>JANJGN010000688.1:0-320870 GCA_026770705.1 Isurus oxyrinchus
AACACTCCTTCAGCTCAGCTGCCAAAGATCAGCTTCCCCCTCAGGCCAGGGCTGCTGCCTCCATCCTGGGTGTCTGAAATGTCCCTGTCGTGTGAAACCCAAAGTCCGCTCAGTGCTCACTGTGTAATAACCTACCCAGCCCCTCACGTCCAGTGCTCACTGTGTAATAACCTACCCAGCCCCTCACGTCCAGTGCTCACTGTGTAATAACCTACCCAGCCCCTCACGTCCAGTGCTCACTGTGTAATAACCTACCAGCCCCTCACGTCCAGTGCTCACTGTGTAATAACCTACCCAGCCCCTCACGTCCAGTGCTCACTGTGTAATAACCTACCCAGCCCCTCACGTCCAGTGCTCACTGTGTAATAACCTACCCAGCCCCTCACGTCCAGGCTCACTGTGTAATAACCTACCCAGCCCCTCACGTCCCAGTGCTCACTGTGTAATAACCTACCCAGCCCCTCACGTCCAGTGCTCACTGTGTAATAACCTACCCAGCCCCTCACGTCCAGTGCTCACTGTGTAATAACCTACCCAGCCCCTCACGGTCCAGTGCTCACTGTGTAATAACCTACCCCAGCCCCTCACGTCCAGTGCTCACTGTGTAATAACCTACCCAGCCCCTCACGTCCAGTGCTCACTGTGTAATAACCCTACCCAGCCCCTCACGTCCAGCATTACACACTGGTGTACCCACATTAAATATAAAAGGTGAAGCATACTCCGGCCATTATGACAAAAGAAAATTTATCTCATAAACAAATTTACAGAACTTCCTTTGGTCTTCAACCCCAGACCACATAAAATAGACAAAACATTGCACAACAGAAGATCACCTGTGACCAGTCCCTCTTGTGCTCACGGTGCCTTAAACTTACATTTGTGGGGTGCTGCGTCTAGGTGACCCTCACCCCCACCCACCCTCGCTGGCCCTGGCATTGGATGCAGCCCACTGACCCTGCTGTCCTGTTGGCCTTGGTGACCTTGGAAGACACATCCAGGCCAGTGGAGCCTGTGCTGGGAGGGGGTGGCCAGTGCCAGGGCTGGCATCTCCCCGGTCACCGCAGCCTCATCAGATGCCATGGTCACTGGCGGAGGGACAGAGGAGCTGCTGGCATCATCCAGAGCGCCCGGAGAGAAGCCCACAGAGACGACAAGCAGCTCATGCACCAACGTGAGGTCACTCTGGACCCCTCGCTCACCAGTGATGGACGGGCACCTCGCTGGGATCCTGGGTGCCTCATCATCTCCTACACTGACACTGACCACCTGAGCTCAGGGCCTGTGTGAGGGCTGCAGGTCCCAGCACATCCCCAGGGACCCCTGGTTCTATCCCTGGAGCTGTCTCTCCATGAGAGTCACCACTCTCTCCATGGAGGAGGCAGTGCGCTCGGCCATGAGGGTCTATGCGGGTACTCACCCTCCTTATTGACTCCTCCACACGGAGACCATGGCTCACAGACCCTCATGGATCTCCGCCAGATCCTCCCACACATCCCACTGGATCCAGCATCTGCTGCCTAATGGACGACTCCAGAGGCTCATCATCTGCCTTTGACTGAGCATCACCCTGGTCTCTAGCAGCTCTCTGACTGCCGGCGCCCCTGGGCACTCTCTGTCTCCGCCTGCTCCTCATACGAGTGTGAAGTGCCCTCACCAATATGCACCGACAATCTAACCAAAGATCGAATGGTATCTGTGCTGGTGCCTGGTTCAGGGAGCGGGGTGTGACGCAGGTACAGCTGGAGCCCAGCGGTCCCCTGGTATCAGGGGTGGCTCTTCAGGGCCCTGTGAACAAGTGCCTGCTGGTGAATCTAAGGGTGAACAAGGACATGTCATTAGTTAAAGTCATCACACTGTCACTGTGTGTGCCAGCCACCCTGGTGAGACAATGATCCACATCACGGTGCCATTGTCTGGTCAGAGATCCATGGGGACTCCAGGTTTGAGACTCCCATCAATGAAGAGGCGACACTAGAATGTTTGCACAATCCAAAACTCTCACCTCTGCGCACCGCACTCTTACCTTCCTCTGACACCCTGGCCTCTCTGCGGCCGGTTGACTGAGATGCCTGGAGCCTCTCCAGCTCCAAGGCCTCCTGCTCAGACCTGGGAAGGATGAGAGGTTAGTCCACCACCTCTCAGTGTTGTTATGGGATGTCTTCTCCGGAAAGGACAGAGGAGCATTGATGAGTCCACTCTCTACCTGCAGCCCCATTGCAGCCTGGCCGATCCCAGCTGAGGAACGGCTCACAGGGCAAATCCGAGTCGTGGCCCTCGAGACACAAGACTCTCAGTCCCAGCAGCCAGGACTCAGCCCCTCGGCCAGCTCCAGCATCAGTGACAGTCGGCACTCAGACTCTAACAGCCCTGAGCTCCACGGGGAGACAGCCAGACCGTAACACAACATCATGGCCTGCTGACCAGGGCTGCCACCTTCCTCTCGTGCCCTCTTGGTGAGGTGCAGTGACCTCCTCCTGCCACCCAGGGGACAAGAGTCTCCTCCTGGCAGCTGCCTCCTCCAGGAGAGGTCGCAAGGCACTTATCAGAAAAACCGGGGTGGGGGGGGCAAGGGGGGCGGGGTGGTCTGAGTGCCCCCCTGACCCACCCCTCCCCTCTGACCCATCCTCCCCCTGACCCACCCGCCCCCTGACCCCGCCCCTACCCCTGACCCACCCTCCCCTCTGACCCACCCTCCCCCTTGACCCGCCCTACCCCTGACCCACCCTCCCCCTGACCCACCCTCCCCCCTGGGGTCTGCAGCCGCATTTGAATCCATAATTCTTAATCTCCTTGTTGACGACTCTAAAGACGTCTTCATCACCGGCAGCCTTTCCGGGGCCTGACTGGGCCGGTTTTAAACCAGCCGCCGGGTCACCATCGGACAGGACCCCCTCCCCCACCCCGCCCCTTCCCGACCATCGGGAAGCCGCTGTTCACACTCGGTGGGTGGGTGGCCAGCGTGATATCGCGGGCGGGAGCCCGTTTCCCAGCTGCTCCCAGGCCTGTTGACCACGCGCCCCTCTCTATCTGACTCTACGTAGCATTTGTAACCAAAGGGACTAATCGACCACACCAATAGGAATAAATATGTATGATCTGATGGTCATCACAGAGACACAGCTGCAGGATGACAAAGGCTGGGACCTGAATATTCAAGGGTACGTGACATTTAGGGAGGACAGGAGATTAGGAAAAGGTGGAGGGGTAGCTCTGCTAATTAAGGGTGATATTGGTACAATAGAGAGAGATGACCTTAGTTCTGGAGATTAAAATGTAGAATCAGTTTGCGTAGAGATGAGAAAGGATAAAAGTCAGAATCCACTTGTGGGGGTGGTTTATAGGCCCCCAAACAGTAACCACAATGTAGGATGGGGTATACAGGAAGAAATAATGGGGCTTGTGAGAAAGATATGGTGATAATCATGGGTGATTTTAATCTGCATAGATATTGGATGAATCAGATTTGCAAAGGTAGCCCTAGATGATGAGTTCATAGAGTGTTTTTAGGACAGTTTCTTAGAGCAGTACGTTTTAGCACCAACCAGGGAGCAGGCTATACTGGATCTGGTAATGTGCAATGAGACAGGGTTAATTATTGACTTCATAATGAAGGTTCCCCTAGGCAGCAGTGATCATAATATGCTTGAATTTTACATTCAGTTTGAGGGAGAGAGGAGTGGGTCTAAGACTAGCGTTTTAAACTTAAGGGAAATTATGAAGACAGAGCTGGCTAACGTGAACCGGAGAAATTAGGCTACAGGGATAGGTCAGTAGAGATGTAGTGGCAGATTTAAGGAGATATTTCAAAATATTCGGCAAAAAATATTCAGAATATTCAGAAAAATACATTCCAGTGAGAAAGAAGAGTCTAAAGACAGGTGCTCCACCATCCATGGCTAACTAGGAAAGTTAACAGATAGTATCAAATTGAAAGGAGAATTGTATAATTCCAGAAAGATGAGTAGCTAGTCAGAAGTTTGGAGAGAATATAATGGACAGAAAAAGATTGACTAAACGACTAATAAAGAGGGAGAAATCTGAGTACAAGAGAAAGCTAGCTAGAACTATAACAACAGATAGTAAGAGTTTCTACAGGTATTTAAAAAGGAAAAGAGTAAGTGAAGTGAGTGTTGGTCCTCCAGAGAGTGAGAGTGGGAATTAATAATGGAAAATAAGGAAAAGGTGGATGTATTGAACAGATATTGTGCATCTGTCTTCACTGCAGATTGATACAAATAACACCCCAGAAATAATTGTGAATCTGGAGGTGAAAGGGAGGGAGGAGCTTAAAACAATTACAATCCCCAGGGAAAGGGGACTGAGGAAAGTATTAGAGCTAAACTCTGACAAACCCCCAGGTCCTGATGGACTTCATCCTCAAGTCTGAGGTGAAGTAGCTGCTGAGATAGTAGACGCACAGGTTTTAATTTTCCAAAGTTCCCTAGATTCTGGAAAGGTCCCATCAGATTGAAAAATAGTGAATGTGACTCCTCTATTCAAGAAAGGAGGGAGACAGAAAGCAAGAAACATCTGTCATAGGGAAATTGCTAGAATCTATTATTAAAGGGGGTTATAATGGGACACTTAGAAAATCTTAATGCAATCAATGAAAGGGAAATCATGTTTGATTATTGCACATCTTTGAAGAAGTAACATGCATCATAGATAAAGGGGAGTCTGTGGATGTGCTGTACTTAGATTTCTAGAAGGTGTTTGACAAGGTGCCGCCACAGAGGTTACTAAGCAAAGTTAAGAGCTCATGATGCAGGGGGTAATATATTAACGTGGATAGAGGATTGGTTAGCTAACAGGAAACAGGGAGCAGACATAAATGGGTCATTTTCGGGTTGGCAAGATGTGACGAGTGGAGTGCCACTGGGATCGGCGCCGGGGTCTCAACTATTTACAATTTATAGCAAAGACTTGAATGAAGGGACCGAATGTACTGTTGCTAAAATTTGCTGATGTCACAAAAGTGAGTAGGAAAGTAAGTTGTGTAGAGGACATAAGGAGTGTGCAGAGGGATATAGACAGGTTAGAGTGAGTGGGAAAAAACATGCAGGTGTAGGATAACATGAGAAAATGTGAAAGTGTTCACTTTGGCATGAAGTAGGGGAAAGCAGCATTGTGTTTAAACAGAGAGAGAAGGCAAATCCAATGTTGTTGTTTATTGCAAGGAGAACGGAATATAAAGGTAGGGATGCTTTGCTACAGGGTGTTAATGAGACCACATCTGGAATATTATGCACAGTTTTGGTCTCCTTATTTAGGGAAGGATATAAATACATTAGAAGCAGTTCAGAGGAGGTTCACTTGACTGATGCCTGGGACAGGGAGGGGTTTATCTTATGAGGAAAGGTTGGACAGGCTGGGGCCTGTATCCATTGGAGGTTAGAAGATTGTGAGGTGGTCTTATTGAAACATGTAAGATCCTGAGGGGACTTGACAGGGTGGATGCTGAGAGGCTGTTTCCCCTTGTCGGAGAGCCTTGAACTAGGGAACATAGTTTAAAAATAAGGGGTCTCCCGTTTTAAGACGGAGGTGAGAAGAGTTTATTCTCTCAGAGCGTTGTGAATCTTTGGCACTCTCTTCTCCGGAGACCGGTGGAGGCAGGGTTAATGAATATTTTTAAGGCTGATGTAGATAGATTCTTGACTAACAAGGCGAGTCAAAGGTTATTGGGGAAAGGGGGAATATGGAGTCGAGGTTACAATCAGATCAGCCATGATTTTATCGAGTGACGGAGCAGGCTCGAGGGGCTGAATGGCCTCCTCCTGCTCCTAATTCGTAAAGCCGCAGTCTGATCTTTGTAGGAAATGTAGGAAGATTGGATGAGCTTGTTTCTTTGGAAAAGGGAAGGTGATGACCTGCTAGAAGCCTTTAAAATTATGAAAGCAGAGAAGTTTCCACTTGTGGGGGGTTGGGGCGGAGGGGGGGGAGGGTGGTGGGGTGGGGGGGTGGGGTGGTGGTGGGGTTGGTGGGGGGCGAGTCCAAAACTAGGGGTCATCAGTATCAGGCCTGTCACTAATAAATCCAATGGGGAATTCAGGAGAAACCTCTTTACCCAGAGGCTGGGGAGAATGTGAAACTCCCTACCACAAGGAGTGGCTGAGCGAATAGTATAGATACATTTAAGGGAAACTGGATAAACACATGAGGGAGAAAGGATTAGAGGGATAGGGTGAGAGGGTGAGATGAAGAGGAGTGAGAGGAGGCTCATGCAGAGCACTAAAGCCAGCATGGACAAAATGGGGCTGAATGGCCTGTTTCTCTGCTGTAAACTCGGTGGAACTTTGTCCCAACTCCCGTTGGCATTGGACCTTACCCCGTGCAGTGTGGGATGTGTGGGATTGGTGCAGTTTGGTGGTTTTAATGCCCCTGGGTTGGGCAAAGTTCATACCCCAAATTGGTGCCCGATTTAACCCAATGGCAAGTGGCCACCAGGTGAAAGGGGAAAGTGGTTTTAACCGAATCCCCTCTTTCTCCCCCAGCCACATTCCCTGGAGTTTGGAAGAATGAGATGCTGCTGCTGAGAGATTGGTCAAGGAATCTAAAACATAGTTTTCAGGATAATTTAGGACTGAGATGAGGAGAAATCTCTTCGCTTAAAAGGCGATGAGCCAGAGGCCATGGAGACTCAGCTGTTGAATATGTTCAAGACACAAATCGATAGGTGTTTGAACACGAAAGTAATTCAGGACCTGATAATATTGCAGCAAGTGGGAGTTGAGCTAGAAAATCAGCCGTGATGGTCTTGGATGGTGGAGCAGGCTTGATGGGCTGAATGGCCTATTCCTGCTCCCAGTTCTCATGTTTGTGCATTTTGCAAACCTTGACTGGAGAGACTCAAATAAAAGTTAATCAAACTGGGCCAGAGGTTTTGTCACGAGTCCATGTCTCCTCGGGGATGGATCAATAATGATTCTGGGGTGAAGCACATCCCTGACTCATCACTTTCCCTCGCGGTTAAACAGATTTCAAACTGCGAGGGTGTGCGAGTTTCATCACTAACTGATTACCTGGTTAGAGAGCTTCATAACCCAAGGCAGCTCTCATAAATGATGCAAAGGTTACTTCAGAATCCAGCCTCGGGATTGTTTAAAGGCTCCTGTTGTCTCCTCAAAAACCTCGTGTCAGCTCTGCCTCTGCCTCTGGCTGGGGTACCCTTCTTCAATGTGTCCCACTAAACCGCGATAGCCCATTGGTTAGGCCTCAACTGGAGCAGGGGGGGGGGTTCAATTCCGGGCCCCACACCATAGGAACAATATCAAAGCCTTGGACAGGGTGTCGAGGAGATTTACCGGAATGGCTCCAGGGTGAGGAACTTCAACTACATGGAGAGACTGGGGAAGCTGGGACTGTTCTTCTTGTACCAGGGAAAGTGAAAGGAGGAGGTTTAACCGAGGTGTTCAAAATCACAAATCACAAGAGAAAGAGAGACTGTTTCCAATGGCAGGAGGGTCGGTAACCAGAGGGGCACAGATTGAAGAGGATCAGGAAAAGGACAGAGGGGGAGATGAGGAGTATGTTTTTCCACACAGAAGTTATTATTCTGTTGCTGTGAGTTTATCCTGAGATTCATTGGCTGCTTATTCTAGAAGGGTCTTGCTGGAGGCAATGTGTTTTGTTCAAAAACATTGATTTGGACACTGACTCTTTACAAAGGTTAAATAAGACTGGGACATAGCTGGAGCTGCTCCTTGAGACACTTCACATTCATCTCCTTTCAATCAGCGACATCACTTTGACATAGCTCCTTATGTACACGCCCAGCAGCTATCATTACAGTTAACCCTTTCCATCTCCCCCTCCCCCGAGTCTTTATCCCCATATTATTCTACACACATCCTCCTACACTTCCCACCACGGCCTCTTCTCTTAAAGGGAAAGTCTCCTTGGTTGTTTCGGGAATTCTCCTGAACAGGTGTGGTGCCCCTCCTGAGACAGATGGAAACCCTGTTACTCTGGGGTCAGATCGAGGGGGGTTCTCACTCTTTTCTGGTTCCGTTGCTGTGACATTCCTTTGAGGTTCAGGGTGTTCTGCCCGTGCTGTTAACTGTTTTCTGTCCATTGAGATGAGGCCAATCTGTTACTTGGAATGGTGGCCGACCGTCTCTTGACCAGATATGATCTCGGTTGCTGCAGCTTCTTAATTAGCAATGGGCCTGGTGTCTGATCCACGCCCTCTCTCCCCTTCCAAGAGTCAGCAGGTATTGAGCCCTGTGCCTCTGGTTAAACATGCCAGCTGTACTCAGTGACTAGGCCTCTTCCCTCTTCCGAGTTCGAGCATGGACCTCCACTGTGACGTTTGGTGCTGAGGTGTGGAGTAGGAGGAGAGGTTGGGTCTTTAGTCCATGGTCCATCAGGAACTGCCGTGGGGAAACCCATTAAGTAATGGTGTGGAGCAATAACAGAGCAGAGTGAACTCAAAGCTCTCTTCCGTCTTCAGAAGGGCTTTTCTACTGCATTACTGTTCACTCAGCTTCTCGGTTCCACTGGGGGTATTCTGGGGAGCTTGTGGCATACACAAATCCATATTCCATACAAAGCCATACAGCACTTCAAAGAGCAGGAAGCACTCAGTGGTGAATTGTGCTCCATTCTGCAGAGAGTAACTCGCCTCCTGACGCCACAAGGTCTGTCCACAAAGCACAAGTCAGCAGTGTGATGGAACACTCCCCACTTGCCTGGATGAGTGCAGCTCCCACAACACTCAAGAAGCTTAACACCATCCAGGACAAAGCTTGATTGTCACCACATCCAGAAACATTCACTCCCTCCACTCACAACCATTTCTATCTAGAAGGACAAGGGCAGCAGACACACGGGAACACCACCACCTGGAAGTTCCCCTCCAAGCCACTCACCATGCTGACTTGGAAATATATCGCCGTTCCTTCACTGTCGCTGGGTCAAAATCCTGGAACTCCCTCCCTAACAGCACTGTGGGTGTACCTACACCACATGGACTGCAGCGGTTCAAGAAGGCAGCTCACCACCACCTTCTCAAGGGCAATTAGGGATGGGTAATAAATGCTGGACCCAGCCAGCTCAGCCCACATCCCGTGAACGAATTTTCAAAAACACGATTACCATAGAACAACAAAATAATCCAAACACTCCCTCCTGTTACTCTCAAAAGAGTCATAGCCCACTATACATACAAGATAATCAACCATTGGCCGGAGTTCCAATCCACAGCTCTCTGCTAGAGTTCACGGATTGGAAAGTTCAATCAAAGGAGCCTTGGTGAATTCCTGCAGCGCACCTTGTAGATGGTACACACACAGCTGCTACTGTGCATCGGTGCTGGAGGGAGTGAAAGTTTAAAATGGTGCTTCAAATCAGCCGACACTGAGACACTCACATGGACTGTACAGGAGCTGACACTGAGACACACACACGGACTGTACAGGAGCTGATACTGAGACACACACACACAGACCATACAGGAGCTGACACTGAGACACACACACGAACCGTACAGGAGCTGACACTGAGACACACACACAGGCCGTACAGGAGCTGACACTGAGACACACACAGGGACCATACAGGAGCTGACACTGAGACACACACACGGAGTGTACAGGAGCTGACACTGAGACAAACACACGGACCGTACAGGAGCTGACACTGAGACACACACACGGACTGTACAGGAGCTGACACTGAGACACACACACGGACTGTACAGGAGCTGACACTGAGACACACACAGACTGTACAGGAGCTGACACTGAGACACACACACAGACCGTACAGGAGCTGACACAGAAACACACACACGGACCGTACAGGAGCTGACACTGAGACACACACACGGACCGTTAAGGAGCTGACACTGAGACACACACGGACTGTACAGGAGCTGACACAGAAACACACACACGGAACGTACAGGAGCTGACACTGAGACACACACACAGACCGTACAGGAGCTGACACTGAGACACACACATGGACCTTACAGGAGCTGACATGAGATATACACACGGACCATACAGGAGCTGACACTGAGACACACACACAGACTGTACAGGTGCTGACACTGAGACACAGACACAGACTGTACAGGAGCTGACACTGAGACACACACACAGACCATATAGGAACTGACACTGAGACACACACACGGACTGTACAGGAGCTGACACTGAGACACATACACACACCGTACCGGAGCTGACACTGAGACACACGCACAGACCGTACAGGAGCTGACACTGAGACACACACGGACTGTACAGGAGCTGACACAGAAACACACACTGACCGTACAGGAGCAGACACTGAGACACACACGGACTGTACAGGAGCTGACACTGAGACACACACAGACTGTACAGGAGCTGACACTGAGACACACACACAGACCGTACAGGAGCTGACACAGAAACACACACACAGACCGTACAGGAGCTGACACTGAGACCCACATATGGACCTTACAGGAGCTGACATGAGATACACACACAGACCATACAGGAGCTGACACTGAGACACACGCACAGACTGTACAGGAGCTGACACTGAGACACACACACAGACCATATAGGACTGACACTGAGACACACACACAGACCATATAGGAGCTGACACTGAGACACACACACGGACCGTACAGGAGCTGACACTGAGACACATACACACACCGTACCGGAGCTGACACTGAGACACACACACAGACTGCACAGGAGCTGACACTGAGACACACACGGACTGTACAGGAGCTGACACAGAAACACACACACTGACCGTACAGGAGCAGACACTGAGACACACACGGACTGTACAGGAGCTGATACTGAGACACACACACAGACCGTACAGGAGCTGACACAGAAACACACACACAGACCGTACAGGAGCTGAGACTGAGACACACACACGGACTGTACAGGAGCTGACACTGAGACACATACACACACCGTACCGGAGCTGACACTGAGACACACACACAGACTGTACAGGAGCTGACACTGAGACACACACACAGACAATACAGGGGCTAACACATGCCTTTTCTGCAAATTTATTAACGTCTTCCTGTATCTGATCACAGTCTGTCCCTGTGTTAACCACACTTCCCAGTTTGGATTCTTCCACAGATTCAGAAACTGTATTTCTGATTGCTCGCTCCAAAACAGTTCTGTAAATGATGAGAATTAGTGGCTCCAGCATTGAGCCCTGTGGTTGCTCATGATCCTGACAGAGTCTGAAGGTGTTTTACATGGGTGACACTGAGAGGTTGTTTCCCCTGTCTGGAGAATCTAGAACACGGGGCCACAGCCTCAGGATAAGGGGCAGATCATTTAGAACGGAGATGAGGACAAATTTCTTCACTAGGGGTTTATGAATCTTTGGAATTCTCTCACCCAGAGGGTTGTGGGTGCTCCATCGTTGAACATATTTAAGGCTGGGACAGACAGGCTTTTGGTCTGTCTGAGAGTGAAGGGCTACAGGGTGTGAGCAGGAAAATGGAGCTGAAGCTAAAGATCAGCCTGGATCAGATTGAATGGTGGGACAGAATTGATGGGCTGAATGGTCTACAGCTCTTATTTCGTGTGTTCTCATCTTCCACTCGTCTGCGTAATTCACTTAAACCTTCCCACCTTTCTGTCTGTCTGTCTGTCTGTCTGTCTGTCTGTCTGTCTCTTTCTACATCTCTGTCTTTTCTATGGATTATGCCAATCTCCCTAAATTCCCGAGGGAAGCTCCTATTGAAATGCCCCATTCCTTGGCCATATCTTGGATGGAAAACTCAATGGACTCTCTCGGCAATAGCGGAATTATTGTTCCCTGAGATTTTCTGTGGCTCCTCCATCAAAAGTGCATAAGCCCCAAGGCATGGGAGTGTTACTGGGCCCTCCACCCTCCCCCTACCCCCACTCTACCCCCCCCCCTCACCCACTCTGCCCCCTCCATCCCCCTCTTCACCCCACCTCTCGCCTAACCTATTCCATCTTCCCCACTCCACCCCCTCCTCGCCCACTCCACCCCCTCCTCGCCCACTCCACCCCCTCTCGTCCACACTCTACCCCTTCTCCCCCCCTGTCTCCACCCCCTCTCCCCCCACACTACCTCCCCCATCTCCACTCCCCTCTCCCCCCATCTCCACTGCCATCTCCCCCACACTACCCCCCTCCCCCCCATCTCCACTCCCCTCTCCCCCCCATCTCCACTCCCCGCTCCCCCACTCCACTCCCCTCTCCCCCCATCTCCACTCCCCGCTCCCCCACACTACCCCCCTCTCCCCCCCATCTCCACTCCCCTCTCCCTGTCTCGACTGCCCTCTCCCCCACTCTACCCCCCTCTCCCCCCAACCCCATTCTACCCCTCTTTCCCCCACTCTACCCCCTCTCCTCCACACTAGCCCCTCTCCCCCCATCTCCACTCCCCTCTCCCCCCATCTCCACTCCCCGCTCCCCCACTCCACTCCCCTCTCCCCCCCATCTCCACTCCCCTCTCCCTGTCTCGACTGCCCTCTCCCCCACTCTACCCCCTCTCCCCCCAACACCATTCTACCCCTCTTTCCCCCACTCTACCCCCTCTCCTCCACACTAGCCCCTCTCCCCCCATCTCCACTCCCCTCTCCCCCCACTCCACCCCTCCTCTCCCCCGTCTCCACTGCCCTCTCCCCCACTCTACCCCCTCTCCCCCACTCTACGCCCTCTCCCCCACTCTACCCCCTCTCTCCCACTCTACCCCCTCTCCCCCCTGTCTCCACTGCCCACGCTCTCACTCTACCCCCCTCTCCCCCACTCTAGCCCCTCTCCCCCACTCTAGCCCCTCTCGCCCCAACCCCATTCTACCCCTCTTTCCCCCACTCTATCCCCTCTCTCCCATTCTACCCCCTTTCCCCCCGTCTCCACTGCCCTCTCCCCCACTCTACTCCCTCTCTCCCCACTCTACCCCCACTCTCCCACTCTACCCCCCTCTCCCCCAACCCCATTCTACCCCTCTTTCCCCCACTCTACCCCGTCTCCCCCCGTCTCCTCTGCCCTCTCCCCCACTCTACCCCCTCTCCCCCACTCTACCCCCTCTCCCCCACTCTACCCCCTCTCCCCCCGTCTCCACTGCCCTCTCTCCCACTCTACCCCCCTCTCCCCCCAACCCCATTCTACCCCTCTTTCCCCCACTCTACCCCCTCTCTCCCACCCTATCCCCTTTCTCCCACTCTACCCCACCCCTACACCCCCTCTCCCTCATTCTGCCCCCCTTCCCCCTCTCCCACTCCTCCTCCCAACTCTCCCCTTCCTCACTGTCCCTCTATCGAACGTGAGCTTCGAACCCACAGGGTCTGGAATGTGAATTTGAACTTAATTTAGAAAAAACCTGGGAATAAAAATCTGGGATTAGCCAAGTGAACAGGAAACTGTTTGATTGCCGTAAATTCCCATCAGGCTCAATACACTCGGCCCTGAGAGTCAGACTCACCCAAGCCTCTCCCCTCCCCCTCCCTCACTCAACCTCATCTCCCTCCCCCACTCTCACCTATCGCTCACTCTCTCTACTCTGCCCTCCCCCTCCCCACTATCTCCCCTACATTCCCCCTCCCCCAAATCTCCCCCTCCCCTACTCTCCCCCACACCCACTCAACCCCCACACCTCCCCCACTCTCTCCCCTCGTTCACCCTCTCACCTCCCCCATTCTCTCCCCTCGTTCACCCTCTCACCTTCCCCACTCTCCCCCATGCACTCTCCATCCTCTCCCACTCTGCTCCCTCCCTCACTCACCCCCTCCTCCACTCCCCCCTCCCCACTCTCCCCTCCACCACAATCCCCCCTCCTCCACTCTCTCCCCTACTCTCCCCTTCACTCTTACCCCCCACTTTTTCCCATCCCCCACCGCATTCCTCTTCCCCTACAACTCTCCCCCTCCCCCAAACTCCCCCTTCCCCAATCTCTCCCCTACTCTCCCACACCCACCCTCCCCCACCTGACCCTACTCTCCCCTCCCCCACTCCCCCCCTCACCCGCTCTCCCCCTTCCCCCGCTCTCCCCCTTCCCCCACTCTCCTCTTTCCCCCACTCTCCACCCTCCCGCACTCTCCTCCTCCACCCTTCCCCACTCCCTCCTTCCCCCACTCTTTACCTCTCCCCTTCCCCAGTCCGAGCTGTCCCGATATTAGTTTCTGAGGTAAGAGTTTGTGATGTTTTTACCCAAATACAACTTGTTCCCTCAACCTGGCGATGGCGATTGGCTTGGAATGTGGCTCCTTATCTGTACCTTTTCTACTGTGTTTCCTGTTATCTATATTAAGCATTTATAATGCAGAAACAGGCCATTCTGCCCACCTGGTCCATCCTCCTCCTGTTCTCACCCTAACAACATATCCTTCTAATCCTTTCTCCCTCATGTGTTTATTCAGTTTCCCCTTAAATACATCGATACCACTCACCTCATCCACTCCCTGTGAGAGCGAGTTCCACATTCTCCCTACCCTCTGGGTAAAGGAGTTTCTCCTGAATCTCCCAGTGGATTTATCAGTGCCTGGCTGATATTGATGCCCTTGAGTCCTGGTCTCGCTGCACATTTGGAAACATTTTCTCCACAACTACGCATTCCTAACTTTAAAAGCCCCTCGCTCAGTCTCCTGTTTCTTTTTAGGAAAGTGTCCCTGTTCAATCTCAATTATAACCCCCATGTTCCAGGATCATCCTTGTAACCAATGTCCTGTTGATAATCTGGAGACTGGAGTTGTGCACTCCCAGTGTGGTCTAGCCAAGGTTCAATATGATTCCTTTCTTTATTCTTTCATGGGATGTGGGTGTCAGGGGCAAGGCCAGCATTAGTTGCCCATCCCTAATTGCCCTTGAACTGAGAGGCTTGCTGGGCCATTTCAGAGGGCAGTTAAGTGCAAACCACTGGAGTCACACATAGGCCAGACCAGATAAGGATGGCTGATTTCCTTCCCTAAAGGGCATTAGTGACCCAGATGGATTTTTATGATGATCGATGACAGTTTCACGGTCACTGTTACTAAGACTAGCTTCAATTCCAGGTTTATTAATTGAATTTAAATTCCACCATTTGTTGTGGTGGGATTTGAACCCATGTCCCCAGCGCGTTAGCCTGGGCCTCTGGATCACAAGGGCAGTGATGTTTTCAATACTCCACCATCTCACCTCCCATTGGCTATAATTTGTCTACTTTTCAGTTCGATTCCTCTGTAGAAATGATACCAACAAAACCCAATGTAGAATCTCTGTGTCCCTGTGCCCAGCAGATCCTCACCATGTCTCTCTCTCTCTCCCTCTCTCTCTCTATCTCTCTGTTCTCTGGACTTCTCACCAAGCAGGATGCATGGCCCCTGTCTGAGAGTTGGCCAGCCTCCTGCCTGATGACCCCATACTGGGGGGGTAGCAGGGTGGGGGATGGTGTGGGGTGAGTGGCCTCTCTCAGTCTCTCCTGTGTGAATGATGACTTGAGGCTGTAAACTTCATTAGCAGATTCTCTCTATCTTAGTCCGTCCCACAGAATTGAAGATGACTTGCTTTCCCTCCGGTTTGATGGGTTCTGGGATGGCTTGGTAAGTCCAGTGCGCAACATGCAGACTCTGCCACATGTGGGACAGGTGGTCTTGAAGGTCCGGGCAGATGAAGTGTTTGGACGTCTGGCACTCTCCCGGATGCTTTGACTTTGCGAGCTCCCAGTGAAGTCTCTAGATGCGTTCAGTGCCTCCCAGAATGAGCCTTTTCCACTTCAATTCATCAGAAGCCAGGGACTCCCTTGAGTTCTGAGAATGTCCCTAAAGTGTTATTAGTATGTAGTGGAGAATGCTGTTGACTTCTGGCTCATTCATCTCTCATTCTTTGCCTCAAGGGCCAATCTGCTCACACTTTTGATGAGAACACAATGGATTCTGGGCCATTGAGAGTCAACCTTCAAAATTCTTGAGCTTGAGTTTATATCTGGAACATGTATTTCACCAGCAGAAGGGTTAGCCCACCATGTAGTGTTTCTGGGCCACTCCACTTTGAGCAAGGACTAATATCAATCTGCCTTGATGCCCCTAGCACTGGGGAAGGTCATCATGTGAAAGGAAAGTCACTACTGAGTTTTCTTTGATTTGAACGTTAACTGGTTGGGATGATTGAATTCAGCTTGTGCTCACTTTATGAACTGCAGCATGGAATTGGAGGAGAGGAGAAATCTTGGAGGGCTGGAGGAGATTACAGGGATAGGGAGGAGCAAGGCGACCATGGAGGGATTTGAAGGAGCTGGTAGCCCCACAGAGCGGGACCAGGAAGCAGTGCAAGAGGAGCGACGGCCTTGGTAAGATTTAAAAAGAGCGGGAGCTGAGAGTCAGAGTGGAGATTTAAAAAGAGTGGGGGCAGGACTCGGGGCTGAAAGTGGTGCGAGGACAGAGCGAGAGTTCCAGGGAGACTCGGGGTTGATACCAGCGTGAGGACGTCATGATTCAAAAAGTAATGCGATGCTGGGTAGGCAGCTGATTGGTAAGTAAGGTCAGGTGAGTACTTCTACTTTTACGTTTTCTACTAATTAAACCGTTGTAGTCCATTAGCTTAAACACAATAAGGTGAGGACTTTGGTCTGTAGTGGGAGTGTTTGGAGTAGAATAAGGCCCCTAGTGTAGTTAGTATTCTTTAAAGGGAGTAACTAACAAGCTTAATCTAAAGGGAAGTCGTGGCTGCAAAGCTTGAACCCATGATATGCTCCTCCTGCACTATGTGGGAAGTAATGGACACTTCTAGTGTCCCTGGTGACCATGTGTGCAGGAAGTATGTCCCGCATTTCAGAGCTGGATTCACTGTGGAGCATCCGCGATGCTGAGATTATCGTTGACAGCACATTCAGTGAGGTCGTCACACTGCAGTTAAAGACTGAACATGCAGAAATGGATGGGTGGCCACCAGGCAGTGTAGAGGATGGCAGGTAGTGCAGGGGTCCCCTGTGGCCGCCCCCTCTCTAACAGATATACTGTTTTGGATACTGTTGGGGGAGATGACTTCTCAGGGGAAAGCAGCAGGAGCCAAGTCCATGGCACCACGGGTGGCTCTGCTGCACAAGAGGGGAGTAAGAAGAGTGGCAGGGCTATAGTGATAGGGGATTCACTAGTAAGGGGAACGGACAGGCATTTCTGTGGCTGCAAAAGAAACTCCAGGATGGTATGTTGCCTCCCTGGTGCCAGGGTCAAGAGTGTCCTGGAGGGTAAACGGTCAGTGGTCGTGGTCCATATTGGTACTAACAACATAGGTAAAAAAAGGGATGAGATCCTACCAGCTGAATATAGGGAGCTAGGATGTAAATGAAAAAGTAGGACCTCAAAGGTAGTAATCTCAGGATTACTAACAGTGCCATGTGCTAGCGAGAGTAGAAATAACAGATTATATCAGATGAATACGTGGCTGAAGAAATGGTGTAGAGGGGAGGGATTCAGATTCCTGGGACATTGGGATGGGTTCTGGGGAAGGTGGGATCAGTACAAACAGGACAGGTTTCATTTGGCCAGGACCAAGGCCCATCTCCTTGGGGGAGTGTTTGCTAGTGCGGTTGGAGAGGGTTTAAACTAGAATGGCGGGGAATGAGAACCTGAGCAGGGAGACAGAGGAGGGGGAAACATGGATAGAAGCAAAAGACAGAAATGTAAGGAGCAAAAGTAGAAGGCAGAAAAAACAAGAGCGAAAATCAAATGGGGTCATAGTGCAAAATAAAGCTAAGATGACTAACAAGGTTAAAAAGACAAGTCTAAAGGCATTGTACCTTAATGCATGGAGCATTCGCAACAAGTTAGATAAATTAACAGTGCAAATAGATATAAACAAATAGATATGATGTAGTTGTAATTACGGAGACATGACTGCAGGGTGACCAAGGGAACTGAACATCCAGGGGTATTCAATATTTATGAAGGATAGACAAATAGGGAAAGGAGGTGGGGTAGCATTGTTAGTATAGGTAGAAATCAATGCAATAGTGAGGAAGGATATTGGCTCAGAAAATCATGATGTGGAATCAGTTTGGGTAGATATAAGAAACACCAAGGGGCAGAAAACATTGGTGGGGGTTGTCCATGGACCCCCAAACAGTGATAGAGATATAAGGGAAAGCATTAAACAGGAAATTTGATATGCATGCTATAGGGGTACAACTGTAATCATGGGTGACTTTAATCTACATATAGATTGGGCAAACCAAACTGGCAATACTATTGTGGAGGAGGATTTCCTGGAGTATATCTGTGATGGATTTTTAGACCAATACATTGAGGAACCAACTAGAGAGCAGGCTATCCTAGACTGGGTATTGTGCAATAAGAAAGGATTAATTAACAATCTTAATATAAAAGCAAAATACTGCGGATGCTGGAAATCTGAAACAAAAACAAAAATTGCTGGAAAAACTCAGCAGGTCTGACAGCATCTGTGAAGAGAGAAACAGAGTTAACGTTTTGAGTCCGTAAGACTCTTCTTCAGAGCTCTGAAGAGTCATACAGACTCGCAACCTGCTGAGTTTTTCCAGCATTTTTTGTTCCTTGGGGAAAAGCGTTTGTTCCTTGGGCCAGCATTACCCATCCCTAGTTGAAGGGGCATTGAAGAGTCAACCACATCACTGTGCGTCTGGAGTCACACGCAGGCCAGACCAGCAGATTTCCTTCCCTAAGGGACATTAGTGAAGCAGATGGGTTTTTACAACAGTCAGCAATGGTTTCATGGTCATCATTAGACTTTTAATTGCAGATTTTTATTGAATTCAAATTCTACCATCTGCCATGGCAGGATTCAAACCCAAGTCCCCAGAACATTTCCCTGGATCTCTGGATTACTCGTCCAGCAACAATATCACTAGGCCATCAGCTCCATGCATGAGTTACAGCAATTATTCATTCCTCTCTGGTCCAAAAACAAACAAGGACTTACAGTCAGAAATGGGGGAAATTATAATGGGGAACGAAGAAATGGCAGAAGAACTGAACACATATTTTGGTTCTGTCCTCACAACAGGGGATGCGTAACTTCCCAGAAATGTTGGGGAACCAAGGGTCTAGTGACAGGGAGGAATTGAAGAAAATCAGTATTCGTAAAAAAAAAATGGTGCTAGAGAAATTAATGGGGTTAATGGTTGAAAAATCCCCAGGGCCTGATAATCTACATCCCGGAGTACTAAAGGAAGTGGCCCTGGAATTATTGGATGCATTGGTGGTCATCTTCCAAAATTCTATAGACTCTGGAGCAGTTCCTACAGATTGGAGGGTGGAAATGTAACAACACAGTTTAAAAAAGGAGAGAAAAAAACAGAATTACAGAGCAGTTGGCCTAACATCAGTAGTGGGGAAAATGCTAGAGTCTACTATAAAAAACGTGGTAACAGAACACTTGGAAAGCATTAACGGGATTAGACAAAGTCAGCAGGGGTTTATGAGAGGGAAATCATGCTTAACTAATCTACTGGAGTTTTTTTGAGGATGTAACTAGTAGAATAGATGAGGGAGAGCCAGTGGATGTGGTGTATTTGGATTTCAAGAAGGCTGTTGATAAGGTCCCACATAAGAGGCTAGTGGGCAAAATGAAAGCACATGGGATCAGGGGTAATATACTGGCATGGATTGAGAATTGGTTTACAGACTGAAAACGGAGTGGGAATAAATGGATCTTTTTCCAGATGGCAGGCGTTGACTAGTGATGTTACGCAGGGATTAGTGCTTGGGGACCCAGCTATTCACAATATATATATAAATGACTTGGATGAGGAAGCCAAATGCAATATTTCCAAGTTTGCTGAAAACACAAAACTGGGCAGGGTTGTGAGTTGTGAGGAGGATGCAAGGAGGCTTCAGGGCGATTTCGGTAAATTGTGTGTGTGGGCAAACACATGACAGATGCGGTATAACGTGGATAAATGTGAAGGTATACGCTTCGGTGTGAAAAACAGAAAGGCAGAGTATTACTTAAATGGTGATATATTGGGGAATGTGGATGTGCAAAGGGATCTGGGTGTCCTTGTACACCAATCAATGAAAGTAAACAGGCAGGTGCAGCAAATAATTAGGAAGGCAAATGGTATGTTGGCCTTCATTACAAGTGGATTTGAGTTCAGAAGTAAGGATGTCTTATTGCAGTTATACAGGGCCTTGGTGAGACCACACCTGGAGTATTGCATGCAGTTTTGGCCTCTCTACCTGAGAAAGGACATGCTTGCCATAGCAGGAGTGCAGTGAAGGTTCACTAGGCTGATACCAAGGATGGCAGGACTGTTGTACGAGGAGAGATTGGTTCAATTAGGCCTGTATTCACCAGAGTTTCGAAGAATGAGAGGGGATCTGATTGAAACATAAAATTCTAACAGGGCTAGACAGACTGGGTACAAAGAGGGTGTTTCCCCTGGTTTGGGAATGTAGAACCAGGGGCCACAGTCTCAGGATATGGGGTAGGCCATTTAGGACTGAAATAAGGAAAAATTTCTTCACTCAGAGGGTGGTCAATCTGTGGAATTCTCTATCACAGAAGGCTGGGGAGGCCAGGTCACTGATTCAAGAAATAAATTGATAAATTTTTGGATATTAGGGGCATCAAGGGGTATGGAGAGAAAGTGGGAATATGGCGTTGAGATAGATGATCAGCCATGATCATAATGAATGGCGGAGCAGGCTCGAAGGGCCGAATGGCCTACTCCTCCTAGTTTCTATGTTTCTATGAAAAGAAGGATGAAAATTTTAAAATCAAGAAGTTCCCAAATCAGGAGCCAGTGAGGGTCAGCAAGCACAGGTAGCGGGTAAATGGGGCCCGTTGTGAGTTAGGATACTGGGTCCTCCCTGAAGTTGAGCAGTGGGATTTGCTGGTGCTGTTAGAGCAAGATGCACCACAGCATAACTCCCAGTCTTAATACAGTTCCAGCTCTTACAATGTGACACTTCCTGACCAGCAGATCCATTTAATCACAGACTGTGATCCTTCTGCCTGAGAGAAACTCACTTCCATGCATTTTTGCCAAAGTTAATTCACAGACACAGGGAGATGAGAGACGAAACAGATTCCAACCTGCCAAATAAACTGATCAATTTCTACTTAAGATCCATTTCTGGCAGCCTGTGCTCACAGAAGAGTTTTTCTGAGTTGTTCCCTGATAACATTCATAATATATTTTTTAAAGCCCTTTAAAATTCCTATGTTAACATTTAAAGTGGACGGCTAACAGTGAGGTTGAGTGTCTTGGGCTACAGGAAGATATAGATGGGATGGTCAAACGGGCAGATAAGTGGCAGATGGAATTTAACCCTGAAAAGTGTGAGGTGATACACTTTGGAAGGAGTAATTTGACAAGGAAGTATCAATGAACGGCATGACACTAGGAAGTTCTGAGAAACAAAGGGACCTTGGCGTGTGTGTCCATAGATCTCTGAAGGCAGAGGGGCATGTTAGTGGGGTGGTGAAAAAGGCATATGGGTCACTTGCCTTTATCAATCGAGGCATAGATTACAAAGGTAGGGAGGTCATGTTGGAGTTGTATAGAACCTTGGTGAGACCACAGCTGGAGTACTGTGTACAGTTCTGGTCGCCACATTATAGGAAGGATGTGATTGCACTGGAGGGGGTGCAGAGGAGATTCACCAGGATGTTGCCTGGGATGAAACATTTAAGTTATGAAGAGAGGTTGGATAGACTTGGGTTGTTTTCGTTGGAGCAGAGAAGACTGAGGGGTAACCTAATCGAGGTGTACAAGATTATGAGGGGCATGGACAGGGTGGATAGGGAGCAGCTGCTCCCCTTAGTTGAAGGGTCAGTCACAAGGTGAGGGGCAGGAGGTTTAGGGGGGATGTGAGGAAAAACTTTTTATCCAGAGGGTGGTGAGGGTCTGGAATGCACTGCCTGGGAGGGTGGTGGAGGCGGGTTGCCTCACATCCTTTAAAAAGTACCTGGATGAGCACTTGGTACGTCATAACATTCAAGGCAATGGGCCAAGTGCTGGTAAATGAGATTAGGTAGGTAGGTCAGGTGTTTCTCATGTGTCGGTGCAGACTCGATGGGCCGAAGGGCCTCTTCTACACTGTGATTCAGTGATTCTGTGATAATGGAACCTGCCTATGTAAATCTGTTATGTTGTAATTACAGCTTTCCCTAAGTGCTGGTGCTATACCATTGTGACAAGATTAAATAGTATAAATGTTGATGTAATAATTTATCAGGAAGTATAAGATAAATGTAGGACTATAAATGGGGACTGAAGTGTATCAACATGGTCTGGATGAATTATCTCCACTCTGCAACCCAGTTTGGCCGCGGACCGTATACAGTCCTGACTAAGTGATGGGTGATGTGCGGAGATACCAATTAATAGAGATTAATGGTCAGGACAAGCTGAAACACGCCTTCTTCGTCATTTGAGTATTGGCCACGTCATTGGTTCAAAATGTAATTCTGCCCAATGATTCATTTCAGTGAGGAAATCCCCCATAAGGAAGCCCTGCTAGTGACATCTAGCTGTCACTGTGTGTAAATCCCCCAGTGAGATTCTCTGCTTGTGTGATGATGCTTAGCATTCCATCTCCATTTTTCAATCCCTTGCTCTTAATCACTTAAATTACTGAACCCGAAATCCCATTGCTCAGTTTTCCAGAAATAGCTCTTTTTTAATTCAATCATGCATCTGGAGCACTGTGTACAGTACTGGTCTCCTTATTTAAGGAAGGATGTAAATGTATTGGAAGCAGTTCAGGGAAAGTTTACTATGCTAATACCAGCAATGGGTGGTTTGTCTTCTGAGGACAGGTTGGACAGGTTAGGCTTGTATCAACTGAAGTTTGGAAGAGTAAGAGGCGACTTGTTTGAAGCATATACGATCCTGAGGGGTCTTGACAAGGTGGATGTAGAGAGAGTGTTACCTCTTGTGGGAGAATCTAGAACAAGGGGTCACTGTTTAAAAATCTGTTTAAAACGGAGATGAGGAGAATTTTTCTCTCAGAAAGGTCCTGAACTTTGCAACTCTTGTTCAAAAGGCAGTGGAAACAGAATCTTTCAATATTTTTAAGGCAGAGCTGGATAGATCCTTGATAAGCAAGGGGGTGAAAGGTTATGGGGGTTAGGGGGGAGGTTACAGTTAGATCAGCCATGACCTTATGGAATGGCAGAGCAGGCTCGAGGGCTCCTGTCCCTGGTCCTAATTCATACGTTCATATGTATGATGTGGGCATCACTGGCTGGACCAGCATTTGTTGCCTGTCCCTAATTGCCCTGGAGAAGGTGGTGGTGAGCTGCCTTCTTGAAGCAGTTTCACACAATTGAGAGACCACTACAGAGGGCAGTTAAACTCAATCACGTTGTTGTGGGACTGGAGTCACGTGTAGGCCCAGACCCTGAGCTTCCTCCCTTTACTGAATCTTTTGCGATTTTAGCAACAATCTGACAGCTTCATAGTTCCTTTAAAAAAACCGGCATGTTTGGTTGTTGAACTGAATTTAAATCCTGGAACTGATGTGAAGCCACATTCCCTGATAAATAATCCAGAGAATTAACATGTCACCATTTCTGATCAACGCCATTAGCTAAAATTCTGGAATTTTGCAACATTGATATCTCTCCAGCCACGATTTCCTACAAATAGTTGCTAGGTAGTTCTTGGAACTTGAGTATTGCTGAGAAAAGAGACTATTTTTGTCGAAGGTTTTCTTTCGTCTTGCACTCATCAGGACAATTCGCAAAAGGAAACACGTATGTGAAGAGAGTGCTCATTGGTCGGCAAGCGGACTCTGATTAGTAGAGGCATTGCCTTGAAGAATGCACCAGTTGATGGCGACTGACAATTAACTGCCAAGCATTGTCTGAACTTTAAACAAGGCAGCTTGACTCTGATTGATCAAAACATTGCCTTGGGGAATGAGCCGGCGAATTGTTCTGATGAATGGAAGATGAAAAGTGTCGACAAACCATTTCTCCTCTTTCCGCAATTTCCCGCAAAATAAATCTCCAAGAACTCCAGTCAATGAGATAAACAACGAGACACACAGGCTCAGCTGAAAGAGAGATTTGCATTCCTTTCACAACCTTAGGACATCTCAAAATGTTTTACGGAATCACAGAATTGTTATGGTGCAGAAGGAGGCCATTCAGCCCATCGTGTCTGCACCGGCTCTCCGAATGAGCATTATGACTCAGTGCCATTCTCCTGCCTTTTCCCTGTCCCCTTGCACATCGTTTCTCTTCAAATAATCATCTAATGCCCTCTTGAACACATCGATTGAACCTGCCTCCGCCACACTTCCAGACAGTGCATTCCAGACCCAAACCACTCGCTGTGTGAAAAAGTTTCTTCTCACATCACATTTGCTTCTTTTGCAAATCAATTTAAACCTCTTCCCTCTCGTTCTTGATCCCTTGTCGAGCAGGAACAGTTTCTCTTTGTCTAATCTATCCAGCCCACTCATGATTTTGAGCACCTCCATCAAATCTCCTCTTAGCCTTCTTCTCTCCAAGGAGAACAGTCCCAGCCTCTCCAATCTATCTTTGTAACTGAAGTTTCTCATCCCTGGAACCATTTTTATAAACCTCTTCTGCACTCTCTCCAATGCGTTCACATCCTTCCTATCGTGTGACGCCCAGAACTGTACACAATACTCCAGCTGAGGTCTAATGAGTGTCTTATATAAATTCAGCATAACCTCCTTGCTCTTGTACTCTGTGTCCTTATTAATAAAGTCCAGGATACTATCTGCTTTATTAACTGCTCTCTCTACCTGTCCTGCCACCTTCAATGATCTATACACATATACACCCAGGTCTTTCTGCTCCTGCTCCCCCTTCAAAATTTCACCCTTTATTTTATATTGCCCATGTTCTTCCTACAAAAATGCATCACCTCACACTTCTCTGCATTGAACTTACAGCCAGTGAAGTACTTTTTGAAACGTAGTCTCCTTTGTAATGTAGGAACCATAACAGCCAGTCATGTACAGCAAACTCCCACAAACAGCATTGAGATAACAACCTGGATTATCAGCTTTCGCTCTGTTTATTGATGGATAAATATCAGCCAGGACATCAGGAGAACTCCCCTGCTCATCTTTCAAATAGGCGACATAGCATCTTTCAAACATACCTGAAATGGTAGATGGGTCTCGGTTTTTTCTAAAAGATGGTACCTCAGATAGTGGGTCACTCGCTGATGAGTACTGCCCCTCTGACAGTGCAGCACCCCCTCAGTACTGCCCCTCTGACAGTGCAGCACCCCCTCAGTACTGCCCCTCTGACAGTGCAGCACTCCTTCTGTACTAACCCTCCGACAGTGCAGCATTCCCTCAGTACTGACCCCCTGACAGTGCAGCACTCTCTCAGTACTGACCCTCCGACAGTGCAGCACTCCCTCGGTACTGACCCTCCGACAGTGCAGCACTCCCTCGGTACTGACCCTCCGACAGTGCAGCACTCCCTCGGTAATGACCCTCCGACAGTGCAGCACTCCCTCGGTACTGACCCTCCGACAGTGCAGCACTCCCTCGGTACTGACCCTCCGACAGTGCAGCACTCCCTCAGTACTGACCCTCCGACAGTGCAGCACTCCCTCGGTACTGACCCTCTGACAGTGCAGCACTCCCTCGGTACTGACCCCGTGACAGTGCAGCACTCCCTCAGTACTGACCCTCTGACAGTGCAGCACTCCCTCGGTACTGGCCCCTGACAGTGCAGCACTCCCTCAGCACTGACCCTTTGACAGTCCAGCACTCTCTCTGTACTGACCCTCTGACAGTGGCAGCACTCCCTCAGTACTGACCCTCTGACAGTGCAGCACTCCCTCAGTACTGACCCTCCGACAGTGCAGCACTCCCTCGGCACTGACCCTCCGACAGTGCAGCACTCCCTCGGCACTGACCCTCCGACAGTGCAGCACTCCCTCGGCACTGACCCTCCGGCAGTGCAGCACCCCCTCAGTACTGACCCTCCGACAGTGCAGCTCTCCCTCAGTACTGACCCTCCGGCAGTGCAGCACCCCCTCAGTACTGACCCTCCGACAGTGCAGCTCTCCCTCAGTACTGACCCTCCGACAGTGCAGCACTCCCTCGGCACTGACCCTCCGACAGTGCAGCACTCCCTCGGCACTGACCCTCCGGCAGTGCAGCGCTCCCTCAGTACTGACCCTCTGACAGTGCAGCACCCCCTCAGTACTGACCCTCCGACAGTGCAGCACCCCCTCAGCACTGACCCTCCGACAGTGCAGCTCTCCCTCGGTACTGGCCCTCTGACAGTGCAGCACCCCCTCAGCACTGACCCTCCGACAGTGCAGCTCTCCCTCAGTACTGACCCTCTGTCAGTGCAGCTCTCCCTCAGTACTGACCCTCCGACAGTGCGGCGCTCCCTCAGTACTGACCCTCTGACAGTGCAGCACTCCCTCAGTACTGACCCTCTGACAGTGCAGCTCTCCCTCAGTACTGACCCTCTGACAGTGCAGCACTCCCTCAGTACTGACCCTCCGACAGTGCAGCACTCCCTCAGTACTGACCCTCCGACAGTGCAGCACTCCCTCAGTACTGACCCTCTGACAGTGCAGCACTCCCTCGGTACTGCACTTAGAGTGTCAGTCTGGATTTTGTGCTCAAGTCTTCAAACTGAGACTTGAACCCACAACCTCTGACTCAGAGACCTGAGTGTTCACCATGGAGTCACAGCTGCTGGAGTTAGTCCAACATCAAGAGTAACTGAAGCTTCTCAATCCCAGGGGAAATCACCATTAATTCTCCAAATCCAGCAACAGCAGCCTTGTCTGAGATGCCACAATCAGGGAGACTGGGAGGTGAGTTGTGCTAACTGAGTAAGCTCTGTCCATGAATAGCAGCAGGAATGTGTTTGTCTCACACTCTGGGATTCCTTTCCACTTGGATTGAGTCCCGAGTTGGTGAAGAGATTTCCTGTCCAGGTTATCCAGCTGGTTTCTCAGCTCCGGGCTGCGGAACAATCGATGACCCTTGCACCACTTTTCAGGCGGACTTGGAGGTAAACTTGCAGATGGTCGATTTCAGAACGTAGAGTGACTCTGGATCAGGAAACATTCACTCGCTGTTTCGGTGCTGGATCAGGATCCATTCCCTCTCTGTTTTGGTGCTGGATCAGGATCCATTCCCTCTCTGCTTCGGTGCTGGGTCAGGATCCATTCCCTCTCTGTTTCGGTGCTGGATCAGGATCCATTCCCTCGCTGTTTCGGTGCTGGATCAGGATCCATTCCCTCTCTGTTTCGGTGCTGGATCAGGATCCATTCCCTCTCTGTTTCGGTGCTGGGTCAGGATCCATTCCCTCTCTGTTTCGGTGCTGGGTCAGGATCCATTCCCTCTCTGTTTCGGTGCTGGATCAGGATCCATTCCCTCTCTGTTTCGGTGCTGGGTCAGGATCCATTCCCTCTCTGTTTCGGTGCTGGGTCAGGATCCATTCCCTCTCTGTTTCGGTGCTGGATCAGGATCCATTCCCTCTCTGTTTCGGTGCTGGGTCAGGATCCATTCCCTCTCTGTTTCGGTGCTGGATCAGGATCCATTCCCTCTCTGCTTCGGTGCTGGATCAGGATCCATTCCCTCTCTGTTTCGGTGCTGGGTCAGGATCCATTCCCTCTCTGTTTCGGTGCTGGGTCAGGATCCATTCCCTCGCTGTTTCGGTGCTGGGTCAGGATCCATTCCCTCGCTGTTTCGGTGCTGGGTCAGGATCCATTCCCTCTCTGTTTCGGTGCTGGGTCAGGATCCATTCCCTCGCTGTTTCGGTGCTGGGTCAGGATCCATTCCCTCTCTGCTTCGGTGCTGGGTCAGGATCCATTCCCTCGCTGTTTCGGTGCTGGGTCAGGATCCATTCCCTCGCTGTTTCGGTGCTGGGTCAGGATCCATTCCCTCGCTGTTTCGGTGCTGGGTCAGGATCCATTCCCTCGCTGTTTCGGTGCTGGGTCAGGATCCATTCCCTCGCTGTTTCGGTGCTGGGTCAGGATCCATTCCCTCTCTGCTTCGGTGCTGGGTCAGGATCCATTCCCTCGCTGTTTCGGTGCTGGGTCAGGATCCATTCCCTCGCTGTTTCGGTGCTGGGTCAGGATCCATTCCCTCGCTGTTTCGGTGCTGGGTCAGGATCCATTCCCTCGCTGTTTCGGTGCTGGGTCAGGATCCATTCCCTCGCTGTTTCGGTGCTGGGTCAGGATCCATTCACTCGCTGTTTCGGTGCTGGGTCAGGATCCATTCCCTCGCTGTTTCGGTGCTGGGTCAGGATCCATTCCCTCGCTGTTTCGGTGCTGGGTCAGGATCCATTCCCTCTCTGTTTCGGTGCTGGGTCAGGATCCATTCACTCGCTGTTTCGGTGCTGGGTCAGGATCCATTCCCTCGCTGTTTCGGTGCTGGGTCAGGATCCATTCACTCGCTGTTTCGGTGCTGGGTCAGGATCCATTCCCTCTCTGTTTCGGTGCTGGGTCAGGATCCATTCACTCTCTGTTTTGGGGCTGGGTCAGGATCCATTCCCTCGCTGTTTCGGTGCTGGGTCAGGATCCATTCACTCGCTGTTTCGGTGCTGGATCAGGATCCATTCACTCGCTGTTTCGGTGCTGGGTCAGGATCCATTCACTCGCTGTTTCGGTGCTGGGTCAGGATCCATTCACTCGCTGTTTCGGTGCTGGGTCAGGAGATTCAGGAGCTGCTGTGATTATTACACCAGCAGCTGTTCTTCCTTTTCCCTCCAAAGCACAGTTTTCCAGACATGGCTTTTTTCAAAGACATAAACAACCATGATACTCACAAGACGAGAAGATGTAGGAGCAGAAGTAGGCCATTCAGCCCATCGAGTCTGCTCCGCCATTCAATGAGATCAGGGTTGATCTGATAATCCTCAACTCCGCTTTCCTGCCTTTTCCCCATAACCCTTGATTCCCTTACTGATTAAAAATCTGTCTATCTCAGCCTTGAATATACTTAAGGACCTAGCATCTACAACCCTCTGTGGTAAAGAATTCCACAGCTTCACTACCCTCTGAGAGAAGAAATTCCTCCTCATCTCTGTTTTAAATGGGCGACCCCTTACTCTGAGATTATGCCCTCTGGTCCTAGACTCTCCCACAAGGGGAAACAACCTCTCAGCATCTACCCTGTCAAGCCTCCTAAGAATCTTACATGTTTCAAAAAGGTCGTCTCTCATTCTTCTAAACTCCAATGAGTACAGGCCCAACCTACTCAACCTCTCCTCATAAGAAAATCCCTCCATACCCGGCATCAACCTAGTGAACCTTCTCTGGACTGCCTCCAATGTCAGTATATATCTCCTTAGATAAGGGGACCAAAACTGTGAGGTGTGGTCTAACTAGTGTCTTGTATAGTTTTAGCAAGACTTGTCTATTTTTATACTCCATTCCCTTTGAAATAAAGGCCAACATTCCATTTGCCTTCCCTATTACCTGCTGAACTTGTATGTTAGCTTTTTGGGATTCATGCACGAGGACCCCCGAATCCCTCTGTGCTGCAGCTTTCTGCAGTCTTTCTCCATTTAAATAATATTCAGCTCCTCTATTCGTCCTGCCAAAGTGCATAACCTCACATTTTCCCACATTATATTCCATCTGCCATGTTTTTACCCACTCACTTAACCTGTCTATATCCCTCTGTAGACTCTTTGTGTCACCCTCACCACTTGCCTTCTCACCTATTTTTGTGTCATCCCCAAACTTGGCGACAGTACATTCATTTCCCTCATCCAAGTCATTAATATATATTGTAAATAATTGTGGCCCCAGCACTGATCCCTGTGACACTCCACTAGTTACAGGTTGTCATCCCGAAGATGACTTTGTAAACCGAGTCCACCAGGATCAAGAGGCTCCCAGCTTCTTTAAAGCTGCTTAATTACCTTCTCCTGTAAAATGCTCTTTTCCAGGAACAGCAGCAACCAGACTCCTTGTGTTAACCCTTTAAGGGACAGAGTCTTGTAAAAACACAAATTTTTCCAGAATGTTCTCAGTCATTAAGATGAGCCATTTTCTGTGATTAAACAATTTATGACACTTATTGGAGACAGTCATTTCCTGATGAATGTAACTTGCCACTTGTCAGCCCAAGCCTGGATATTGTCCAGGTCTTGCTGCATTTGGACATGGACTGCTTCAGTATCTGAGGAGTCACGAATGGTGCTGAACATTGTGCAATCATCACCAAACATCCCCACTTCTGACCTTATGATGGAAGGAAGGTCATTGAAGCAGCTAAAGACGGTTGGGCTGAGGACACTACCCTGAGGAACTCCTGCAGTGACGTCCTGGAGCTGAGATGACTGACCTCCAACAACCACAACCATCTTCCTTTGTGCTAGGTATGACTCCAAGCAGCGGAGAGTTTCCCCCCTGATTCCCATTGACTCCAGGTTTGCTAGGGGTCCTTGATGCCACACTCGGTCAAATGCTGCCTGGATGTCAAGGGCAGTCACTCTCACCTCACCTTGGGAGTTCAGCTCTTTTGTCCAAGTTTGAACCAAGACTGTAATGAGGTCAGGAGCTGAGTGGCCCTGGCGGAACCCAAACTGGGTGTCAGTGAGCAGGTTATTGCTAAGCAAGTGCTGCTTGATACCCCTTCCATTACTTTACTGATGATGGAGAGTAGACTGATGGGGCGGTAATTGGCTGGGTTGGATTAGTCCTGTTTTGTGTGTACAGGACATACCTGGGAAATTTTCCACATAGCCGGGTAGATGTCAGTGTTGTAGTTGTACTGGAACAGCTTGGCTAGGGGCACGGCAAGTTCTGGAGCACAAGTCTTCAGTACTATTGCTGCAATATTGTCAAGGCCCATAGACTTTTCACTATCCAGTGCCTTCAGCTGTTTCCTGATATCATGTGGAGCGTATCGAATTGGCTGAAGACTGGTGTCTGGGGACCTCCGGAGGAGACCGAGGTGAATCATCCACTCAGCACTTCTGGCTGAAGATTGTAGCAAATGCTTCAGCCTTATCTTTTGCACTGATGTGCTGGGCTGCTCCATCATTGAGGATGGGGATATTTGTGGAGCCTCCTCCTCCAGTGAGTTGTTTAATTGTCTACTACCATACAGCTAGATATTTTTAAAATTCATTAACGGGATGTGGGCATTGCTGTCTAGGCCAATATTTATTACCCATCCCGAATTGCCCTTGTGAAGGTGGTGGTGAGCCGCCTTCTTGAACCGCTGCAGTCCATGTGGTGTAGATACACCCACAGTGCTGTTAGGGAGGGAGTTCCAGGATTTTGACTCAGCAACAGTAAAGGAACGGCGATATATTTCCAAGTCAGGATGGTGAGTGACTTGAAGGGGAACTTCCAGGTGGTGATGTTCCCATCTATCTGCTGCCCTTGTCCTTCTAGATGGTAGTGGTCATGAGTTTGGAAGGTGCTGTCTAAGGAGCCTTGGTGAGTTTCTGCAGTGCATCTTGTAGATGGTGCACACACTGCTGCTACTGTGCGTCGGTGGTGGAGGGAGTGAATGTTTGTGGATGTGGTGCCAATCAAGTGGGCTGCTTTGTCCTGGATGGTGTCGAGCTTCTTGAGTGTTGTGGGAGCTGCATTCATCCAGGCAAGTGGGGAGTATTCCATCACACTCCTGACTTGTGCCTTGCAGGTGGTGGACAGGCTTTGGCAGGTCAGGAGATGAATTACTTGCCATGGGATTCCCAGCCTCTGACCTGCTCTTGTAGCCACAGTATTTATATGGCTGGTTCAATTCAGTTTCTGGCAGGACTGCAGAGCTTAGATCTGATCTGTTGGTTGTGGGGTCACTTAGCCCTATCAGTTGCTGCTTATGCTGTTTGGCCCACAAGTAGTCCTGTGTTGTAGCCTCACCAGGTTGACACCTCATTTTTAGGTATGCCTGGTGCTGCTCCTGGCATGCCCTCCTGTACTCTTCATTGAACCAGGGTTGACCCCCTGGCTTGATGGTAATGGGAGAGTGGGGGATATGCTGGGCCATGAGGTTACAGATTGTGTTTGAGTACAATTCTGCTGCTGCTGATGGCCCACAGCACCTCATGGATGCCCAGTTTGGAGTTGCTAGATCTGTGTGAAATCTATCCCATTTAGCACGGTGGTAGTGCCACACAACATGATGGAGGGTATCCTCAATGTGAAGGCGAGACTCCGTGCGGTGGTCACTCCTACTGATACTGTCATGGACAGATGCATCTGCGGCAGGCAGGTTGGTGAGGATGAGGTCAAGTATGTTTTTCCCTCTTGTTGGTTCATCACCACCTGCTGCAGACCCAGTCTAGCAGCTATGTTCTTTAGGACTTCATTAGGACAGCTGAGAGGTGGGTGGGGGTTGGGGGGTGCAGTGGGGTGTGGGGATTGGGGGTGCGGTAGGGGGTGGGGGTTGGGGGTGCAGTAGGGGGTAGGGTTGGGGGTGCGGTGGGTGTTGGGGGCTATGGTGGGGGTGGGGATGGGCGTTGGGGGTTGGGGGGTGTGTTGGGGGTTGGGAGTCCAGTGGGTGTGCGTTGGGGGTGCAGTGGGGGGTGGGGGTTGGGGGTGCGGTGGGAGGTGGGGGTTGGGGGTGCAGTAGGGGGTGGGGGTTGGGTGTGTGGTGAGGGGTGGGGGGTGGGGGTTGGGGGTGTGGTGAGGGGTGGAGGGTGAGGGTGTGGTGAGGGGTCGGGGGTGGGGTCGGGGTTGGGGGGTGTGGTGAGGGGTGGGGGGTGGGGGTTGTGGGGTGCAGTGGGGAGTGGGGGGGTTGGGGTGAGGGTTAAGGGTTGGGGTTGGGGGTGCGGTGGGGGGTGGGGGTTGGGGGTGCAGTAGGGGTGGGGGTTGGGTGTGTGGTGAGGGGTGGAGGGTGAGGGTGTGGTGAGGGGTCGGGGGTGGGGTTGGGGTTGGGGGGTGCGGTGGAGGGTGGGGGTGGGTGTTGGGGTGGGGGGTGTGGTGAGGGGTGAGGGGTGGGGGGTGGGGGTTGGGTGTGTGGTGAGGGGTGGAGGGTGAGGGTGTGGTGAGGGGTCGGGGGTGGGGTTTGTGGGGTGCGGTGGGGAGTGGGGGGTGGGGGTTGGGGTGAGGGGTAAGGGTTGGGGTTGGGGGTGCGGTGGGGGGTGGGGGTTGGGGGTGCAGTAGGCGTGGGGGTTGGGTGTGTGGTGAGGGGTGGGGGGTGGGGGTTGGGGGTGTGGTGAGGGGTGGAGGGTGAGGGTGTGGTGAGGGGTCGGGGTTGGGGGTGCGGTGGAGGGTGGGGGTGGGTGTTGGGGTGGGGGGTGTGGTGAGGCGTGGGGGGTGGGGGTTGTGGGGTGCGGTGGGGAGTGGGGGGGTGGGGGTTGGGGTGAGGGGTAAGGGTTGGGGTTGGGGATGCGGTGGGGGGTGGGTGTGGGCGTTGGGGGTGCGGTGTGGGGTGGGGGTTGGGGGTGCGGTGGGATGTGGGGGTTGGGGGTGCGGTGGGAGGTGGGGGTTGGGGGTGCAGTAGGGGTGGGGGTTGGGTGTGTGGTGAGAGGTGGGGGTTGGGGGTGTGGTGAGGGGTCGGGGGTGGGGTTGTGGAGTGCGGTGGGGAGTGGGGGGGTGGGGGGTGGGGGTTGTGGGGTGCGGTGGGGAGTGGGGGGGGTGGGGGTTGGGGTGAGGGGTAAGGGTTGGGGTTGGGGATGCGGTGGGGGGTGGGGTTGGGCGTTGGGGCTGCAGTGGGGGTTGGAGTTGCAGGGGTTGGAGTGATGACTCCTTGTAGCTGTAGGTCTGTGGTCTCTTGGGTAATTGTGGATTCCTGCCTCTCGGCAAGATCGAAAAGTGTGTGGGACTGTGCCCTGAATTCCAGGAACCCTAGTGTAGCAGTGAAGTCAGTGCCATCCAACGTGGAAAGAGCTGGACCCCCCTTGGTCCAGTTCTGCCCCTGGGTCTGGACTTGCTTCCTGGACGATCACATTGGGTGGGTGGATGCATTTACCAAGGGGTCACCCCTGTACCAGTGCCTTCGATCGCCTGAGTTTCATCTTTCACCTGCTCAGCCGCTGCACATGGTCACGCTCTGGCACTTATTGCTCCAATTGGTTACCATTTGGAACAAATTTACTCTCTGTCTCATGGCCATCCTCCTGAGAAAGGGCCAGATCGTTGGGCTCAGTGAGGAGTGTCAAAAATACAGCCCTGAGGCCCCAGTCAAGGTCATTACAGCATCTTGATGGCTTTAGAGGCTCAGATTTTATTTCACCGATACCTGTCTATCCCTTTGTGTCCTCTGCTGTCTTGATGAGGTTGAGGTGAACACAGGCATTTCGACTCAGGAGAGAAAATTCTTGATTGCAAAGCACACATATTGTTTCCCAAATCGGAATGTTGCTGGTAACATGTCTGTGACGGGCATTTTGATCCCTCTTGGACCATCTAATGATCCTGTCCTCAACCACTGTTTTACCAGCCACGGTGTGTTATCGGACACGACTGATACACTGGTTCCTCTATCCAATCGGAAATGAGTGATGTGTCCATTGACGCACATGTCCGCACTCCAGGAAGTGGATCATGGATCTTTGATCTCTCCTGGGAAACATTGTTGTTCCTCGTTTCGCTGAGACTCCTTTATTTCATTAATGGTCTAGTGACCCTCTCTGCATCTGGAGGCTTTAGTTCTGCACATTGTTCCAAACCTTTCAAAATCCTGCAGCACGAGAGGGACATGGGTTGTGCCTCTGGGGATTTTTGGTGCTGACCTGGTTTACTGGTATATTGAACTTTTGTTCTATAAGGTGTCATTTTCCCTGGAGTGTCTTTGACACTCTGTTGTTTAATAAACTATACCGAGAGTGGGGGGGTGGGGGGTGGGGGGTGGTGGGGGTGGGGGTTTGTGAACGATGGTTTGCCTCCCTTCTTAGTGTGGCTCTATTTTACTGGTGGACCTCTGATTGCCTGACTAACTGTATTGCCTTCTCCAAAACTAAACCTTCAGATCAGATAGAGTCTTCAATTACCCCAAAAATATGGTTTCATATCATCACAGATTGAAGATCACCATATTCGAAACCTCAGCCAGTTGATACAGGTCATTGATTAAGGTATCAATTGGTTTACCAGGTTTCTGGGCCCTTTTCTTAAACCTGGCGCATTCTAAGATCTTGTTACTCTATAAACTAAAATAATTATCAAAGGCTTTAATGGCCTCTTCGAATTTGTCTCATGTTTTATTAATGTCTTGTATTGCATTCACATCATCAGCAATTGCTCCAATAGAGTTCAATAATGTATTGACTTATTCAGCCACTGATTTATTGTTCAATCCAGATGCAATTCTGAATTTTAAAAATCTCTTCCTACATGGTGTCCAATTCTGTGTTTGATCTGACCCTTCTGTATACCCAAATTATTCTGGCAAAGTTAGAATCCATACCTGCTTAAGCTTTCAGAGGATTTGCCTGAATTTTTTCTTGCAGTAATGGAATCTTTCCACACTGATCAGCCTTTCAACAATACGAACATATGAACCAAGAGCAGGAGTAGGCCATTCAGCCCCTTGAACCTGCTCCACCATTTAATAAGATCTCGGCTGACCTGATAGTAACTTCAAATCTGCATCCCACCTACCCCAGATAACCTATCACCTCCCTCGCTTACCAAGAATCTATCCACCTCTGCCTTAAACATATTCAAAGATTCTGTTTCCACCACCTTTTCAGGGAGAGAGTTCCAAAGACTCAGGACCCTCTCTGTTTTGCCTCAGCTCTGTTTTAAATGGGCGACCCCTTATTTTTACATAGTGACCCCCCCTAGTTCTAAGTTCTCCCAAGAAAGGAAACAGCCTCTCCACGTCCACCCTGTCAAAACCCCTCAGGATCTTATATGTTTCAATCAAGTCACCTCTTACTCTTCTCAACTCCAGTGGACACAAGCCTAACCTGTCCGACCTTACCTCATAAAGCAATCCAGTCCGGTGAACCTCCTCTGAACGGCTTCCGACACATTTACATCCTTCCTTAAATAAGGAAACCAATACTTTACACAGCACTCCAGATGTGGTCTCACTAGTGCCCTGTACAACTGAAGCATAACCTCCCTACTTTGGTACCCGCTGTGGTTGCTCACCCATTTGGTAATTGTTCCTAGATTTGCAGAGAAATTTGGAACTAATCGCTGGGCGTTATTATTAAGCCCGGTTTCACTGCTTTCCTCTCACTAAGGAATTGTGTTTGAGCAGTTGATTTTTTTTTTGGGGGCGGGGGGGGAGGGGTTGGGATTGCTGCCGAGCAGTCACCCCAGAGCCGGACTGTGGGCCTGTGCCCTGCTCGCTATAAATGGAACACTTGCCCACAGCTGCCTGCTCACCATTAACCTGAACGATTCCAGCCCTCTCAGGGTTTGCTTGCCTTGCCCCGATCACCGGCGGGTTTGATTCTGCTGCTGATCTGGAACCGTCACCCGCTCTAGGTGTGGCCTTTAGTGAGCTGAACGGTCGGATTTCTCCCCGCCGCTCAGTCTCCACGTCTTCTGCGGAACCCGTTTCAGAGACCTTCACTCGCTGGCTGAAGTCTTCTGCTTCGGTGCCTTCTTTAGTGTCGGACTTGCTGACCTTTTCTAAAGTTGGGGATTTCGGGGTCCTTCACGGCTGCCACCATGTTGTGTGTTGGTTGGTCGTGACTGGCTAGGGAACGATTGCAGAAACATAGATATGTCAGAAAAATCACTGATCCCTTGTTTGTACATAACTGTATATAAATATACAAGATTACAGGTGTTACCCCCCCCACCCCAACATTAACCCTTTCAGCGCTGAATAATACAGCTCTTAACCAGTTCGTCCCACTCTCCTAAGCTCTTTCCCCACACCCTGTTATTTTCACCATCTGACACAGGGTGTCTTACCCGAGCAGGAGTGGAACTGCTAATCTCCGGGGATCCAGAGGGCAGGCCGGAAATGATGGCCATTGTCAGTCCATCCGGTTGACTCACAGTGGCTTTGGGCTCTGCTCTACAGCCTTGGGTTTTCACCCTCCCCCCCAGATCAACTCTTCATTAATACAGACTCAGACAAATTCAAATCAGCTCCCTTCTCTCTCCATCTGTCTCATGGTCTCTCTATCTCGGTCTCTCTATCCCTGTCTCTTTCACGCTCACTTTCTCTCTCTGCCTGTAAATCTCTCTCTCTGTGTCTCTCTGTGTTTCTCTCTCTGTTTTTCTCTTGCTCTCTCTCACTCTCCTTTCTATCTCTCTATCTTATGTCTTTCTCTTGGCCTTTCTCTCTGTCACTCTCTCTCTGTCTCTTTTGGTCTTTGTGTGTCTATTTAGTTACAACTGGGATGGGAAGAGTGCACTGCCTGTCTCTGGTTCCACTACTCCATGGGTAACAACATATATTTCAGGATTTGCCCAGATATGTGCTTTACCTATGAGTCTCAGAATGACCACTCAATCCCCAGGTTTCTTCAATAAACAACAAGATTATTAGTTTATTATAAAACCAGACTTGTCAAATAGAAAGGCAAAATTTATTAACATACTCTTCCGAAATAACCTAAGTTACACACATGCATGCATGCACACACACACACACACACACACACACACACACACAGCCACACATAGACATGGATATGCACAAAGACACACGCACACACACACACACACACACACACACAATCATACACACACAGACACACACACATATACACACACACAGACACGGATATGCACAAAGACACACACACACACACACACACACACACAGACACGCATACGCACACAGACATACATATGCACACAGACACACACGCGCGCATATGCACACACACACATGCAGACACGCATACACACACACAGACACGCATACACACACAGACATACATATGCACACAGATACACAGACACACACACACACACACACACACACCGACACACATTCGCACACAGTCACACACAGGCACAGACACAGACACGCATACGCACACAGACACGCATGCACACACAAACATACAGACACTCATGCACACACCGACACACACAGACACACACACAGACACGCATATGCACACAGACACAAAGACACTCATGCACACACAGACACACACACAGACACGCATACGCACACAGACAAACACACACGCATGCACATACAGACACACACACACACACACTCGCGCACATGCACAGACACACACACATACACACATGCACAGACACACACATACACAGATACACGCACACACACGCACAAGCATGCGCACACACAGACACACAGACACAGACACAAATATGCACATGCACACACACATGCACACACACATGCACACACACACACACACACACATACGCACATGCACAGACACACAGACACACACGCACTAAAATGATAATAGAAGAATTCTGCCAAAGGTTAAAAGTCAGTGGCCCAAAGTGAAGAGGAAGATGGTGAAGTCCTTGAAATGGTGCCCGGGTTGTATGATTCGCCTCTCAGCTCTGATCCCCAAAATAACCGATGACTCTAGCACTGCTCTTCAGGCAGGAACACTGGAGCAACTTGAGGAACACTCAAAGGTACTTAATGCCAGCACATATAGCAATTTAGGAGCAGCTTACATTTAGTCCCGGCTGTGGACTGGCTCTGGACTTCATAAAGGCTGCTGTCGTCCTTCTCAAGCAGTTGGTCCTTCTCTTCTCAAAAGTAAAACCAGAAAAACCCCACTTCAAACAGAGATTTCCAGGCCTGATCTTTTCAAAGCCTGTGGCCATGTGACCACTCCAACTCTCCCTCTCCGAGAACAAAGAGCAAAGAAAAGTACAGCACAGGGACAGGCCCTTCGGCCCTCCAAGTCTGCGCCGATCATATTGCCCGTCAACTAAAACATTTTGCACTTCCGGGGTCCGTATCCCTCTATTCCCATCCTATTCATATATTTGTCAAGCTGCCTCTTCAACACCACTATCGTACCTGCTTCCACCACCTCCTCTCCACCCCCCCCCAGTCCCCTTGTACATCGTTCACCAGCATCAAGAGCTTTCAGCTTCTGTGCAACTGTTTAACAACCTTTTCCTATAAATGGATGTTGCACAGATTCTCCCTTTGTTTCTCATCCTCTCTCTCTCTCTCTCTCTCTCTCCCTCCCTCTCTTGTGGTCTCTCTTTCTGAACTTCTCTGCCTCATTCTGTTTGTTTCTGTTTCCCAGTCTATATTTTTTCACTCGTTCTTTCTCTGTCTCTCCCTATCCTGCTCTGTCTTTTTTATTTCTCTTGTTTCTCCATCTTTGTCAGTGTCTCTCTCCTTACATATGCATATCCATCAGCCTCTGGCTTTCTCCCTCTCTCTGTCTCTTTCACTCTGTTTTTTATTCTCTCTCTCTCTCAGTTTCTCTCTAAGCTTTCCCTGCTCATCTCTCTGTCTGCTCCACTTTACTTTCCTTTTCTCTATGTTTCACATTCTCTCTCTCTCTCTCTCTCTCTATCTCTATCTATCTACCTCTCTCTTGTTCTGTCTCTCTATTTCTGTTTGTCTGTTTCTCAGTCTTTCCATCACTCGCTGTCTCTCAACTTATCTCTCTCCGATTCTGTCCCTTTCTTTCTCGCCCTCTATTCCTTTATATTTCTTTATTTCGATCACGTTCTCTCCTGATACACACTAAGCGAAGTAGTGAGGAGGCACATCAGCACTGAGACACGCTGTGTCTCACCCAGGCTGGGTCTCTGCACTCAACACAGCATGATCAAGCTAAAAATAGCTGGGTTTTAGAGCTAAGTCAGCCCAGCTGTGTTTACAATTAACCTTTCTGGATTTATAAGAGCTCCAGGATTTATGAGATAATCCTGGGTCACAGGATTAACAGCCTTCTTACAAACAGTAATTCATGACTCAGCTCAGACCGTGGCTGTGGTTCAGTGGGTAATACTCTTAACTCGGAGTCAGAAAGTTGTGAGTTCAATTCCCACACCAAATCTTGAGCTCAATCATCCAGGCTGACAATCCCAGTGCAATACTGAAGGAGTGCCGCACTGTCGGAGGGTCAGTACTGAGGGAGTGCTGCACTGTCAGAGGGTCAGTACTGAGGGAGTGCCGCACTGTCGGAGGGTCAGTACTGAGGGAGTGCTGCACTGTCAGAGGGTCAGTACTGAGGGAGTGCTGCACTGTCAGAGGGTCAGTACTGAGGGAGCGCTGCACTGTCAGAGGGGCAGTACTGAAGGAGTGCTGCACTGTCAGAGGGTCAGTACTGAGGGAGCGCTGCACTGTCGGAGGGTCAGTACTGAGGGAGTGCTGCACTGACAGAGGGTCAGTACTGAGGGAGTGCTGCACTGTCAGAGGGGCAATACTGAGGGAGTGCTGCACTGTCAGAGGGGCAGTACCGAGGGAGTGCTTTTATCCTGAGAAAAAGATCTTCCTGTGAATTTGCACCTGCTCCTCCTCTTCCCCGACCACCCATCTTTCTTTTACCTCCCCACTTTCTATCCTTTCCTCTTTGTTAAGGGAAGGTCATGTTTGATGAATTTGATCAAGTTTTTTGAGGAGGTAACCAGGAGTGTTGATGAGGGTAATGCATTTCATGTGGTTTACATGGACTTTAGCAAGACTTTTGATAAGGTCCCTCATGGCAGACTGGCCAAGGAAGTAAGAGCCCATGGGATCCAAGACAGAGTGGCACGTTGGATCCAAAATTGGCTAAGAGGCAGGAAGCAGAGGGTGATTATAGAGGGATGTTTCTGTGACTAGAAATCTGTTTCCAGTGGGGCACCGCATGGCTCGGTGCTGGGCCCCTTGCTGTTTGTAGTGTACATAAATGATTTGGGGGGTATGATCAAGGAGTTCGCAGATGACACAAAAATTGGGAGGGTGATAAATAGTGAGGAGGAAAGCCGTAAGCTGCAGGAGGATGTTAATGGACTGGTCAGGTGGGCAGACCAGTGGCAAATGGAATTCAACCCAAAAAGTGTTTGGTAATACACTTGAGGAGGGCTAACAAGGCAAGGGATTACACTATGAATGGTAGGACTCAGGAAAGTACTGAAGATCAGAGGGACCTTGGTGTGCATATTCATAGATCCCTGAAGGTAGCAGGGCAGGCAGATAAGGTGGTTAAGAAGGCTTATAGGATACCTGCCTTTATTAGCTGAGGCATAGAATACAAGAGCAGGGAGATTATACTGGAACTGTATAAAATGCTGGTTAGGCCAGAACTAGAGTACTGTGTGCAGTTCTGGTCACCATATTATAGGAAGGATGTGATTGCACTGGAGAGAGTGCAGAGGAGATTTACCAGGATGCTGCCTGGGCTGGAGGGTCTGAGCTATGAGGAAAGATTGGATAGGCTGGGGCTGTTTTCCTTGGAGCAGCGAAGGTTAAGAGGGAACCTGATAGGGGTGTGTAAGATTTTGAGGGGCATAGATAGGGTGGTTAGGTAGGTACTTTTTCCATTGGTAGAGGGGTCAATAACCAGGGGGCATAGATTTAAGGTAAGAGGTAGAAGGTTAAGAGGGGAGTTGAGGAGAAAGTTTTTCACCCAGAGGGTGGTGGGAGTCTGGAACTCACTGCCTGAAAGGGTGGCTGAGTCAGAAACTCTTGGAACATTTAAGAAGTATTTAGATATTCACTTGCATTGCCATAGCTTCCAGGGGTATGTGCCAAGCACTGGAAAATGGGATTAGTGTAGTCAGATCTCTGTTGACCGGTGTGGACACGATGGGCCGATTGGCCTCTTTCTGTGCTGTAAACGTCTATGAATCAAGGAGTCTATGAGACCTGGGGGTGTCAGTACACAAATCTTTAAAATGGAAGGACAGTTTGAGAAACTGTGAGAAAAATCATACCTGTTCCTGGGTTTTATAATAGAGACCTAGATCCTAAAATCCAGGAAGCGTTGATAAACCTCAGGTGGAGGACTCTGTCCAATTCTGGGGCCAACACCTCAGGAATGATGTCAAGGCCTTAGGCAGGGAGCAGAGGAGATTGACCAGAATGATAACGGGTGGGGGGGAGGGAGGATTTAAGTCACAGGGAGAGACTGGAGAAGTCAGGATTGTTCTCATTTGAGCAGAGAAGGTAAAGGGGAGATTTAATCGAGGCGTTCAAAATCAGGAAGGGTTTTGATAGAGTAAATATGGAGAAACTGTTTCCTCAACAGCGTGAGGGATATCGATTTAGGGTAATTGGCGCAAGAAGCAAGGATAAGGAGACATTTTATTTCCACAGCGAGTTGTTGTGATCTGGAAGGCGCTGCCTGAAAGGGCGATGGAAGCAGATTCAATAGTAAATTTCAAAAGTGAATTAGAAATACTTGCTGCGTGGAAGTCCATTGCAGATAGAGGGGGCTGTAGCCCCTACCTCCGATGGGGTTTGGGTCAGCCAGTCAGTGCTGGGTAGACTGAATTAAACAGAGACAGCTCCTCTGTGGATGGTGTCTCCCTGCTCTGCCTGGATCGGCGAGACACCACTCTGATCAGAAACCACACCAAAACTGAGCGCCTCGCACAGGAGAACAGCTTTGAGAAGCGTGTGAGGGAGAATGAATCACTCACACATACTCTGCAAGCAGCCAAACCCAGCTCGTAAACCAGGTTCCAAAACTGCTGATTAACACGCTCAGAGATTCACAACAGGCACCTCTCGTCCATCAACACCTATCACCATCTGTCTGATGTCCCTTTGTCAAAGAAAACAGTTACACTGGGTGTCAGAGCTACTTCATCAACTTCAGTGAGTGATTGGACAATTGCAGTTTGTTCAAAAGTGTTTAAAGATCTGACAGTTGAGAAAGATTGTTCCGAACACCAACAATATTTATCTTCACAGTGACTCGAAAATTCATTCAAAAACCACAAACTGAAACGTTACTCTGGGCAATAAAAACTCAGAAAATATCCAGCACAATATCTAACCCCGTGCTGTACCTGTCCTGGGAGTGTTTGATGGGGACAGTGTAGAGGGAGTTTTACTCTGTATCTAACCCCGTGCTGTACCTGTCCTGGGAGTGTTTGATGGGGACAGTGTAGAGGGAGATTTACTCTGTATCTAACCCTGTGCTGTACCTGTCCTGGGAGTGTTTGATGGGGACAGTGTAGAGGGAGATTTACTCTGTATCTAACCCCGTGCTGTACCTGTCCTGGGAGTGTTTGATGGGGACAGTGTAGAGGGAGCTTTACTCTGTATCTAACCCCGTGCTGTACCTGTCCTGGGAGTGTTTGATGGGGACAGTGTAGATGGAGCTTTACTCTGTATCTAACCCCGTGCTGTACCTGTCCTGGGAGTGTCTGATGGGGATGGTGTAGAGGGAGCTTTACTCTCTCTCTAACCTTGTGCTGTACCTGTCCTGGGAGTGTTTGATGGGGTCAATATAGAGGGAGCTTTACTCTGTATCTAACCCTATGTTGTACCTGTCCTGGGAGTGTTTGATGGGGACAGTGTAGATGGAGCTTTACTCTCTCTCTCTAACCCCGTGCTGTTCCTGTCCTGGGAGTGTTTGATGGGGACAGTGTAGAGGGAGCTTTACTCTTTCTTTAACCCCATGCTGTACCTGTCCTGGGATTGTTTGATGGGGACAGTGTAGATGGAGTTTTACTCTCTCTCTAACCCCGTGCTGTACCTGTCCTGGGAGCGTTTGATGGGGACAGTGTAGAGGGAGATTTACTCTCTCTCTAACCCCGTGCTGTACCTGTCCTAGGATTGTTTGATGGGGACAGTGTAGATGGAGTTTTACTCTCTCTCTAACCCAGTGCTATACCTGTCCTGGGAGTGTTTGTTGGGGACAGTGTAGAGGGAGATTTACTCTGTATCTAACCCCGTGCTGTACCTGTCCTGGGAGTGTTTGATGGGGACGATGTACAGGGAGATTTACTCTGTATCTAACCCCGTGCTGTACCTGTCCTGGGAGTGTTTGATGGGGACGATGTAGAGGGAGATTTACTCTGTATCTAACCCCGTGCTGTACCTGTCCTGGGAGTGTTTGATGGGGACAGTGTAGAGGGAGATTTACTCTCTCTCTAACCCCGTGCTGTACCTGTCCTGGGAGTGTTTGATGGGGACAGTGTAGAGGGAGATTTACTCTCTCTCTAACCCCGTGCTGTACTTGTCATGTGTCAGGCAAATAGATATTGGAAGATTTATGATATTTTGGGTCATAAACAGATTTTGTTGTGATTAATTTTGGTGGGTGAATGCTGTTGGGTAATTTGACTAGGTCAACATATGATGCTTGGTGTATTTTTAATAACAATTTAATAATGGAATTTGATTGGCTATAAGGACAGAGTCTGACCTATGAGAATATAATGCAGTCAATGATAACCAGGTTTAAAATCCATTCAGAAGCAGAATTCTTTAGAAAGGCCAATATTCAGCATATTTTTTACAGCAACAGGTTTATGCCCGATAGTTTGTTCTGGTTGTAATAGTAACACGAAGCACTGAACAAGAAATAGTCGACCAAATCTACTTGGATCCTAGATTACACCTGCATAGGGACAGGAGGAGACCATTCAGCCTCTTAAGTCCCTTCCACCATTCAATTAGATCCCAGCTGATCTGTATCTTAGCTCCATTTACTGGCTGTGGGCGTGGAAACGTCAATCTCCTTAACACACTGTGTGTCAGAACGGTGTGTTATATAGAATGGTGTGTAATATAGAAGACTGTATTATATAGAACGGTGTATTATATAGAATGGTGTATTATATAGAGCGGTGTATTATATAGAATGGTGTATTATATAGAGTGGTGTATTATATAGAATGGTGTATTATATAGAGCGGTGTATTATATAGAATGGTGTATTATATAGAGTGGTGTATTATATAGAATGGTGTATTATATAGAGTGGTGTATTATATAGAATGGTGTATTATATAGAACGGTGTATTATATAGAATGGTGTATTATATAGAGCGGTGTATTATATAGAATGGTGTATTATATAGTGGTGTATTATATAGAATGGTGTATTATATAGAGCGGTGTATAATATAGAATGGTGTATTATATAGAACGGTGTATTATATAGAATGGTGTATTATATAGAGTGGTGTATTATATAGAATGGTGTATTATATAGAACGGTGTATTATATAGAATGGTGTATTATATAGAGCGGTGTATTATATAGAATGGTGTATTATATAGAACGGTGTATTATATAGAATGGTGTATTATATAGAGCGGTGTATTATATAGAATGGTGTATTATATAGAGCGGTGTATTATATAGAACGGTGTATTATATAGAATGGTGTATTATATAGAGCGGTGTATTATATAGAATGGTGTATTATATAGAACGGTGTATTATATAGAATGGTGTGTAACATAGAAGAGTGTATTATATAGAACGGTGTATTATATAGAACAGTGTGTAATATAGAATAGTGTATTATATAGAACAGTGTGTAACATAGAATGGTGTATTATATAGAATGGTGTGTAATATAGAACAGTGTATTATATAGAAAGGAGTGTTATATAGAATGGTGTATTATATAGAACGGTGTATTATATAGAATGGTGTGTAATATAGAAGAGTGTATTATATAGAACGGTGTATTATATAGAATGGTGTATTATATAGAGCGGTGTATTATATAGAATGGTGTATTATATAGAACGGTGTATTATATAGAATGGTGTGTAATATAGAAGAGTGTATTATATAGAACGGTGTATTATATAGAACAGTGTGTAATATAGAATAGTGTATTATATAGAACAGTGTGTAATATAGAATGGTGTATTATATAGAATGGTGTGTAATATAAAACAGCGTATTATATAGAAAGGAGTATTATATAGAATGGTGTATTATATAGAACGGTGTGTAATATAGAACAGTGTATTATATAGAAAGGAGTATTTTCTAGAACGGTGTATTATATAGAACGGTGTGTAATATAGAACAGTGTATTATATTGAAAGGAGTATTATATAGAATGGTGTATTATATAGAACGGTGTGTAATATAGAACAGTGAATTATATAGAATGGTGTATTATGTAGAACGGTGTATTATATAGAATGGTGTGTAATATAGAAGAGTGTATTATATAGAACGGTGTATTATATAGAACAGTGTGTAATATAGAATAGTGTATTATATAGAACAGTGTGTAATATAGAATGGTGCATTATATAGAACAGTGTATTATATAGAACGGTGTGTAATATAGAACAATGCATTATAAAGAATGGTGTATTATATAGAATGGTGTATTATATAGAACGGTGCATAATATAGAATGGTGTACTAAATAGAACAGTGTATTATATAGAATGGTGTGTAATATAGAACAATGCATTATAAAGAATGGTGTATTATATAGAACGGTGTATTATATAGAATGGTGCGTAATATGGAACAGTGTAATATATAGAACGGTGTATAATATAGAACAGTTTTCAATATAGCACAGTGTGTAATATACAATGGTGTATTATATAGAACAGTGTGTAATATAGAATGGTGTTTAAATATAGAACAGTGTATTATATAGAACAGTGTATTATATAGAACGGTGTGTAATATAGAACAGTGTATTGTATACAACGTTGTATTATACAGAGTAGTGTATTATATGGAACAGTGCACTATATAAAACGGTGTATTATATAGAATGGTGTGTAATATAGAAGAGCGCATTATATAGAACAGTGCATTATATAGAACAGTGTGTAATATAGAATGGTGTATTATATAGAACAGTGTATTATATAGAATGGCGTGTAATACAGAACAGTGTATTATATAGAACGGTGTATTAGATAGAACAATGTATTACATAGAACGGTGTATTATTGAGAATTGTGTGTAATATAGAACAGTGTATTATATGGAACAGAATATTATAGAGAACAGTGTGTAATATAGAACAGTGTATTATATAGAACTGTGTATTATATAGAACAGTGTATTAAATAGAATGGTGTATTATATAGACCGGTGCATTATACAGAACGGTGTATTATATAGAACAGTGTATTATATAGAACAGTGTATTATATAGAACGGTGTATTATATAGAACGATGTGTAATATAGAACCGTGTATAATATACAACGGTGTATTATATAGAACAGTGTATTATATGGAACAGAATATTATAGAGAACGGTGTGTAATATAGAACAGTGTATTATATAGAACTGTATATTATATAGAACAGTGTATTAAATAGAATGGTGTATTATATAGACCGGTGCATTATACAGAACGGTGTATTATATAGAACAGTGTATTATATAGAACAGTGTATTATATAGAACGGTGTATTATATAGAATGGTGCATTATATAGAATGGTGCATTATACAGAACAGTGTATTATATATAACAACATATTATATAGAACCGAGCATTATATAGAATAGTGTGCAATATAGAACGGTCTATTATATAGAATGGTGTACTATATAAACAGTGTATTATATAGAACAGTGTATAATATAGAACAGTGTGAAATATAGAATGGTGTATTATATAGGACGGTGTATTATACAGAACGGTGTGTAATATAGAATGGTGTATTATATAGAACAGTGTGTAACATAGAATGGTGTATTATATACAACAGTGTATTATATAGAACGGTGTGTAATATAGAACAATGCATTAGATAGAATGGTGTATTATATAAAATGGAGTATTATATAGAAAGGTGTGTAATATAGAACAGTGTATTATATAGAACGGAGTATTATATAGAACGGTGTATTATATAGAATGGTGTGTAATATAGAACAGTGAAATATATAGAATGGCGTATTATATAGAACGGTGTATTATATAGAATGGTGTGTAATATAGAAGAGTGTATTATATAGAATGGAGTATTATATAGAATGGTGTGTAATATAGAAGAGCGCATTATATAGAACAGTGCATTATATAGAACAGTGTGCAACATAGAATAATGTATTATATAGAACAGTGTGTAATATGGAATGGTGTATTATATAGAACAGTGTATTATATAGAATGGTGTGTAATATAGAACAATGCATAATAAGGAATGGTGTATTATATAGAACGGTGTATTATATAGAATGGTGTGTAATATAGAACAGTGTATTATATAGAACGGTGCATTATAGAGAATGGTGTGTAATATAGAACAGTATTATATAGAACAGTGTATTATATAGAGCGGTGTATTATATAGAAGGGTGTGTAATATAGAACAGTGTATTATACAGAACAGTGTATTATATAGAACAATGTATTATATAGAGTGGTGTATTATATAGAATGGTGTATTATATAGAATGGTGCATTATACAGAACAGTGTATTATATAGAACAACATATTATATAGAACGGAGCATTATATAGAATAGTGTGCAATATAGAACGGTCTATTATATAGAATGGTGTACTATATAAAACAGTGTATTATATAGAACAGTGTATTATATAGAACGGTGTATTATATAGAACAGTGTATTATATAGAACGGTGTATTATAGAGAATTGTGTGTAATATAGAACAGTGTATTATATAGAACAGTGTGTAACATAGAATGGTGTATTATATACAACAGTGTATTATATAGAACGGTGTGTAATATAGAACAATGCATTAGATAGAATGGTGTATTATATAAAATGGAGTATTATATAGAAAGGTGTGTAATATAGAACAGTGTATTATATAGAACGGAGTTTTATATAGAACGGTGTATTATATAGAACGGTGTATTAGATAGAACAATGTATTACATAGAACGGTGTATTATTGAGAATTGTGTGTAATATAGAACAGTGTATTATATGGAACAGAATATTATAGAGAACGGTGTGTAATATAGAACAGTGTATTATATAGAACTGTGTATTATATAGAACAGTGTATTATATAGAGCGGTGTATTATATAGAAGGGTGTGTAATATAGAACAGTGTATTATACAGAACAGTGTATTATATAGAACAATGTATTATATAGAGTGGTGTATTATAAAGAAAAGTGTATTATATAGAATGGTGCATTATACAGAACAGTGTATTATATAGAACAACATATTATATAGAACGGTGCATTATATAGAATAGTGTGCAATATAGAACGGTCTATTATATAGAATGGTGTACTATATAAAACAGTGTATAATATAGAACAGTGTGAAATATAGAATGGTGTATTATATAGGATGGTGTATTATACAGAACGGTGTGTAATATAGAATGGTGTATTATATAGAACAGTGTGTAACATAGAATGGTGTATTATATACAACAGTGTATTATATAGAACGGTGTGTAATATAGAACAATGCATTAGATAGAATGGTGTATTATATAAAATGGAGTATTATATAGAAAGGTGTGTAATATAGAACAGTGTATTATATAGAACGGAGTATTATATAGAACGGTGTATTATATAGAATGGTGTGTAATATAGAACAGTGAAATATATAGAATGGCGTATTATATAGAACGGTGTATTATATAGAATAGTGTGTAATATAGAAGAGTATATTATATAGAAGGGAGTATTATATAGAAGAGCACATTATATAGAACAGTGCATTATATAGAACAGTGTGCAACATAGAATAGTGTATTATATAGAACAGTGTGTAATATGGAATGGTGTATTATATAGAACAGTGTATTATATAGAATGGTGTGTAATATAGAACAATGCATAATAAGGAATGGTGTATTATATAGAACAGTGTATTATATAGAATGGTGTGTAATATAGAACAGTGTATTATATAGAACGGTGTATTATATAGAACAGTGTATTATATAGAACGGTGTATTATAGAGAATTGTGTGTAATATAGAACAGTGTATTATATAGAACAGTGTGTAACATAGAATGGTGTATTATATACAACAGTGTATTATATAGAACGGTGTGTAATATAGAACAATGCATTAGATAGAATGGTGTATTATATAAAATGGAGTATTATATAGAAAGGTGTGTAATATAGAACAGTGTATTATATAGAACGGAGTATTATATAGAACGGTGTATTATATAGAATGGTGTGTAATATAGAACAGTGAAATATATAGAATGGCGTATTATATAGAACGGTGTATTATATAGAATGGTGTGTGATATAGAAGAGTGTATTATATAGAATGGAGTATTATATAGAATGGTGTGTAATATAGAAGAGCGCATTATATAGAACAGTGCATTATATAGAACAGTGTGCAACATAGAATAATGTATTATATAGAACAGTGTGTAATATGGAATGGTGTATTATATAGAACAGTGTATTATATAGAATGGTGTGTAATATAGAACAATGCATAATAAGGAATGGTGTATTATATAGAACGGTGTATTATATAGAATGGTGTGTAATATAGAACAGTGTATTATATAGAACGGTGCATTATATAGAACAGTGTATTATATAGAATGGTGTATTATAGAGAATTGTGTGTAATATAGAACAGTGTATTATATAGAACAGAGTATTATATAGAACGGTGTGTAATATAGAACAGTGTATAATACAGAACTGTGTATTATATAGAACAGTGTATTAAATAGAATGGTGTATTATATAGAACAGTGTGTAACATAGAATGGTGTATTATATACAACAGTGTATTATATAGAACGGTGTGTAATATAGAACAATGCATTAGATAGAGTGGTGTATTATATAAAATGGAGTATTATATAGAAAGGTGTGTAATATAGAACAGTGTATTATATAGAACGGAGTATTATATAGAACGGTGTATTATATAGAATGGTGTGTAATATAGAACAGTGAAATATATAGAATGGCGTATTATATAGAACGGTGTATTATATAGAATGGTGTGTAATATAGAAGAGTGTATTATATAGAATGGAGTATTATATAGAATGGTGTGTAATATAGAAGAGCGCATTATATAGAACAGTGCATTATATAGAACAGTGTGCAACATAGAATAATGTATTATATAGAACAGTGTGTAATATGGAATGGTGTATTATATAGAACAGTGTATTATATAGAATGGTGTGTAATATAGAACAATGCATAATAAGGAATGGTGTATTATATAGAACGGTGTATTATATAGAATGGTGTGTAATATAGAACAGTGTATTATATAGAACGGTGTATTATATAGAACAGTGTATTATATAGAATGGTGTATTATAGAGAATTGTGTGTAATATAGAACAGTGTATTATATAGAACAGAGTATTATACAGAACGGTGTGTAATATAGAACAGTGTATAATACAGAACTGTGTATTATATAGAACAGTGTATTAAATAGAATGATGTATTATATAGAACGGTGCATTATACAGAATGGTGTATTATATAGAACTGTGTATTATATAGAACTGTGTAATATAAAGAACAGTGTATTAAATAGAATGGAGTATTGTTTAGAACGGTGTATTATATAGAACGGCGTGTAATATAGAACAGTGTATTATATAGAACGGTGTATTATGTAGAAGGGTGTATAATATAGAGCGGTGTGTAATAAAGAACAGTGCATTATATAGAATGGTGCATTATATAGAATGGTTTATTATATAGAATGGTGTGTAATATAGAACAATGCATTAAATAGAACGGTGTATTATATAGAACAGTGTGTAATATAGAAGAGCGCATTATCTAGAACAGTGCATTATAGAGAACAGTGTGTAATATAGGATAGTGTATTATATAGAACAGTGTATTATATAGAATGGTGTGTAATACAGAACAGTGCATTAGATAGAACAGTGTATTATAGAGAATTGTGCATTATATAGACGAGAGTGTAATATAGAATGGTGTATTATATAGAACAGTGTGTAATATAGAATGGTGTATTATATAGAACGGTGTCTAATATGGAACAGTGTATTATATAGAAAGCTGTATTATATAGAACATTCTGTAATATAGAACAGCGCGTTATATAGAACAGTGCATTATATAGAACGGTGTATTATATAGGATGGTGTGTAATATAGAACAGTGTATTATATACAACAGTATTATATAGAGCAGTGTATTATATGGAACAGTGCATTATATAGAATGGTGTATTATATAGAACACTGTGTAATATAGAAGAGCGCATTATATAGAACAGTGCATTATATAGAACAGTGTATTAGGTAGAACGGTGTATAATATAGAGCAGTGTGTAATAAAGAACAGTGCATTATATAGAATGGTGTATTATAAAGAATGGTGTGTAATATAGAACAGTGTATTATATAGAATTGTGCATTATATAGAACAGTGTATTAAAGAGAATGGTGTATTATATAGAACGGTGCATTATACAGAACGGTGTATTATATAGAACAGTGTATATATAGAACAGTGTATTATATAGAACGGTGTATTCTATAGAATGGTGTGCAATATAGAACAGTGTATTATATACAGTGGTGTATTATATAGAACAGTGTATTGTATAGAACAGTGCATTTTATAGAATGGTGTATTATATAAAACAGTGTGTAATATAGAATAGTGTATTATATGGAACAGTGTATTATATAGAACAGTGTGTAATATAGAATAGTGTATTATATAAAAATGTGTATTATACAGAATGGTGTGTAATATAGAATGCTGTATTATATAGAACAGTGTGTAATATAGAATGATGTATTATTTAGAGTGTTCTGTAATATAGAACAGTGCATTATATAGAATGTTGTATGAGATAGAACAGAGTATTATATAGAACGGTGTGTAATATAGAACAGTGTATTATATAGAACGGTGTATTATATAGAACGGTGTATTATATAGAACAGTGTATTATCTGGAACAGTGTATTATTTAGAATGATGTATCATATAGAAAGGTTTGTAATATAGAACAATGTATCATATACAACGATGTATTATATAGAACAGTGCATTATATAGAACAGTGCATTAAAAAGAATGGTGTATTATATAAAACGGTGTGTAATATAGAATAGTGTATTATATGGAAAGGTGTATTATATAGAACGGTGCATAACAAAGTATGGTGTATTATATACAACAGTGTATTATAAAGAACGGTTTGCAATATAGAACAGTGCATTATATAGAATGGTGTATTATATAGAACGGTGTATTATATAGAACGGTGTGTAATATAGAACAGAAAATCATACAGAACCGTGCATTATATAGAACGGTGTATTATATAGAATGGTGTGTAATATAGATGAGTGCATTATATAGAATGGAGTATTATATAGCGCAGTGTATTATATAGAACGGTGTATTATATAGAATGGTGTGTAATATAGAACGGTGTATTATATAGAACTGTGTATTATAGAGAACTGAGTGTAATATAGAACAGTGTATGATAAAGAACAGTCTATTATATAGAACAGTGTATTATATAGAACATTGTATTATATAGAACGGTGTGTAATATAGAATAGTGTATTATATGGAAAGGTGTATTATATAGAACGGTGCGTAACAAAGTATGGTGTATTATATACAACAGTGTATTATAAAGAACGGTTTGCAATATAGAACAGTGCATTATATAGAATGGTGTATTATATAGAACGGTGTATTATATAGAACGGTGTGTAATATAGATGAGTACATTATATAGAATGGAGTATTATATAGCACAATGTATTATATAGAACTGTGTATTATACAGAACGGTGTGTAATATAGAACAGTGTATGATAAAGAACGGTCTATTATATAGAACAGTGTATTATATAGAACATTGTATTATATAGAACGTTGTGTAATATAGAACAGTGTATTATATAGAATGGTGTATGATATAGAACAGTGTAGTATATGGAACGGTGTATTATATAGAATGGTGTATTATATAGAACGGTGTGTAATATAGACCAGTGTATTATATGGAACGGTGTATTATATAGAACAGAGCGTAATATAGAATAGTGTATTATATAGAACGGTGTATTATATAGAATGATGTATTAAATAGAACCGTGTATTATATAGAAGGCTGTGTAATATAGAACAGTGTATTCTATAGAACGGTGTATTATATAGAACAGTGTATTATATATAACGGTGTATTATATAGAACTGTGTGTTATAGAATGGTGTATTATATAGAATGGTGTATTATATAGAACGGTGTGTAATATAGAACAGTGTATTATATAGATCGGTATATTATATAGAACGGTGTGTTATATAGAATCAGTGTATGATAAAGAACGGTGTATTGTATAAAACACTGTATTACATAGAATGTTGTATTATATAGAACGGTGTGTAATATAGAACAGTGTATTATATAGAACGGTGTATTATATAGAACAGTGTATTATATGGAACAGGGTGTTTTATAGAATGGGGAATTATATAGAACGGTGTGTAATATAGAACAGTGTATTATATGGAACGGTGTATTATATAGAACAGTGCGTAATATAGAATAGTGTATTATATAGAACCGTGTATTATATAGAACGGTGTGTAACATAGAACAGTGTATTATATAGAATGGTGTATTATATAGAAGGTTGTATTATATAGAACAGTGTGTAAAAAAGATCATTGTATTATATAGAACATTTTATTATATATAACCGTGTATTATATAGAACGGTGTGTAATATAGAACAGTGTATTATATAGAACAGTGTATTATATAGAACTGTGTGTAATATAGAACAGTGTATTATACAGAACTGTGTATTATATAGAACAGTGTATTATATAGGCTGGTGTATTATATAGAACAGTGTATTATATAGAACGCTGTATTATATAGAACAGTGTATTATAAAGATCAATGTATTATATAGAACAGTGTATTATATAGAACGGTGTGTAATATAGAACACAGCATTATATAGAACGGTGTATTATATAGAACGGGTGTAATATAGAACATTGCATTATATAGAACGGTGTATTATATAGAACAGTGTATTATATGCAGCAGTGTATTACACAGAATGGTGTATTATATAGAACGGTGTGTGATATAGAATAGTGTATTATATGGAACGGTGTATTATATAGAACAGTGCGTAATATAGAATAGTGTAATATAGAGAACTGTGTGTAATATAGAATGGTGTGTTATATAGAACGGTGCATTATATTGAACGGTGTGTAATATAGAATGGTGTATTATATAGAACAGTGTGTAATATAGAATGGTGTATTATATAGAACAGTGTGTAATATAGAATGGTGTATTATATACAGCAGTGTATTATATAAAACGGTGTGTAATATAGAACAGTGCATTATATAGAATGGTGTATTATATAGAACGGTGTATCATATAGAATGGCATGTAATATAGAACAGTGTATTATATAGAACGGTGTATTATATAGAACAGTGTGTAATATAGAACGATGTATTATATAGAATGGTGTATCATACAGAACGGTGTGTGATATAGAACCGTGTATTATATAGAACAGCGTATTATATAGAACAGTGTATTATATATAACGTTGTATTATGTAGAAAAGTATGTAATATGGAATGGTGTATTATATAGAATGGTGTATTAAATAGAACGGTGTGTAATAAAGAACAGTGCATTATATAGAATGGTGTATTATATAGAACGGTGTATTATATAGAATGGTGTGTAATATAGAACAATGTATTATTAAAAACTGTGTATTATATGGTACGGTATAATTAGAGCGGTGTGTAATATAGAACAGTGCATTATAAAGAATGCTGTATTATATAGAACGGTGTATTATATAGAATGGTGTGTAAAATAGAGCTGTGCATTATATCGAACGGTGTATTATATAGAACAGTGTGTAATATAGAAGAGTGTATTATATTGAACAGTGCATTATATAGAAGAATGTGTAATATAGAATAATGTATTATATAGAACATTGTGTAATATAGAATGGTGTATTATACAGAACAGAGCATTATATAGAATGGTATGTAATATAGAACAGTGTATTATATAGAACAGTGTGTAATATAGAACAGTGCATTATATTGAACAGTTTGTAACATAGAATAGCGTATTATACAGAACAGTGTGTAATATAGAATGGTGTATTATATAGAACAGTGCATTATATTGAACAGTTTATAATATAGAATAGCGTATTATACACAACAGTGTGTAATATAGAATGGTGTATTATATAGAACAGTGTATTATATAGAACGGTGTGTAATATAGAACAGTGCATTATATAGAATGGTGTATTATATAGAATGGTGTATTATATAGAACAGCGTATTATCTGGAACAGTGTATTATTTAGAACGATGTATCATATGGAAAGGTATGTAATATAGAACAGTGTATCATATACAACGGTGTATTATATAGAACAGTGCATTATATAGAACAGTGCATTATAAAGAATGGTGTATTATATAAAACGGTGTGTAATATAGAATAGTGTATCATATGGAAAGGTGTATTATATAGAACGGTGCGTAACAAAGTATGGTGTATTATATACAACAGTGTATTATAAAGAACGGTTTGCAATATAGAACAGTGCATTATATAGAATGGTGTATTATATAGAACGGTGTATTATATAGAACGGTGTGTAATATAGATGAGTGCATTATATAGAATGGAGTATTATATAGCACAGTGTATTATATAGAACGGTGTATTATATAGAATGGTGTGTAATATAGAACAGTGTATTATATAGAACTGTGTATTATACAGAACGGTGTGTAATATAGAACAGTGTATGATAAAGAACGGTCTATTATATAGAACAGTGTATTATATAGAACATTGTATTATATAGAACGTTGTGTAATATAGAACAGTGTATTATATAGAATGGTGTATGTTATAGAACAGTGTAGTATATGGAACGGTGTATTATATAGAATGGTGTATTATATAGAACGGTGTGTAATATAGACCAGTGTATTATATGGAACGGTGTATTATATAGAACTGTGCGTTAAATAGAATAGTGTATTATATAGAACGGTGTATTATATAGAATGATGTATTATATAGAACTGTGTATTATATAGAAGGCTGTGTAATATAGAACAGTGTATTCTATAGAACGGTGTATTATATAGAACAGTGTATTATATATAACGGTGTATTATATAGAACTGTGTGTTATAGAATGGTGTATTATATAGAACGTTGTATTATATAGAACGGTGTGTAATATAGAACAGTGTATTATATAGATCGATGTATTATATAGAACGGTGTGTTATATAGAATCAGTGTATGATAAAGAACGGTGTATTGTATAAAACACTGTATTACATAGAATGTTGTATTATATAGAATGGTGTGTAATATAGAACAGTGTATTATATAGAACGGTGTATTATATAGAACAGTGTATTATATGGAACAGGGTGTTTTATAGAATGGGGAATTATATAGAACAGTGTGTAATATAGAACAGTGTATTATATGGAACGGTGTATTATATAGAACAGTGCGTAATATAGAATAGTGTATTATATAGAACCGTGTATTATATAGAACGGTGTGTAACATAGAACAGTGTATTATATAGAATGGTGTATTATATAGAACGTTGTATTATATAGAACAGTGTGTAAAAAAGATCATTGTATTATATAGAACATTTTATTATATATAACCGTGTATTATATAGAACGGTGTGTAATATAGAACAGTGTATTATATAGAACAGTGTATTATATAGAACTGTGTGTAATATAGAACAGTGTATTATACAGAACTGTGTATTATATAGAACAGTGTATTATATAGGCTGGTGTATTATATAGAACAGTGTATTATATAGAACGCTGTATTATATAGAACAGTGTATTATAAAGATCAATGTATTATATAGAACAGTGTATTATATAGAACGGTGTGTAATATAGAACACAGCATTATATAGAACGGTGTATTATATAGAACAGTGTATTATATGCAGCAGTGTATTATACAGAATGGTGTATTATATAGAACGGTGTGTAATATAGAACAGTGCATTATATAGAATGGTGTATTATATAGAATGGTGTATTATATAGCAAGGTGTGTTATATAGAACGGTGTGTAATATAGAAGAGGTGTATTATATAGAAGGGTGTATTATATAGAATGGTGTATTATACAGAACAGTGTGTAATATAGAATGGTGAATTATATAGAACAGTGTATCATATAGAATGGTGTATTATATAGAATATTATGTAATATAGAACGCTGTATTAAATAGAACATTGTATTATATAGAACGGTGCATTGTATAGAATGGTGTATTATATCAAATGGTGTATTATATAGAACGATGTATTATATAGAACAGTGTATTATATTGAACGGTGTGTAATATAGAACGGTGTATTATATAGAACAGTGTATTATATAGAACGGTGTATTATATAGAAAGGTGTGTTTTATAGAACGGTGTGTAATATAGAATGGTGTATTATATAGAATGGTGTATTATATAGAACAGTGTGTAATATAGCAAGGTGAATTATATAGAACAGTGTATTATATAGAACGGTGTATTATATAGAATATTGTGTAATGTAGAACGGTGTATTATATAGAACGTTGTATTATATAGAATGGTGTATTGTATAGAATGGTGTATTATATAGAATGGTGTATCATATAGACCGATGTATTATATAGAACGTTGTATTATATAGAACGGTGTGTAATATAGAACGGTGTATTTCATAGAACGGTGTATTACATAGAACAGTTTATTATATAGAACAGTGTATTATATAGAATGGTGTATTTTATAGAATGGTGCGAAATATAGAATGGTGTATTATATAGAACAGTCTATTATATAGAATGGTGTATTATCCAGAATGGTGTATTATATAGAACGGTGTGCAATATAGAATGGTATATTATATAGAACGTTGTGTAATATAGAATGGTGTATTATATAGAACGGTGTATTATATAGAACAGTATATTATATAGAATGGTGCGTAATATAGAACGGTGTATTATATAGAACAGTGTGTAATATAGAACAGTCTATTATATAGAACAGTGTACTATATAGAACGGTGTGTAATATAGAATGGTGTATTATATAGAACAGTGTGTAATATAGAACAGTGTATTATATAGAATGGTGTATTATATAGAACGGTGTGCAATATAGAATGGAGTATTATATAGAACGTTGTGTAATATAGAATGGTGTGTATTATATAGAACAGCGTATTATATAGAACAGTATATTATATAGAACAGTGTATTATATAGAATGGTGTGTAATATAGAACGGTGTATTATATAGAACGGTGTATTATATAGAAGTGTGTGTTATGGAACGGTGTATTACATAGAATGGTGTATTATACAGAACGGTGTGTGATATAGAACAGTGTATTATATAGATCAGCGTATTATATAGAATGGTGTATTATATAGAACGGTGTGTAATATAGAACGGTGTATGATATAGAACATTGTATTATGTATAAAAGTATGTAATATAGAACGGTGTATTATATAGAATGGTGTATTATATAGAATGGTGTGTAATATATTACAGTGTATTATATAGAACGTTGTGTAATATAGAACAGTGTATTATATTGAACAGTGTGTAATATAGAACAATGTATAATATAGAACGGTGTATTATATGGAACAGTGTATTATATAGAACAGAGTGTAATATAGAACGATGTATTATATAGAATGGTGTATTATATAGAACGTTGTGTAATATAAAATGGTGTATTATATAGAACAGCGTATCATATAGAACAGTATATTATCTAGAACGGTGTATTATATAGAATCGTGCGTAATATAGAACGGTGTATTATATAGAACAGCGTATCATATAGAACAGTGTGTAATATAGAATAGTGTTTTATATAGAACGTTGTATTATATAGAAAAGTATGTAATATGGAACGGTGTATTATATAGAATGGTGTATTATATAGAACGATGTGTAATATAGAACAGTGTATTATATAGAACTTTGTGTATTATAGAACAGTATTATATTGAACAGTGTGTAATATAGAACAGAGTGTAATATAGAACGGTGTATTATATAGAACAGTGTATTATACAGAACAGTATATTATATAGAACGGTGTAATATATAGAATGGTGCATAATATAGAATGGTGTATTATATAGAACGGTTTATTATATAGAAAAGTATATTATATAGAATGGTGTATTATATAAAATGGTGTATTATATAGAACAGTGTGTAATATAGAACAGTGTATTATATAGAACAGTGTATTATATAGAACGGTGTGTAATAGAGAACGGTGTATTATATAGAACGTTGTGTAATATAGAATGGTGTATTATATAGAGCGGTGTATTATATAGCACAGTATATTATATAGAACGGTGTATTATATAGAATGGTGCGTAATATAGAATGGTGTATTATAAAGAATGGTGTATTATATAGAACAGTGTGTAATATAGAACCGTGTATTATATAGCACAGTGTATTATATAAAACGGTGTATTATATAGAATGGTGTGTAATATAGAACAGTGTATTATATAGAACATTGTATTATGTAGAAAAGTGTGTAATATGGAACGGTGGATTATATGGAACGGAGTACTATATAGAATGGGGTGTAATATAAAACAGTGTATTATATAGAATGTTGTGTAATATACAACAGTGTGTAATATAGCATGGTGTATTATACAGAACAGTATATTATATCGAACAGTGTGTAATATAGAAAATTGTATTATGTAGAACAGGGTATTATATAGAACGTTGTGTAATATAGAAGTGTATTATATTGAACGGTGTGTAATATAGAACAGTGTGTAATATAGAATGTTTTATTATATAGAACGGCATGTAATAAAGAACAATGTACTATATAGAACAGTGTATTGTACAGAACGGCACGTAATATAGAACAGTGTGCAATATAGAACGGTGTACTTTATGGAACAGTGTATTATATAGAACGGTGTATTATATAGAACGGTGTGAAATATAGAACAGTGTATTATACAGAACGATGTATTATATAGAACGGTGTATTATGTAGAACGGTGTGTAATATAGAACAGTGTATTATATAGAACAGTGTATTATATAGAATGGTGTATTATATAGAAAGGTGTGTTATATAGAATGGCGTATAATATAAAATGGGGTATTATATACAACGGTGTATTATAAAGAATGGTGTATTATATAGAACAGTGTGTAATATACAACGGTGAATTATATGGAACAGTGTATTATATAGAACGGTGTTTTATATAGAATATTGTGTAATATAGAAGGGTGTATTATATAGAATGTTGTATTATATAGAACAGTGTAGTGTATATAATGGTGCATTATATAGAATGGTGTACCATATAGAACGATGTATTATATAGAACAGTGTATTATATAGAACGGTGTGTAATATAGAATGGTGTATTTCATAGAACGGTGTATTACATAGAACAGTGTATTGTATAGAACAGTGTATTATATAGAATGGTGTATTTTATAGAATAGTGCGAAATATAGAATGATGTATTATATAGAACAGTCCATTATATAGAATGGTGTATTATCCAAAATGGTGTATTATATAGAAGGTGTGCAATATAGAATGGTGTATTATATAGAACGTTGTGTAATATAGAATGGTTATTATATAGAACAGCGTATTATATAGAATGCTGTGTAATATAGAACAGTGTATTATATAGAACGTTGTATTATGTAGAAAAGTGTGTAATATGGAACGGTGGATTATATGGAACGGAGTATTATATAGAATGGGGTGTAATATAGAACAGTGTATTATATAGAACGTTGTGTAATAAGAAAAGTATTATATTGAATGGTGTGTAATATACAACAGTGTGTAATATAGAATGGTGTATTATATAGAACAGTGTTTTATATCAAATGGTGTGTAATATAGATCAGTGTATTATGTAGAATAGTGTATTATATAGAACGTTGTGTAATATAGAAGTGTATTATATTGAACGGTGTGTAATATAGAACAGTGTGTAATATAGAACGGTTTATTATATAGAACGGCATGTAATATAGAACAGTGTATTATATAGAACAGTGTATTACATAGAACGGCATGTAATAAAGAACAGTGTGCAATATAGAACGTTGTATTATATAGAACGGTGTAATATATAAAATGCTGTGTAATACAGAAGAGTGTATTATATAGAACGATGTATTATCTAGAATGGTGTATTATATAGAATGGTGTGTAATATAAGAACGGTGTATTATATAGAACAGTGTATTATATAGAACGGTGTATTATATAGAAAGGTGTGTTATATAGAACGGTGTGTAATATAGCATGGTGTATTATATAGAATGGTGTATTATATAGAACAGTGTGTAATATAGAAAGGTGAATTATATAGAACCGTGTATTATATAGAACGGTGTATTATATAGAATATTGTGTAATATAGAACGGTGTATTATATAGAACGTTGTATTATATAGAACGGTTTATTGTATAGAATTGTGTATTAGATAGAATGGTGTATCATATAGAAGGATGTATTTTATAGAACGGTGTGTTATATACAACGGTGTGTAATATAGAACGGTGTATTTCATAGAACGGTGTGTTACATAGAACAGTGTATTATATAGAACAGTGTATTATATAGAATGGTGTATTTTATAGAACGGTGCGAAATATAGAATGATGTATTATATAGAACAGTCCATTATATAGAGTGGTGTATTGTCCAGAATGGTGTATTATATAGAAGGTGTGCAATATAGAATGGTGTATTATATAGAACGTTGTGTAATATAGAATGGTGTATTATATAGAACAGTGTATTATATAGAACAGTATATTATATAGAATGGTGCATAATATAGAACGGTGTATTATATAGAACAGTGTATAATATAGAACAGTGTATTATATAGAACAGTGTATTATATAGAACGGTGTGTAATATAGAACGATGTATTATATAGAACAGTGTGTAAAATAGAACGGTGTATTATATAGAATGGTGTATTATACAGAACGGTGTGTGATATAGAACCATGTATTATATAGGTCAGCGTATTATATAGAATGGTGTATTATATAAAACGGTGTGTAATATTGAACAGTGTATTATATAGAATGTTGTATTATGTAGAAAAGTATGTAATATGGAACGGTGTATTATATAGAATGGTGTATTATAATATTGAACGGCGTGTAATATAGAACAGTATTATATAAAATGTTGTGTAATATAGAACAGTGTATTATATTGAACAGTGTAATATAGAACAGTGTGTAATATTGAACGGTGTATTATATAGAACAGTGTATTATATAGAATGGAGTGTAATATAGAATGATGTATTATATAGAACGGTGTATTATATAGAATGCTGTATTATCTAGAACGCTGTATTATATAGAAAGGTGTGCAATATAGAATGGTGTATTATATAGAACGGTGTATTATATAGAACAGTATGTAATATAGAAGAGTGTAATATATAGAACAGTATATTATATAGAACGGTGTGTAATATAGAACGGTATATTATATAGAACATTGTGTAATATAGAATGGTGTATTATATAGAACGGTGTATTATATAGAATAGTATATTTTATAGAACGGTGTATTATAAAGAATGGTGCGTAATATAGAATGGTGTATTATATAGAATGGTGTATTATATAGAACAGTGTGTAATATAGAATGGTGTATTATATAGAACAGTGTGTAATATAGAACAGTGTATTATATAGAACGTTGTCTAATATAGAACGGTGTATTATATTGAACGGTGTGTAATTTAGAACAGTGTGTAATATAGAACAGTGTATTACATAGAACAGTGTTTTATATAGAACGGTATGTAATATAAAACAGTTTATTATATAGAACAGTGTGTAATATATTATGATGTATTAAATAGAACGTTGTATTATCTAGAATGGTGTATTGTATAGAATGTTGTATTATATAGAATGGTGTATTATATAGAACGATGTGTAATATAGAATGGTGTATTATATAGAACGGTGTATTATATAGGACGGTGTATTATATAGAACTGTGTATTATACAGAATGGTGTATTATATAGAGCAGTGAGTAATATAGAATGGTCTAATATATAGAACAGTGTATTATATTGAATTGTTTATTATCTAGAATGGTGTATTATATAGAACGGTGTATTATATAGAATGGTGTATTATATAGAACGGTGTATTATAGAGAACTGTGTATTATATACAACGGTCTTTAGTATATAACAATGTATTATATAGAACAGAGTGTAATATAGAATGGTGCATTATATAGAATGGTGTGTAACATTGAACAGTGTATTATATAGAACGATGTATTATATAGAATGGTGTGTAATATAGAACAATGTGTTATATAGAATGGTGTATTATATAGAACGGTGTGTAATATAGAATGGTGTATTATATAGAACATTATATTATTTAGAATGGTGTATTATATAGAACGGTGTTTTATATAGAACGGTGTATTATATAGAATGGTGTATTATATAGAACAGTGTGTAATATAGAACCGTGTATTATATAGAACAGCGTATTATATAGAACGTTGTATTATGTCGAAAAGTGTGTGATATGGAACGGTGGATTATATGGAACGGTGTATTATATACAATGGGGTGTAATATAGAACAGTGTATTATATAGAACTTGTGTAATATAGAACAGTGTGTAATATAGAACAGTGTATTATATAGAACAGTGTTTTATATAGAACGGTGTGTAATATAGAACAGTGTATTATATAGAGCAGTGTATTATACAGAACGGCATGTAATATAGAACAGTGTGTAATATAGAACGGTGTATTATATAGAATGGTGCATTATATAGAACAGTGGGTGATATAGAACAGTGTGCAATATATAACAGTGTGTAATATGGAATGGTGTATTATATTAAACAGTGTATTATATAGAATGGTGTATTATATAGAACGGTGTGTAATATAGAACAGTGTGCAATATGAAACGGTGTGTAATATAGAACGGTGTATTATATAGAACGGTGTATTATATAGAACTTTGTGTAATATAGAACAGTGTATTATATAGAACGTTGTATTATATAGAACAGTGTGTAATATAGAACGGTGTATTATATAAAACACTATTATATAGAATGCTGTGTAATGTAGAACAGTGTATTATATAGAACGGTGTATTATATAGAACGGTGTGTAATATAGAACTGTGTATTATATAGAATGGTGTAGTATATAGAACAGTTTGTAATATAGAACAATGTATTATATAGAATGGTGTATTATAAAGAACAGTGCATTATATAGAATGGTGTATTATATAGAACGGTGTGTAATATAGAATGGTGTATTATATAGACCACTGTATTATATTGAATGCTGTATTATCTAGAATGATGTATTATATAGAACGCTGTGTAATATAGAACAGTGTATTATATAGAACGTTGTGTAATATAGAATGGTGTATTATATAGAGTGGCGCATTCTATAGAATGGTGTATTATATAGAACGGTGTATTGATTGGAACAGTGTATTATACAAAATGGTGTATTATATAGAATGGTGTATTATATAGAATGATATATAATATAGAACGGTGTGTAATATAGAACAGTGTATTATATAGAACGGTTTATTATATAGAACTGTGTATTATATAGAACGGTGTATTACATAGAACGGTATATTATTTATAACAGTGTGTAATATAGAATGATGTATTATATAGAACGGTATATTATATAGAAGTGTGTATTATATAGAATGGTGTATTATATAGAATGATGTATTATATAGAATGGTGTATTATATAGAATGGTGTATTATATAGAATGATGTATTATATAGAACGGTATATTATATAGAACTGTGTATTATATAGAATGGTGTATTATATAGAATGATGTATTATATAGAATGGTGTATTATATAGAACGGTGTATTATATAGAATGATGTATTATATAGAATGGTGTGTTATATAGAACGATGTATTATATAGAATGGTGTATTATATAGAATGATGTATTATATAGAACGGTATATTATATAGAACTGTGTATTATATAGAATGGTGTATTATATAGAATGGTGTATTATATAGAATGATGTATGATATAGAATGGTGTATTATATAGAATGATGTATTATATAGAATGGTATATTATATAGAACTGTATATTATATAGAATGGTGTATTATATAGAATGATGTATTATATAGAACGCTGTATTATATAGAATGGTGTATTATTTATAACGGTGTGTAATATAGAACGGTGTATTATATGGAACGGTTTCTTATATAGAACGGTTTATTATATAGAACAGTGTATTATATAGAACGCTGTATTATATGGAACGGTGTATTATATGGAACGCTGTTATATAGAACAGTGTATTATATAGAATGGTGTATTATATAGAACGGTTTATTATATAGAACAGTGTATTATATAGAACGCTGTATTATATGGAATGGTGTATTATATGGAACGCTGTTATATAGAACAGTGTATTATATAGAACGCTGTAGTATATGGAACGGTGTATTATATGGAACGCTGTTATATAGAACAGTGTATTATATAGAACGCTGTTATATAGAACGGTGTATTATATAGAACGCTGTTATATAGAACGGTGTATTATATGGAACGCTGTTATATAGAACAGTGTATTATATAGAACAGTGTATTATATAGAATGCTGTATTATATGGAACGCTGTTATATAGAACAGAGTATTATATAGAACGCTGTTATATAGAACAGTGTATTATATAGAACGCTGTTATATGGAACGGTGTATTATATGGAACGCTGTTATATAGAACAGTGTATTATATAGGTGGCCTGAGATCCTTGGATTACTCTGGCCCCTGAAGACGTAGGGAATTGCTGCAGGAGTCAGCTACTTGTCCTCTCGCGCCTGCTCCCCCATTCAAACAGATCAAGGCTGAACATCCGATTAAACACCACTCTCCCCCCCGATATTCAACACCACTCCCCCCCATCTGATTCAACACCACTCTCCCCCCATTTGATTCAACACCACTCCCCCCCAATATTCAACACCACTCCCCCCATCTGATTCAACACCACTCTCCCCCCATCTGATTCAACACCACTCTCCCCCATCTGATTCAACACCACTCTCCCCCCATCTGATTCAACACCACTCTCCCCCCATCGGATTCAACACCACTCTCCCCCCACAATATTCAACACCACTCCCCCCATTTGATTCAACACCACTCCCCCCATCTGATTCAACACCACTCTCCCCCATCTGATTCAACACCACTCTCCCCATCTCATTCAACACCACTCCCCCCCATCTGATTCAACACCACTCTCCCCCATCCGATCAAACACCACTCTCCCCCCATCTGATTCAACACCACTCCCCCCATCCGATTCAACACCACTCCCCCCATCTGATTCAACACCACTCCCCCCATCTGATTCAACACCACTCTCCCCCATCTGATTCAACACCACTCTCCCCCAATATTCAACACCACTCCCCCCATCTGATTCAACACCACTCCCCCCATCTGATTCAACACCACTCCCCCCATCTGATTCAACACCACTCCCCCCATCTGATTCAACACCACTCTCCCCCATTTGATTCAACACCACTCTCCCCCAATATTCAACACCACTCCCCCCATCTGATTCAACACCACCCCCCCAATATTCAACACCACTCTCCCCATCTGATTCAACACCACTCTCCCCCCATCTGATTCAACACCACTCCCCCACCATCTGATTCAACACCACTCTCCCCCCATCTGATTCAACACCACTCCCCCCATCTGATTCAACACCACTCTCCCCCCACAATATTCAACACCACTCCCCCCATCTGATTCAACACCACTCCCCCCCCCATCTGATTCAACACCACTCCCCCCACAATATTCAACACCACTCCCCCCATCTGATTCAACACCACTCCCCCCCATCTGATTCAAAACCACTCTCCCCCAATATTCAACACCACTCCCCCCATCTGATTCAACACCACTCCCCCCATCTGATTCAACACCACTCCCCCCATCTGATTCAACACCACTCCCCCCCATCTGATTCAATACCACTCTCCCCCAATATTCAACACCACTCCCCCCATCTGATTCAACACCACTCCCCCCATCTGATTCAACACCACTCCCCCCATCTGATTCAACACCACTCCCCCCATCTGATTCAACACCACTCTCCCCCAATATTCAACACCACTCCCCCCATCTGATTCAACACCACTCCCCCCCCATCTGATTCAACACCACTCTCCCCCCATATTCAACACCACTCCCCCCATCTGATTCAACACCACTCCCCCCATCTGATTCAACACCACTCTCCCCATCTCATTCAACACCACTCCCCCCATCTGATTCAAAACCACTCCCCCCATCTGATTCAACACCACTCCCCCCCATCTGATTCAACACCACTCTCCCCCATCTGATTCAACACCACTCTCCCCCCATCTGATTCAACACCACTCCCCCCATCTGCTTCAACACCACTCTCCCCCCAATATTCAACACCACTCTCCCCCCATCTGATTCAACACCACTCTCCCCCCATCTGATTCAACACCACTCCCCCCATCTGATTCAACACCACTCCCCCCCCCAATATTCAACACCACTCTCCCCCCATCTGATTCAACACCACTCTCCCCCCATCTGATTCAACACCACTCCCCCCCCAATATTCAACACCACTCTCCCCCCATCTGATTCAACACCACTCTCCCCCCATCTGATTCAACACCACTCCCCCCCATATTCAACACCACTCCCCCCCATATTGAACACCACTCCCCCCACAATATTCAACACCACTCTCCCCCAATATTCAACACCACTCCCCCCCATCTGATTCAACACCACTCCCCCCCCCATCTGATTCAACACCACTCTCCCCATCTGATTCAACACCACTCTCCCCCATCTGATTCAACACCACTACCCCCCATCTGATTCAACACCACTCTCCCCCATCTGATTCAACACCACTCTCCCCCATCTGATTCAACACCACTCTCCCCCATCTGATTCAACACCACTCCCCCCCCATATTCAACACCACTCTCCCCCCATCTGATTCAACACCACTCCCCGCATCTGATTCAACACCACTCCCCCCATCTGATTCAACACCACTCCCCCCCCATCTGATTCAACACCACTCCCCCCATATTCAACACCACTCCCCCCATCTGATTCAACACCACTCTCCCCCCCATCTGATTCAACACCACTCTCCCCCCAAATATTCAACAGCACTCTCCCCCCATCTGATTCAACACCACTCCCCCCCATCTGATTCAACACCACTCCCCCCCCCATATTCAACACCACTCTCCCCCCATCTGATTCAACACCACTCTCCCCATCTGATTCAACACCACTACCCCCCATCTGATTCAACACCACTCCCCCCCCCATATTCAACACCACTCTCCCCCCATCTGATTCAACACCACTCTCCCCCCATCTGATTCAACACCACTCTCCCCCCATCTGAGTCTACACCACTCCCCCCACAATATTCAACACCACTCCCCCCCCCATCTGATTCAACACCACTCTCCCCCCATCTGATTCAACACCACTCCCCCCCCCATCTGATTCAACACCACTCTCCCCCCATCTGATTCAACACCACTCCCCCCATCTGATTCAACACCACTGTCCCCCCCCATCTGATTCAACACCACTCTCCCCCAATATTCAACACCACTCTCCCCCATCTGATTCAACACCACTCCCCCCATCTGATTCAACACCACTCCCCCCATCTGATTCAACACCACTCCCCCCATCTGATTCAACACCACTCTCCCCCCATCTGATTCAACTCCACTCCCCGCATCTGATTCAACACCACTCCCCCCCCCATCTGATTCAACACCACTCTCCCCATCTGATTCAACACCACTCCCCCCATCTGATTCAACACCACTCTCCCCCCATCTGTTTCAACACCACTCCCCGCATCTGATTCAACACCACTCCCCCCCAATATTCACACCACTCTCCCCCCATCTGATTCAACACCACTCCCCCCCCATCTGATTCAACACCACTCCCCCCATATTCAACACCACTCCCCCCATCTGATTCAACACCACTCTCCCCCCCATCTGATTCAACACCACTCCCCCCCCCAATATTCAACACCACTCTCCCCCCATCTGATTCAACACCACTCTCCCCCCATCTGATTCAACACCACTCCCCCCCATCTGATTCAACACCACTCCCCCCCCCATATTCAACACCACTCCCCCCATCTGATTCAACACCACTCTCCCCCATCTGATTCAACACCACTCTCCCCCCATCTGATTCAACACCACTCTCCCCCCATCTGATTCAACACCACTCTCCCCCATCTGATTCAACACCACTCTCCCCCCATCTGATTCAACACCACTCCCCCCATCTGATTCAACACCACTCCCCCCATCTGATTCAACACCACTCTCCCCCCATCTGATTCAACACCACTCTCCCCCCATCTGATTCAACACCACTCCCCCCATCTGATTCAACACCACTCCCCCCATCTGATTCAACACCACTCTCCCCCCATCTGATTCAACACCACTCCCCCGATCTGATTCAACACCACTCTCCCCCCATCTGATTCAACACCACTCTCCCCCCATCTGATTCAACACCACTCTCCCCCCATCTGATTCAACACCACTTTCCCCCCATCTGAGTCAACACCACTCCCCCCACAATATTCAACACCACTCCCCCCATCTGATTCAACACCACTCTCCCCCAATATTCAACACCACTCCCCCCATCTGATTCAACACCACTCCCCCCATCTGATTCAACACCACTCCCCCCATCTGATTCAACACCACTCTCCCCCATCTGAGTCAACACCACTCCCCCCACAATATTCAACACCACTCCCCCCATCTGATTCAACACCACTCTCCCCCCATCTGATTCAACACCACTCTCCCCCCATCTGTTTCAACACCACTCTCCCCCCATCTGATTCAACACCACTCTCCCCCAATATTCAACACCACTGTCCCCCCCCATCTGATTCAACACCACTCTCCCCCCATCTGATTCAACACCACTCTCCCCCAATATTCAACACCACTGTCCCCCCCCATCTGATTCAACACCACTCTCCCCCCACAATATTCAACACCACTCCCCCCATCTGATTCAACACCACTCTCCCCCATCTGATTCAACACCACTCTCCCCCAATATTCAACACCACTCTCCCCCATCTGATTCAACACCACTCTCCCCCATCTGATTCAACACCACTCTCCCCCAATATTCAACACCACTGTCCCCCCCCCATCTGATTCAACACCACTCTCCCCCCACAATATTCAACACCACTCCCCCCATCTGATTCAACACCACTCCCCCCATCTGATTCAACACCACTCCCCCCATCTGATTCAACACCACCCCCCCCATCTGATTCAACACCACTCCCCCCCCATCTGTTTCAACACCACTCTCCCCCATCTGATTCAACACCACTCTCCCCCCACAATATTCAACACCACTCCCCCCATCTGATTCAACACCACTCCCCCCATCTGATTCAACACCACTCCCCCCATCTGATTCAACACCACTCCCCCCATCTGATTCAACACCACCCCCCCCATCTGATTCAACACCACTCCCCCCCCATCTGTTTCAACACCACTCTCCCCCATCTGATTCAACACCACTCTCCCCCCACAATATTCAACACCACTCCCCCCATCTGATTCAACACCACTCTCCCCCATCTGATTCAACACCACTCTCCCCCAATATTCAACACCACTCTCCCCCCATCTGATTCAACACCACTCCCCCCATCTGATTCAACACCACTCCCCCCATCTGATTCAACACCACTCCCCCCCCATCTGTTTCAACACCACTCCCCCCCATCTGATTCAACACCACTCTCCCCCCCCATATCCCTCGGTGTGATTAGTCTTCCGAAATCTATCGACCTCAGTCTTGAACGTGCTGAGTGATGGAGCTTTCACAGCCCCCTGGGGTAGAGAGTTCCAAAGATTCACCCCCATTGTGGGTATGAGATAGAATGTGGGAAGAATCATTTTGTGATCTTGCCCTTAACAAATTCCTCCTCATCCCAGTGTGAAATGGCCTGACCCTTATTCTGAGACTGTGTCCCCTGGTTCCAGACCCACCTGCTGGGGGGAAACATCCGATCCACACCTACCCTGTCACACCCTGTACAAATTTTCTAAGTTTCAGTGAGGTCACCTCTCATTCTTCGCAACTCTAGACCATACAGGCCCAATTATTCAATCTCTCCTCATAAGACAATCCCTCCACTGCACTCCACCTACGGCAAATATCTCCTTCCTGAGATAAGGAGGCCAAAACTGTACACAATATTCCAGTGGAGGTCTCAGCAAGGCTCTATATAAATGCAGCAATTCATTCTTACTCCTATACTCAAATCCTCTTGTGATGAAGGTGACTCGTGAACAAGGACACCCAGGTCCCTTCGGACCACAAGCCCCTGGGAGCACTCTGTCCCTATAAGTCTCCTGGGATACCTCTGCCCCTGGAAACCCACTGAATCTCTCTAGACCCTGTAGCTCCCTGGGATCACTCATCTCTTTAAATCCAAAGGCTCACTCTGTCCCTTGCAGGTCGCTGGGATCACTCGGTCCCCAGTTGATCTCCTTGGGTCACTCTCTCTCCTGGAAGGGCCGGGTCTCAAGCTGATGCTCTCCGCGTCCTATCTCAAACCCACAATCCGTGAAGATTGTCCGTGTCCCCTTTTGAACTGGACCTGGAATCTTTGCCTGACTCCGGGGATATTTGGCGTCTCCGGTTAATCACCTCCCTGGAGCTGATCGGTGTAGGGGGCAGTAGAATAGGATTAAATTCTGCCTCAATCAGTATTCAGCACACGCTGTGGGAGAGCGGTGGGGGAAGCAGGATAAATCCAGTCTGGTGAAGGAGGGTGGAAAACTCAGCAGGTCTGGCAGCATCTGTGGAGAGAGAGAGACCCAATTAATGTTTCGAGTCCGTGTGACTCTACTTCAGAGCTAAAGAGAAGTGGAAATATGACGGGATTTAGACTGTTTAAAGGGGGGGGTGGAGCAGGTGAAGGTAGGTAGAGGGTCAGCAATAGGTGGGGGCTAAGGACGTCCCCTGGACACAAGGCAAAGGGAGTGTTCATGGTAGTGGTAAAGACTAAAGAAGGTGGCGTGAAGACAAAGATAGCAGAATGTGTTCAGGGCAGAAGAAGGGTAAACGCTTTGTGAAATACAACAGAGAAACCAGTGACAGAGGGTCCTGAGGGGGGAGCGGGATCGGAATAAAAGGTTAAAAATAATGAACAAATAAGTAAAAGAATAAAATCAGAATGAATCAATAAACAGATCAAAATTGGCTTTAAACGGGGGTGAGGATGGAGGAGGGAGTTCAGGGGCTGAAGTAGCGGAGCCCAGGGGTCGGACCGGCCGACCAGCTCCTGAGCCCAGTCTGGAGAAGGGATCTTTCTGCATCTTCCTGACCTGGTGCGGTGCTGCCACCTAGTGGCTCACTGCCCAACCTGGACCCGCACAGACTCTAACTCAGCACAGACTCTAACTCAGCTCACACTCTAACACAGCACAGACTCGAACTCAGCACAGACTCGAACTCAGCACAGACTCTAACTCAGCACAGACCCTAACTCAGCTCACACTCTAACACAGCACAGACTCCAACTCAGCACAGACTCCAACTCAGCGCAGACTCTAACTCAGCACACACTCTAACTCAGCACAGACCCTAACTCAGCTCACACTCTAACACAGCACAGACTCTAACTCAGCTCAGACTCTAACTCAGCACACACTCTAACTCAGCACAGACTCTAACTCAGCTCAGACTCTAACTCAGCTCACACTCCAACTCAGCACAGACCCTAACTCAGCTCACACTCTAACACAGCACAGACTCTAACTCAGCACAGACTCTAACTCAGCTCACACTCTAACTCAGCACAGACTCTAACTCAGCTCAGACTCTAACTCAGCACAGACTCTAACTCAGCACAGACTCTAACACAGCACAGACTCTAACTCAGCACAGACTCTAACTCAGCTCACACTCTAACTCAGCACAGACTCTAACTCAGCTCACACTCTAACTCAGCACAGACTCTAACTCAGCTCAGACTCTAACTCAGCACAGACTCTAACTCAGCTCAGACTCTAACTCAGCACAGACTCTAACTCATCGCAGACCCTAACTCAGCTCAGACTCTAACTCATCGCAGACCCTAACTCAGCTCAGACTCTAACTCAGCTCAGACTCTAACTCAGTACAGACCCTAATTCAGCTCAGGCTCTAACTCAGCTCAGAATCTAACTCAGCTCTGACTCTAAATCAGGTTAGAATCTATCTCAGCTCAGAATCTAACTCAGCTGAGACACTAACTCAGCTCAGACTCTAACTCAGCGCAGACCCTAACTCAGTGCAGGATCTAACTCAGCACAGACTCTAACTCAGCTCAGACCCTTACTCAGCGCATACGCGAACTCAGATCAGACTCTAACTCACTCAGAATCTAACTCAGCGCAGACTCTATCTCAGCTCAGACTCTAACTCAGCTCAGACCCTAACTCAGCACAGACTCAAACTCACCTCCGACTATAACTCACCTCCGACTCTAACTCGGCTCAGAATCTAACTCACCTCAGACTCGAACTCAGCTCAGACTCTAACTCATCGCAGACTCTAACTCAGTTCAGACCCTAACTCAGCTCAGACACTAACTCAGCTCAGACTCTAACTCAGTACAGACCCTAATTCAGCTCAGGATCTAACTCAGCTCAGAATCGAACTCAGCTCAGACTCTAAATCAGGTTCGAATCTAACTCAGCTCAGACTCTAACTCAGCACAGACCCTAACCCAGCTCAGACTCTAACTCAGCACAGACCCTAACTCAGCTCAGATACTAACTCAGCCCAAACTCTAACTCACCTCAGACTCTAACTCAGCTCAGACTCTAACTCAGCTCAGACACTAACTCAGCTCAGACTCTAACTCAGCACAGGCTCTAACTAAGCGCAGACTCTATCTCAGCTCAGACTCTAAGTCACCTCAGACTCTAACTCAGCGCAGAACCTAACTCAGCGCAGGATCTAACTCAGCACAGACTCTAACTCAGTTCAGACCCTAACTCAGCTCAGACCCTAACTCAGCGCAGACTATAACTCAGCACAGACCCTAACCCAGCTCAGACTCTAACTCAGCACAGACGCTAACTCAGCACAGATACTAACTCAGCCCAAACTCTAACTCAGCTCAGACTCTAACTCAGCACAGACTCTAAATCAGCTCAGATTCTAAATCAGCTCAGACTCTAACTCAGCTCAGACTCTAACTCAGCACAGGCTCTAACTAAGCGCAGACTCTAACTCAGCTCAGACTCTTACTCAGCTCAGACCCTTACTCAGCGCAGACTATAACTTAGTACAGACTCTAACTCAGCACAGACCCTAACACTGCTCAGGCCCTAACTCAGCTCAGACCCTAACTCAGCTCAGACTCTAACTCAGCTCAGACTCTAACTCAGTACAGACCCTAATTCAGCTCAGGCTCTAACTCAGCTCAGAATCTAACTCAGCTCTGACTCTAAATCAGGTTAGAATCTATCTCAGCTCAGAATCTAACTCAGCTCAGACCCTAACTCAGCTCAGACCCTTACTCAGCGCAGACCCTAACTCAGCGCAGACTCTAACTGGGCACAGACTCAAACTCACCTCTGACTATAACTCAGCTCACACTCTAACTCAGCTCAGACTCTAACTCAGCACAGACTCAAACTCACCTCCGACTATAACTCACCTCCGACTCTAACTCGGCTCAGAATCTAACTCACCTCAGACTCGAACTCAGCTCGGACTCTAACTCAGCACAGGCTCTAACTCAGCACAGGCTCTAACGCAGATCAGACTCTTACGCACATCAGACTCGAACTCAGCACAGACTCTAACTCAACACAGACTCTAAGTCATCGCAGACCCTAACGCACATCAGACTCGAACTCAGCACAGACTCTAACTCAACGCAGACCCTCACTCAACTCAGAATCTAACTCAGCACAGACTCTAACTCATCGCAGACCCTAACTCAGCTCAGACTCTAACTCAGCACAGACCCTAACTCAGCGCAGACTCTAACTCAGCACAGACTCTAACTCATCGCAGACCCTAACTCAGCTCAGACTCTAACTCAGCTCAGACTCTAACTCAGTACAGACCCTAATTCAGCTCAGGCTCTAACTCAGCTCAGAAACTAACTCAGCTCTGACTCTAAATCAGGTTAGAATCTATCTCAGCTCAGAATCTAACTCAGCTGAGACACTAACTCAGCTCAGACTCTAACTCAGCGCAGACCCTAACTCAGTGCAGGATCTAACTCAGCACAGACTCTAACTCAGCTCAGACCCTTACTCAGCGCATACGCGAACTCAGATCAGACTCTAACTCACTCAGAATCTAACTCAGCGCAGACTCTATCTCAGCTCAGACTCTAACTCAGCTCAGACCCTAACTCAGCACAGACTCAAACTCACCTCCGACTATAACTCACCTCCGACTCTAACTCGGCTCAGAATCTAACTCACCTCAGACTCGAACTCAGCTCAGACTCTAACTCATCGCAGACTCTAACTCAGTTCAGACCCTAACTCAGCTCAGACACTAACTCAGCTCAGACTCTAACTCAGTACAGACCCTAATTCAGCTCAGGCTCTAACTCAGCTCAGAATCTAACTCAGCTCTGACTCTAAATCAGGTTAGAATCTATCTCAGCTCAGAATCTAACTCAGCTCAGACCCTAACTCAGCTCAGACCCTTACTCAGCGCAGACCCTAACTCAGCGCAGACTCTAACTGGGCACAGACTCAAACTCACCTCTGACTATAACTCAGCTCACACTCTAACTCAGCTCAGACTCTAACTCAGCACAGACTCAAACTCACCTCCGACTATAACTCACCTCCGACTCTAACTCGGCTCAGAATCTAACTCACCTCAGACTCGAACTCAGCTCGGACTCTAACTCAGCACAGGCTCTAACTCAGCACAGGCTCTAACGCAGATCAGACTCTTACGCACATCAGACTCGAACTCAGCACAGACTCTAACTCAACACAGACTCTAAGTCATCGCAGACCCTAACGCACATCAGACTCGAACTCAGCACAGACTCTAACTCAACGCAGACCCTCACTCAACTCAGAATCTAACTCAGCACAGACTCTAACTCATCGCAGACCCTAACTCAGCTCAGACTCTAACTCAGCACAGACCCTAACTCAGCGCAGACTCTAACTCAGCACAGACTCTAACTCATCGCAGACCCTAACTCAGCTCAGACTCTAACTCAGCTCAGACTCTAACTCAGTACAGACCCTAATTCAGCTCAGGCTCTAACTCAGCTCAGAAACTAACTCAGCTCTGACTCTAAATCAGGTTAGAATCTATCTCAGCTCAGAATCTAACTCAGCTGAGACACTAACTCAGCTCAGACTCTAACTCAGCGCAGACCCTAACTCAGTGCAGGATCTAACTCAGCACAGACTCTAACTCAGCTCAGACCCTTACTCAGCGCATACGCGAACTCAGATCAGACTCTAACTCACTCAGAATCTAACTCAGCGCAGACTCTATCTCAGCTCAGACTCTAACTCAGCTCAGACCCTAACTCAGCACAGACTCAAACTCACCTCCGACTATAACTCACCTCCGACTCTAACTCGGCTCAGAATCTAACTCACCTCAGACTCGAACTCAGCTCAGACTCTAACTCATCGCAGACTCTAACTCAGTTCAGACCCTAACTCAGCTCAGACACTAACTCAGCTCAGACTCTAACTCAGTACAGACCCTAATTCAGCTCAGGATCTAACTCAGCTCAGACTCTAACTCAGCTCACACTCCAACTCAGCACAGACCCTAACTCAGCTCACACTCTAACACAGCACAGACTCTAACTCAGCACAGACTCTAACTCAGCTCACACTCTAACTCAGCACAGACTCTAACTCAGCTCAGACTCTAACTCAGCACAGACTCTAACTCAGCACAGACTCTAACACAGCACAGACTCTAACTCAGCACAGACTCTAACTCAGCTCACACTCTAACTCAGCACAGACTCTAACTCAGCTCACACTCTAACTCAGCACAGACTCTAACTCAGCTCAGACTCTAACTCAGCACAGACTCTAACTCAGCTCAGACTCTAACTCAGCACAGACTCTAACTCATCGCAGACCCTAACTCAGCTCAGACTCTAACTCATCGCAGACCCTAACTCAGCTCAGACTCTAACTCAGCTCAGACTCTAACTCAGTACAGACCCTAATTCAGCTCAGGCTCTAACTCAGCTCAGAATCTAACTCAGCTCTGACTCTAAATCAGGTTAGAATCTATCTCAGCTCAGAATCTAACTCAGCTGAGACACTAACTCAGCTCAGACTCTAACTCAGCGCAGACCCTAACTCAGTGCAGGATCTAACTCAGCACAGACTCTAACTCAGCTCAGACCCTTACTCAGCGCATACGCGAACTCAGATCAGACTCTAACTCACTCAGAATCTAACTCAGCGCAGACTCTATCTCAGCTCAGACTCTAACTCAGCTCAGACCCTAACTCAGCACAGACTCAAACTCACCTCCGACTATAACTCACCTCCGACTCTAACTCGGCTCAGAATCTAACTCACCTCAGACTCGAACTCAGCTCAGACTCTAACTCATCGCAGACTCTAACTCAGTTCAGACCCTAACTCAGCTCAGACACTAACTCAGCTCAGACTCTAACTCAGTACAGACCCTAATTCAGCTCAGGATCTAACTCAGCTCAGAATCGAACTCAGCTCAGACTCTAAATCAGGTTCGAATCTAACTCAGCTCAGACTCTAACTCAGCACAGACCCTAACCCAGCTCAGACTCTAACTCAGCACAGACCCTAACTCAGCTCAGATACTAACTCAGCCCAAACTCTAACTCACCTCAGACTCTAACTCAGCTCAGACTCTAACTCAGCTCAGACACTAACTCAGCTCAGACTCTAACTCAGCACAGGCTCTAACTAAGCGCAGACTCTATCTCAGCTCAGACTCTAAGTCACCTCAGACTCTAACTCAGCGCAGAACCTAACTCAGCGCAGGATCTAACTCAGCACAGACTCTAACTCAGTTCAGACCCTAACTCAGCTCAGACCCTAACTCAGCGCAGACTATAACTCAGCACAGACCCTAACCCAGCTCAGACTCTAACTCAGCACAGACGCTAACTCAGCACAGATACTAACTCAGCCCAAACTCTAACTCAGCTCAGACTCTAACTCAGCACAGACTCTAAATCAGCTCAGATTCTAAATCAGCTCAGACTCTAACTCAGCTCAGACTCTAACTCAGCACAGGCTCTAACTAAGCGCAGACTCTAACTCAGCTCAGACTCTTACTCAGCTCAGACCCTTACTCAGCGCAGACTATAACTTAGTACAGACTCTAACTCAGCACAGACCCTAACACTGCTCAGGCCCTAACTCAGCTCAGACCCTAACTCAGCTCAGACTCTAACTCAGCTCAGACTCTAACTCAGTACAGACCCTAATTCAGCTCAGGCTCTAACTCAGCTCAGAATCTAACTCAGCTCTGACTCTAAATCAGGTTAGAATCTATCTCAGCTCAGAATCTAACTCAGCTCAGACCCTAACTCAGCTCAGACCCTTACTCAGCGCAGACCCTAACTCAGCGCAGACTCTAACTGGGCACAGACTCAAACTCACCTCTGACTATAACTCAGCTCACACTCTAACTCAGCTCAGACTCTAACTCAGCACAGACTCAAACTCACCTCCGACTATAACTCACCTCCGACTCTAACTCGGCTCAGAATCTAACTCACCTCAGACTCGAACTCAGCTCGGACTCTAACTCAGCACAGGCTCTAACTCAGCACAGGCTCTAACGCAGATCAGACTCTTACGCACATCAGACTCGAACTCAGCACAGACTCTAACTCAACACAGACTCTAAGTCATCGCAGACCCTAACGCACATCAGACTCGAACTCAGCACAGACTCTAACTCAACGCAGACCCTCACTCAACTCAGAATCTAACTCAGCACAGACTCTAACTCATCGCAGACCCTAACTCAGCTCAGACTCTAACTCAGCACAGACCCTAACTCAGCGCAGACTCTAACTCAGCACAGACTCTAACTCATCGCAGACCCTAACTCAGCTCAGACTCTAACTCAGCTCAGACTCTAACTCAGTACAGACCCTAATTCAGCTCAGGCTCTAACTCAGCTCAGAAACTAACTCAGCTCTGACTCTAAATCAGGTTAGAATCTATCTCAGCTCAGAATCTAACTCAGCTGAGACACTAACTCAGCTCAGACTCTAACTCAGCGCAGACCCTAACTCAGTGCAGGATCTAACTCAGCACAGACTCTAACTCAGCTCAGACCCTTACTCAGCGCATACGCGAACTCAGATCAGACTCTAACTCACTCAGAATCTAACTCAGCGCAGACTCTATCTCAGCTCAGACTCTAACTCAGCTCAGACCCTAACTCAGCACAGACTCAAACTCACCTCCGACTATAACTCACCTCCGACTCTAACTCGGCTCAGAATCTAACTCACCTCAGACTCGAACTCAGCTCAGACTCTAACTCATCGCAGACTCTAACTCAGTTCAGACCCTAACTCAGCTCAGACACTAACTCAGCTCAGACTCTAACTCAGTACAGACCCTAATTCAGCTCAGGATCTAACTCAGCTCAGAATCGAACTCAGCTCAGACTCTAAATCAGGTTCGAATCTAACTCAGCTCAGACTCTAACTCAGCACAGACCCTAACCCAGCTCAGACTCTAACTCAGCACAGACCCTAACTCAGCTCAGATACTAACTCAGCCCAAACTCTAACTCACCTCAGACTCTAACTCAGCACAGACTCTAAATCAGCTCAGATTCTAAATCAGCTCAGACTCTAACTCAGCTCAGACACTAACTCAGCTCAGACTCTAACTCAGCACAGGCTCTAACTAAGCGCAGACTCTAACTCAGCTCAGACTCTAAGTCACCTCAGACTCTAACTCAGCGCAGAACCTAACTCAGCGCAGGATCTAACTCAGCACAGACTCTAACTCAGTTCAGACCCTAACTCAGCTCAGACCCTAACTCAGCGCAGACTATAACTCAGCACAGACCCTAACCCAGCTCAGACTCTAACTCAGCACAGACGCTAACTCAGCACAGATACTAACTCAGCCCAAACTCTAACTCAGCTCAGACTCTAACTCAGCACAGACTCTAAATCAGCTCAGATTCTAAATCAGCTCAGACTCTAACTCAGCTCAGACTCTAACTCAGCACAGGCTCTAACTAAGCGCAGACTCTAACTCAGCTCAGACTCTTACTCAGCTCAGACCCTTACTCAGCGCAGACTATAACTTAGTACAGACTCTAACTCAGAACAGACCCTAACACTGCTCAGGCCCTAACTCAGCTCAGACCCTAACTCAGCTCAGACTCTAACTCAGCTCAGAATCTAACTCAGCACGGACTCTAACTCAGCACAGGCTCTAACTCAGCACAGGCTCTAACTCAGCACAGGCTCTAACGCAGATCAGACTCTTACGCACATCAGTCTCGAACTCAGCTCAGACTCTAACTCAGCTCAGAATCTAACTCAGCGCAGACCCTCACTCAGCGCAGACTCTAACTCAGCACAGACTCTAAGTCATCGCAGACCCTAACGCACATCAGATTCGAACTCAGCACAGACTCTAACTCAGCGCAGACCCTCACTCAGCTCAGAATCTAACTCAGCACAGACTCTAACTCATCGCAGACCCTAACTCAGCTCAAACTCTAACTCAGCACAGACCCTAACTCAGCGCAGACTCTAACTCAGCACAGACTCTAACTCATCGCAGACCCTAACTCAGCTCAGACCCTAACTCATCTCAGACTCTAACTCAGCTCAGACTCTAACTCAGTACAGACCCTAATTCAGCTCAGGCTCTAACTCAGCTCAGAATCTAACTCAGATCAGACTCTTACGCACATCAGACTCGAACTCAGCTCAGACTCTAACATAGCACAGGCTCTAACTCAGCACAGACTCAAACTCACCTCCGACTATAACTCACCTCCGACTCTAACTCGGCTCAGAATCTAACTCACCTCAGACTCGAACTCAGCTCGGACTCTAACTCAGCACAGGCTCTAACTCAGCACAGGCTCTAACGCAGATCAGACTCTTACGCACATCAGACTCGAACTCAGCACAGACTCTAACTCAACACAGACTCTAAGTCATCGCAGACCCTAACGCACATCAGACTCGAACTCAGCACAGACTCTAACTCAACGCAGACCCTCACTCAACTCAGAATCTAACTCAGCACAGACTCTAACTCATCGCAGACCCTAACTCAGCTCAGACTCTAACTCAGCACAGACCCTAACTCAGCGCAGACTCTAACTCAGCACAGACTCTAACTCATCGCAGACCCTAACTCAGCTCAGACTCTAACTCAGCTCAGACTCTAACTCAGTACAGACCCTAATTCAGCTCAGGCTCTAACTCAGCTCAGAATCTAACTCAGCTCTGACTCTAAATCAGGTTAGAATCTATCTCAGCTCAGAATCTAACTCAGCTGAGACACTAACTCAGCTCAGACTCTAACTCAGCGCAGACCCTAACTCAGTGCAGGATCTAACTCAGCACAGACTCTAACTCAGCTCAGACCCTTACTCAGCGCATACGCGAACTCAGATCAGACTCTAACTCACTCAGAATCTAACTCAGCGCAGACTCTATCTCAGCTCAGACTCTAACTCAGCTCAGACCCTAACTCAGCACAGACTCAAACTCACCTCCGACTATAACTCACCTCCGACTCTAACTCGGCTCAGAATCTAACTCACCTCAGACTCGAACTCAGCTCAGACTCTAACTCATCGCAGACTCTAACTCAGTTCAGACCCTAACTCAGCTCAGACACTAACTCAGCTCAGACTCTAACTCAGTACAGACCCTAATTCAGCTCAGGATCTAACTCAGCTCAGAATCGAACTCAGCTCAGACTCTAAATCAGGTTCGAATCTAACTCAGCTCAGACTCTAACTCAGCACAGACCCTAACCCAGCTCAGACTCTAACTCAGCACAGACCCTAACTCAGCTCAGATACTAACTCAGCCCAAACTCTAACTCACCTCAGACTCTAACTCAGCACAGACTCTAAATCAGCTCAGATTCTAAATCAGCTCAGACTCTAACTCAGCTCAGACACTAACTCAGCTCAGACTCTAACTCAGCACAGGCTCTAACTAAGCGCAGACTCTAACTCAGCTCAGACTCTAAGTCACCTCAGACTCTAACTCAGCGCAGAACCTAACTCAGCGCAGGATCTAACTCAGCACAGACTCTAACTCAGTTCAGACCCTAACTCAGCTCAGACCCTAACTCAGCGCAGACTATAACTCAGCACAGACCCTAACCCAGCTCAGACTCTAACTCAGCACAGACGCTAACTCAGCACAGATACTAACTCAGCCCAAACTCTAACTCAGCTCAGACTCTAACTCAGCACAGACTCTAAATCAGCTCAGATTCTAAATCAGCTCAGACTCTAACTCAGCTCAGACTCTAACTCAGCACAGGCTCTAACTAAGCGCAGACTCTAACTCAGCTCAGACTCTTACTCAGCTCAGACCCTTACTCAGCGCAGACTATAACTTAGTACAGACTCTAACTCAGAACAGACCCTAACACTGCTCAGGCCCTAACTCAGCTCAGACCCTAACTCAGCTCAGACTCTAACTCAGCTCAGAATCTAACTCAGCTCGGACTCTAACTCAGCTCAGACTCTAACTCAGCTCAGACTCTAACTCAGCTCTGACTCTAACTCAGCTCAGACTCTAACTCAGCACAGGCTCTAACTCAGCACAGGCTCTAACGCAGATCAGACTCTTACGCACATCAGACTCGAACTCAGCTCAGACTCTAACTCAGCTCAGAATCTAACTCAGCGCAGACCCTCACTCAGCGCAGACTCTAACTCAGCACAGACTCTAAGTCATCGCAGACCCTAACGCACATCAGATTCGAACTCAGCACAGACTCTAACTCAGCGCAGACCCTCACTCAGCTCAGAATCTAACTCAGCACAGACTCTAACTCATCGCAGACCCTAACTCAGCTCAGACTCTAACTCAGCACAGACCCTAACTCAGCGCAGACTCTAACTCAGCACAGACTCTAACTCATCGCAGACCCTAACTCAGCTCAGACCCTAACTCATCTCAGACTCTAACTCAGCTCAGACTCTAACTCAGTACAGACCCTAATTCAGCTCAGGCTCTAACTCAGCTCAGAATCTAACTCAGATCAGACTCTTACGCACATCAGACTCGAACTCAGCTCAGACTCTAACTCAGCTCAGAATCTAACTCAGCGCAGACCCTCACTCAGCGCAGACTCTAACTCAGCACAGACTCTAAGTCATCGCAGACCCTAACGCACATCAGATTCGAACTCAGCACAGACTCTAACTCAGCGCAGACCCTCACTCAGCTCAGAATCTAACTCAGCACAGACTCTAACTCATCGCAGACCCTAACTCAGCTCAGACTCTAAATCAGCACAGACCCTAACTCAGCGCAGACTCTAACTCAGCACAGACTCTAACTCATCGCAGACCCTAACTCAGCTCAGACTCTAACTCAGCTCAGACCCTAACTCAGCTCAGACTCTAACTCAGCTCAGACTCTAACTCAGTACAGACCCTAATTCAGCTCAGGCTCTAACTCAGCTCAGAATCTAACTCAGCTCTGAATCTAAATCAGGTTAGAATCTATCTCAGCTCAGACTCTAACTTAGCTGAGACACTAACACAGCTCAGACTCTAACTCAGCGCAGACCCTAACTCAGTGCAGGATCTAACTCAGATCAGACTCTAACTCACTCAGAATCTAACTCAGCGCAGACTCTATCTCAGCTCAGACTCTAACTCAGCTCAGACCCTAACTCAGCTCAGACTCTAACTCAGCTCAGACCCTAACTCAGCTCAGACCCTAACTCAGCTCAGACTCTAATGCAGCTCTGACTCTAACTCAGCTCAGACCCTAACTCAGCTCAGACTCTAACTCAGCTCAGACCCAACTCAGCTCAGACCCTAACTCAGCTCAGACTCTAATGCAGCTCAGACTCTAACTCAGCTCAGACCCTAACTCAGCTCAGACTCTAATGCAGCTCAGACTCTAACTCAGCTCAGACTCTAATCCAGCTCAGACCCTAACTCAGCTCAAACTCTAACTCACCTCAGACACTAACTGAACTCAGACTCTAATGCAGCTCAGACTCTAACTCAGCTCAGACTCTAACTCAGCTCAGACTCTAACTCAGCTCAGACTCTAATGCAGCTCAGACTCTAACGCAGCTCAGACTCTAACTCAGCTCAGACTCTAATCCAGCTCAGACCGTAACTCAGCTCAAACTCTAACTCACCTCGGACACTAACTGAACTCAGACTCTAACTCAACTCAGACTCCAACTCAGCACAGACGCTAACTCAGCACAGACTCTAACTCAGCACAGACTCTAACTCAGCTCAGACTCTAACTCAGCTCAGACTCTAACTCAGCTCTGAATCTAACTCAGCTCAGACTCTAACTCACCTCAGACTCTAACTCACCTCACATTCTAACTCACCTCAGAATCTAAATCAGCTCAGACTCTAAATCACCTCAGGCTCTAACTCACCTCAGACCCTAACTCAGCTCAGACTCTAACTCACTTCAGACTCTAACTCACTTCAGACTCTAACTCAGCGCAGACCCTAACTCCGCACAGACCACAACTCCGCACAGATGCTAACTCACCTCAGACCCTAACTCAGCTCAGACTGTAATTCAGCTCAGCCTCTCACTCAGCGCAGAACCTAACTCAGCACAGACCCTAACTCAGCAAAAACTCTAACTCAGCACAGACTCTAACTCAGCTCAGACCCTAACTCAGCACAGACCCTCTCAGCTCAGACCCTAACTCAGCCCAGACCCGAACTCAGCTCAGACTCTAACTCAGCATAGAGTCCACCTCAGCTCAGACCCTAACTCACCTCAGACCCTAACTCAGCTCAGAATCTAATTCAGCGCAGACTCTATCTCAGATCAGACTCGAACTCAGCTCAGACCCTAACTCAGCTCAGACCCTAACTCAGCGCAGACTCTAACTCAGCACAGACTCTAACTCAGCACAGACTCTAACTCAGCTCAGACTCAAACACAGCACAGATTCTAACTCAGCTCAGACTCTAACACAGCACAGGCTCTAACTCAGCACAGATTCAAACTCACCTCCAACTCTAACTCAGCTCAGACTCTAACTCACCTCAGACCCTAACTCAGCTCAGACTCAAACTCTGCTCAGACCCTAACTCTTCTCAGACCATAACTCCGCACAGACCCTAACTCAGTGCAGACTCTAACTCAGCTCAGAGTCTAACTCAGCTCAGACTCTAACTCAGCTCAGACCCTAACTCACCTCAGACCCTAACTCAGCTCAGAGTCTAAATCAGCTCAGACTCTAATTCCGCACAGACCCTAACTCATCTCAGACCGTAACTCAGCTCAGACTCTAACTCAGCTCAGACTCTAACTCCTCACAGATCCTAAATCAGCTGAGTCTCTAACTCAGCTCAGACCCTAACTCAGCGCATACCCGAACTCAGTTCAGACTCTAACTCACTCAGAATCTAACTCAGCGCAGACTCTATCTCAGCTCAGACTCGAACTCAGCTCAGACCCTAACTCAGCTCAGACCCTAACTCAGCGCAGACTCCAACTCAGCACAGACTCCAACTCAGCACAGACTCAAACACAGCACAGACTCTAACTCAGCTCAGACTCTAACACAGCACAGGCTCTAACTCAGCTCAGACCCTAACTCACCTCAGACTCTAACTCAGCTCAGACTCTAACTCCGCACAGATCCTAAATCAGCTGAGTCTCTAACTCAGCTCAGACCCTAACTCAGCGCATACCCGAACTCAGTTCAGACTCTAACTCACTCAGAATCTAACTCAGCGCAGACTCTATCTCAGCTCAGACTCGAACTCAGCTCAGACCCTAACTCAGCTCAGACCCTAACTCAGCGCAGACTCCAACTCAGCACAGACTCTAACTCAGCTCAGACTCAAACACAGCACAGATTCTAACTCAGGTCAGACTCTAACACAGCACAGGCTCTAACTCAGCTCAGACTCTAACTCAGCTCAGACTCTAACTCAGCTCAGACCCTAACTCAGCTCAGACTCAAACTCTGCTCAGACCCTAACCCTTCTCAGACCATAACTCCGCACAGACCCTAACTCAGTGCAGACTCTAACTCAGCTCAGACCCTAACTCACTTCAGACCCTAACTCAGCTCAGAATCTAACTCAGCTCAGACTCTAACTCCGCACAGACCCTAACTCATTTCAGACCCTAACTCAGCTCAGACTCTAACTCAGCTCAGACCCTAACTCAGCTCAGACCCTAACTCAGCTCAGACTCTAATGCAGCTCAGACTCTAAGTCAGCTCAAACTCTAACTCACCTCAGACACTAACTGAACTCAGACTCTAACTCAACTCAGACTCCAACTCAGCACAGATGCTAACTCAGCACAGACTAACTCAGCACAGACTCTAACTCAGCTCTGAATCTAACTCACCTGACTCTAACTCACCTCAGACTCTAACTCACCTCAGACTCTAACTCACCTCACACTCTAACTCACCTCAGACTCTAAATCAGCTCAGACTCTAAATCACCTCAGGCTCTAACTCACCTCAGACCCTAACTCAGCTCAGATTCTAACTCACTTCAGACTGTAACTCACTTCAGACACTAACTCAGCGCAGACCCTAACTCCGCACAGACCACTACTCCGCACAGATGCTAACTCACCTCAGACCCTAACTCAGCTCAGACTCTAACTCAGCTCAGACTCTAACTCAGCTCAGACTCTAACTCAGCTCAGACTGTAATTCTGCTCAGACTCTCACTCAGCGCAGAACCTAACTCAGCACAGACCCTAACTCAGCAAAAACTCTAACTCAGCACAGACTCTAACTCAGCTCAGACCCTATCTCAGCACAGACCCTAACTCAGCTCAGACCCTAACTCAGCTCAGACCCTAACTCAGCCCAGACCCGAACTCAGCTCAGACTCTAACTCAGCACAGAGTCTAACTCAGCTCAGACCCTAACTCACCTCAGACCCTAACTCAGCTCAGACTCTAACTCAGCTCAGAATCTAACTCAGCGCAGACCCTCACTCAGCGCAGACTCTAACTCAGCACAGACTCTAAGTCATCGCAGACCCTAACGCACATCAGATTCGAACTCAGCACAGACTCTAACTCAGCGCAGACCCTCACTCAGCTCAGAATCTAACTCAGCACAGACTCTAACTCATCGCAGACCCTAACTCAGCTCAGACTCTAACTCAGCACAGACCCTAACTCAGCGCAGACTCTAACTCAGCACAGACTCTAACTCATCGCAGACCCTAACTCAGCTCAGACTCTAACTCAGCTCAGACCCTAACTCAGCTCAGACTCTAACTCAGCTCAGACTCTAACTCAGTACAGACCCTAATTCAGCTCAGGCTCTAACTCAGCTCAGAATCTAACTCAGCTCTGAATCTAAATCAGGTTAGAATCTATCTCAGCTCAGACTCTAACTTAGCTGACACACTAACACAGCTCAGACTCTAACTCAGCGCAGACCCTAACTCAGTGCAGGATCTAACTCAGATCAGACTCTAACTCACTCAGAATCTAACTCAGCGCAGACTCTATCTCAGCTCAGACTCTAACTCAGCTCAGACCCTAACTCAGCGCGGACTCTAACTCGGCACAGACTCAAACTCACCTCCGACTATAACTCACCTCCGACTCTAACTCGGCTCAGACTCTAACTCAGCTCAGAATCTAACTCACCTCAGAATCTAACTCACCTCAGACTCTAACTCAGCTCAGACCCTAACTCAGCTCCGACTCTGATGCAGCTCAGACTCTAACTCAGCTCAGACCCTAACTCAGCTCAGACTCTAACTCAGCTCAGACCCTAACTCAGCTCAGACCCTAACTCAGCTCAGACTCTAATGCAGCTCTGACTCTAACTCAGCTCAGACCCTAACTCAGCTCAGACTCTAACTCAGCTCAGACCCTAACTCAGCTCAGACCCTAACTCAGCTCAGACTCTAATGCAGCTCAGACTCTAACTCAGCTCAGACCCTAACTCAGCTCAGACTCTAATGCAGCTCAGACTCTAACTCAGCTCAGACTCTAATCCAGCTCAGACCCTAACTCAGCTCAAACTCTAACTCACCTCAGACACTAACTGAACTCAGACTCTAATGCAGCTCAGACTCTAACTCAGCTCAGACTCTAACTCAGCTCAGACTCTAACTCAGCTCAGACTCTAATGCAGCTCAGACTCTAACGCAGCTCAGACTCTAACTCAGCTCAGACTCTAATCCAGCTCAGACCGTAACTCAGCTCAAACTCTAACTCACCTCGGACACTAACTGAACTCAGACTCTAACTCAACTCAGACTCCAACTCAGCACAGACGCTAACTCAGCACAGACTCTAACTCAGCACAGACTCTAACTCAGCTCAGACTCTAACTCAGCTCAGACTCTAACTCAGCTCTGAATCTAACTCAGCTCAGACTCTAACTCACCTCAGACTCTAACTCACCTCACATTCTAACTCACCTCAGAATCTAAATCAGCTCAGACTCTAAATCACCTCAGGCTCTAACTCACCTCAGACCCTAACTCAGCTCAGACTCTAACTCACTTCAGACTCTAACTCACTTCAGACTCTAACTCAGCGCAGACCCTAACTCCGCACAGACCACAACTCCGCACAGATGCTAACTCACCTCAGACCCTAACTCAGCTCAGACTGTAATTCAGCTCAGCCTCTCACTCAGCGCAGAACCTAACTCAGCACAGACCCTAACTCAGCAAAAACTCTAACTCAGCACAGACTCTAACTCAGCTCAGACCCTAACTCAGCACAGACCCTCTCAGCTCAGACCCTAACTCAGCCCAGACCCGAACTCAGCTCAGACTCTAACTCAGCATAGAGTCCACCTCAGCTCAGACCCTAACTCACCTCAGACCCTAACTCAGCTCAGAATCTAATTCAGCGCAGACTCTATCTCAGATCAGACTCGAACTCAGCTCAGACCCTAACTCAGCTCAGACCCTAACTCAGCGCAGACTCTAACTCAGCACAGACTCTAACTCAGCACAGACTCTAACTCAGCTCAGACTCAAACACAGCACAGATTCTAACTCAGCTCAGACTCTAACACAGCACAGGCTCTAACTCAGCACAGATTCAAACTCACCTCCAACTCTAACTCAGCTCAGACTCTAACTCACCTCAGACCCTAACTCAGCTCAGACTCAAACTCTGCTCAGACCCTAACTCTTCTCAGACCATAACTCCGCACAGACCCTAACTCAGTGCAGACTCTAACTCAGCTCAGAGTCTAACTCAGCTCAGACTCTAACTCAGCTCAGACCCTAACTCACCTCAGACCCTAACTCAGCTCAGAGTCTAAATCAGCTCAGACTCTAATTCCGCACAGACCCTAACTCATCTCAGACCGTAACTCAGCTCAGACTCTAACTCAGCTCAGACTCTAACTCCTCACAGATCCTAAATCAGCTGAGTCTCTAACTCAGCTCAGACCCTAACTCAGCGCATACCCGAACTCAGTTCAGACTCTAACTCACTCAGAATCTAACTCAGCGCAGACTCTATCTCAGCTCAGACTCGAACTCAGCTCAGACCCTAACTCAGCTCAGACCCTAACTCAGCGCAGACTCCAACTCAGCACAGACTCTAACTCAGCTCAGACTCAAACACAGCACAGACTCTAACTCAGCTCAGACTCTAACACAGCACAGGCTCTAACTCAGCTCAGACCCTAACTCACCTCAGACTCTAACTCAGCTCAGACTCTAACTCCGCACAGATCCTAAATCAGCTGAGTCTCTAACTCAGCTCAGACCCTAACTCAGCGCATACCCGAACTCAGTTCAGACTCTAACTCACTCAGAATCTAACTCAGCGCAGACTCTATCTCAGCTCAGACTCGAACTCAGCTCAGACCCTAACTCAGCTCAGACCCTAACTCAGCGCAGACTCCAACTCAGCACAGACTCTAACTCAGCTCAGACTCAAACACAGCACAGATTCTAACTCAGGTCAGACTCTAACACAGCACAGGCTCTAACTCAGCTCAGACTCTAACTCAGCTCAGACTCTAACTCAGCTCAGACCCTAACTCAGCTCAGACTCAAACTCTGCTCAGACCCTAACCCTTCTCAGACCATAACTCCGCACAGACCCTAACTCAGTGCAGACTCTAACTCAGCTCAGACCCTAACTCACTTCAGACCCTAACTCAGCTCAGAATCTAACTCAGCTCAGACTCTAACTCCGCACAGACCCTAACTCATTTCAGACCCTAACTCAGCTCAGACTCTAACTCAGCTCAGACCCTAACTCAGCTCAGACCCTAACTCAGCTCAGACTCTAATGCAGCTCAGACTCTAAGTCAGCTCAAACTCTAACTCACCTCAGACACTAACTGAACTCAGACTCTAACTCAACTCAGACTCCAACTCAGCACAGATGCTAACTCAGCACAGACTAACTCAGCACAGACTCTAACTCAGCTCAGACTCTAACTCACCTCAGACTCTAACTCACCTCACACTCTAACTCACCTCAGACTCTAAATCAGCTCAGACTCTAAATCACCTCAGGCTCTAACTCACCTCAGACCCTAACTCAGCTCAGACTCTAACTCACTTCAGACTGTAACTCACTTCAGACACTAACTCAGCGCAGACCCTAACTCCGCACAGACCACTACTCCACACAGATGCTAACTCACCTCAGACCCTAACTCAGCTCAGACTCTAACTCAGCTCAGACTCTAACTCAGCTCAGACTCTAACTCAGCTCAGACTGTAATTCTGCTCAGACTCTCACTCAGCGCAGAACCTAACTCAGCACAGACCCTAACTCAGCAAAAACTCTAACTCAGCACAGACTCTAACTCAGCTCAGACCCTATCTCAGCACAGACCCTAACTCAGCTCAGACCCTAACTCAGCTCAGACCCTAACTCAGCCCAGACCCGAACTCAGCTCAGACTCTAACTCAGCACAGAGTCTAACTCAGCTCAGACCCAAACTCACCTCAGACCCTAACTCACCTCAGACTCTAACTCAGCCCAGACCCGAACTCAGCTCAGACTCTAACTCAGCATAGAGTCCAACTCAGCTCAGACCCTAACTCACCTCAGACCCTAACTCAGCTCAGACACTAACTCACCTCAGACCCTAACTCAGCTCAGACTCAAACTCTGTTCAGACCCTAACTCTTCTCAGACCATAACTCCGCACAGACCCTAACTCAGTGCAGACTCTAACTCAGCTCAGAATCTAACTCAGCACAGACTATCTCAGATCAGACTCGAACTCAGCTCAGACCCTAACTCAGCTCAGACCCTAACTCAGCGCAGACTCTAACTCAGCACAGACTCTAACTCAGCTCAGACTCAAACACAGCACAGATTCTAACTCAGCTCAGACTCTAACATAGCACAGGCTCTAACTCAGCACAGATTCAAACTCACCTCCGACTCTAACTCAGCTCAGACACTAACTCACCTCAGACCCTAACTCATCTCAGACTCAAACTCTGCTCAGACCCTAACACTTCTCAGACCATAACTCCTCACAGACCCTAACTCAGTGCGGACTCTAACTCAGCTCAGACACTAACTCAGCTCAGACCCTAACTCAGTTCAGACTCTAACTCAGCACAGACTCTAACTCAGCTCAGACCCTAACTCACCTCAGACCCTAACTCAGCTCAGAGTCTAACTCAGATCAGACTCTAACTCAGCTCAGACTCTTACTCAGCTCAGACTCTAAGTCACCTCAGACTCTAACTCAGTGCAGAACCTAACTCAGCGCAGGATCTAACTCAGCACAGACTCTAACTCAGCACAGACTCTAAGTCATCGCAGACCCTAACGCACATCAGACTCGAACTCAGCACAGACTCTAACTCAGCGCAGACGTTCACTCAGCTCAGAATCTAACTCAGCTCAGACTCTAACTCACCGCAGACCCTAACTCAGCTCAGACTCTAACTCAGCTCAGACCCTAACTCAGCTCAGACTCTAACTCAGCTCAGACTCTAACTCAGTACAGACTCTAATTCAGCTCAGGCTCTAACTCAGCTCAGAATCTAACTCAGCTCTGAATCTAAATCAGGTTAGAATCTATCTCAGCTCAGACTCTAACTTAGCTGAGACACTAACTCAGCTCAGACTCTAACTCAGCGCAGACCCTAACTCAGTGCAGGATCTAACTCAGCACAGACTCTAACTCAGCTCAGACCCTTACTCAGCGCATACGCGAACTCAGATCAGACTCTAATTCACTCAGAATCTAACTCAGCGCAGACTCTATCTCAGCTCAGACTCTAACTCAGCTCAGACCCTAACTCAGCGCAGACTCTAACTCGGCACAGACTCAAACTCACCTCCGACTATAACTCACCTCAGACTCTAACTCGGCTCAGACTCTAACTCAGCTCAGAATCTAACTCAGCTCAGAATCTAACTCACCTCAGACTCTAACTCAGCTCAGACCCTAACTCAGCTCAGACTCTAACTCAGCTCAGACCCTAACTCAGCTCAGACTCTGATGCAGCTCAGACTCTAACTCAGCTCAGACCCTAACTCAGCTCAGACTCTAATGCAGCTCTGACTCTAACTCAGCTCAGACCCTAACTCAGCTCAGACTCTAACTCAGCTCAGACCCTAACTCAGCTCAGACCCTAACTCAGCTCAGACTCTAATGCAGCTCAGACTCTAACTCAGCTCAGACCCTAACTCAGCTCAGACTCTAATGCAGCTCAGACTCTAACTCAGCTCAGACTCTAATGCAGCTCAGACTCTAACGCAGCTCAGACTCTAACTCAGCTCAGACTCTAATCCAGCTCAGACCGTAACTCAGCTCAAACTCTAACTCACCTCGGACACTAACTGAACTCAGACTCTAACTCAACTCAGACTCCAACTCAGCACAGACGCTAACTCAGCACAGACTCTAACTCAGCACAGACTCTAACTCAGCTCAGACTCTAACTCACCTCAGAATCTAAATCAGCTCAGACTCTAAATCACCTCAGGCTCTAACTCACCTCAGACCCTAACTCAGCTCAGACTCTAACTCACTTCAGACTCTAACTCACTTCAGACTCTAACTCAGCGCAGACCCTAACTCCACACAGACCACAACTCCGCACAGATGCTAACTCACCTCAGACCCTAACTCACCTCAGACCCTAACTCACCTCAGCCTCTCACTCAGCGCAGAACCTAACTCAGCACAGACCCTAACTCAGCAAAAACTCTAACTCAGCACAGACTCTAACTCAGCTCAGACCCTAACTCAGCACAGACCCTCTCAGCTCAGACCCTAACTCAGCCCAGACCCGAACTCAGCTCAGACTCTAACTCAGCATAGAGTCCACCTCAGCTCAGACCCTAACTCACCTCAGACCCTAACTCAGCTCAGAATCTAATTGAGCGCAGACTCTATCTCAGATCAGACTCGAACTCAGCTCAGACCCTAACTCAGCTCAGACCCTAACTCAGCGCAGACTCTAACTCAGCACAGACTCTAACTCAGCTCAGACTCAAACACAGCACAGATTCTAACTCAGCTCAGACTCTAACACAGCACAGGCTCTAACTCAGCACAGATTCAAACTCACCTCCGACTCTAACTCAGCTCAGACTCTAACTCACCTCAGACCCTAACTCAGCTCAGACTCAAACTCTGCTCAGACCCTAACTCTTCTCAGACCATAACTCCGCACAGACCCTAACTCAGTGCAGACTCTAACTCAGCTCAGAGTCTAACTCAGCTCAGACTCTAACTCAGCTCAGACCCTAACTCACCTCAGACCCTAACTCAGCTCAGAGTCTAACTCAGCTCAGACTCTAATTCCGCACAGACCCTAACTCATCTCAGACCGTAACTCAGCTCAGACTCTAACTCCGCACAGATCCTAAATCAGCTGAGTCTCTAACTCAGCGCATACCCGAACTCAGTTCAGACTCTAACTCACTCAGAATCTAACTCAGCGCAGACTCTATCTCAGCTCAGACTCGAACTCAGCTCAGACCCTAACTCAGCTCAGACCCTAACTCAGCGCAGACTCTAACTCAGCACAGACTCTATCTCAGCTCAGACTCAAACACAGCACAGACTCTAACTCAGCTCAGACTCTAACACAGCACAGGCTCTAACTCAGCTCAGACCCTAACTCACCTCAGACTCTAACTCAGCTCAGACTCTAACTCAGCTCAGACCCTAACTCAGCTCAGACTCAAACTCTGCTCAGACCCTAACCCTTCTCAGACCATAACTCCACACAGACCCTAACTCAGTGCAGACTCTAACTCAACTCAGACTCCAACTCAGCACAGACGCTAACTCAGCACAGACTAACTCAGCGCAGACTCTAACTCAGCTCTGAATCTAACTCACCTGACTCTAACTCACCTCAGACTCTAACTCACCTCAGACTCTAACTCACCTCACACTCTAACTCACCTCAGACCCTAACTCAGCTCAGACTCTAACTCACTTCAGACTGTAACTCACTTCAGACACTAACTCAGCGCAGACCCTAACTCCGCACAGACCACAACTCCGCACAGATGCTAACTCACCTCAGACCCTAACTCAGCTCAGACTCTAACTCAGCTCAGACTCTAACTCAGCTCAGACTCTAACTCAGCTCAGACTCTAACTCAGCTCAGACTGTAATTCAGCTCAGCCTCTCACTCAGCGCAGAACCTAACTCAGCACAGACCCTAACTCAGCAAAAACTCTAACTCAGCACAGACTCTAACTCAGCTCAGACCCTAACTCAGCACAGACCCTAACTCAGCTCAGACCCTAACTCAGCTCAGACCCTAACTCAGCCCAGACCCGAACTCAGCTCAGACTCTAACTCAGCACAGAGTCTAACTCAGCTCAGACCCTAACTCACCTCAGACCCTAACTCACCTCAGACTCTAACTCAGCCCAGACCCGAACTCAGCTCAGACTCTAACTCAGCATAGAGTCCAACTCAGCTCAGACCCTAACTCACCTCAGACCCTAACTCAGCTCAGACTCAAACTCAGCTCAGACCCTAACTCTTCTCAGACCATAACTCCGCACAGACCCTAACTCAGTGCAGACTCTAACTCAGCTCAGAATCTAACTCAGCACACTCTATCTCAGCTCAGACTCGAACTCAGCTCAGACCCTAACTCAGCTCAGACCCTAACTCAGCGCAGACTCTAACTCAGCACAGACTCTAACTCAGCTCAGACTCAAACACAGCACAGATTCTAACTCAGCTCAGACTCTAACACAGCACAGGCTCTAACTCAGCTCAGACCCTAACTCAGCGCAGACTCTAACTCAGCACAGACTCTAACTCAGCTCAGACTCAAACACAGCACAGATTCTAACTCAGCTCAGACTCTAACACAGCACAGGCTCTAACTCAGCTCAGACCCTAACTCAGCGCAGACTCTAACTCAGCACAGACTCTAACTCAGCTCAGACTCAAACACAGCACAGATTCTAACTCAGCTCAGACTCTAACACAGCACAGGCTCTAACTCAGCTCAGACCCTAACTCACCTCAGACCCTAACTCAGCTCAGACTCTAACTCACCTCAGACCCTAACTCAGCTCACTCAAACTCTGCTCAGACCCTAAGCCTTCTCAGACCATAACTCCGCACAGACCCTAACTCAGCTCAGACTCTAACTCAGCTCAGACCCTAACTCAGTTCAGACCCTAATTCAGCACAGACTCTAACTCAGCTCAGACCCTAACTCACCTCAGACCCTAACTCAGCTCAGAGTCTAACTCAGCTCAGACTCTAACTCCGCACAGACCCTAACTCATCTCAGACCCTAACTCAGATCAGACTCTAACTCAGCTCAGACTCTAACTCCGCACAGATCCTAAATCAGCTGAGTCTCTAACTCAGCTCAGACCCTAACTCAGCGCATACCCGAACTCAGTTCAGACTCTAACTCTGCACAGACTCTAACTCAGCTCAGACTCTAACACAGCACAGGCTCTAACTCAGCTCAGACCCTAACTCACCTCAGACCCTAACTCAGCTCAGACTCTAACTCACCTCAGACCCTAACTCAGCTCACTCAAACTCTGCTCAGACCCTAACCCTTCTCAGACCATAACTCCGCACAGACCCTAACTCAGTGCAGACTCTAACTCAGCTCAGATTCTAACTCAGCTCAGACTCTAACTCAGCTCAGACCCTAACTCCGTTCAGACCCTAACTCAGCACAGACTCTAACTCAGCTCAGACCCTAACTCACATCAGACCCTAACTCAGCTCAGAGTCTAACTCAGCTCAGACTCTAACTCCGCACAGACCCTAACTCATCTCCGACCGTAACTCAGCTCAGACTCTATCTCCGCACAGATCCTAAATCAGCTGAGTCTCTAACTCAGCTCAGACCCTAACTCAGCGCATACCCGAACTCAGTTCAGACTCTAACTCACTCAGAATCTAACTCAGCGCAGACTCTATCTCAGCTCAGACTCGAACTCAGCTCAGACCCTAACTCAGCTCAGACCCTAACTCAGCGCAGACTCTAACTCAGCTCAGACTCTAACTCAGCTCAGACTCAAACACAGCACAGACTCTAACTCAGCTCAGACTCTACCACAGCACAGGCTCTAACTCAGCACAGATTCAAACTCACCTCCGACTCTAACTCAGCTCAGACTCTAACTCAGCTCAGAATCTAACTCAGCTCAGAATCTAACTCACCTCAGACTCGAACTCAGCTCAGACTCGAACTCACTCAGAATCTAACTCACCTCAGAATCTAACTCACCTCAGACTCGAACTCAGCTCTGACTCTAACTCAGCTCAGACTCTAACTCACTCAGAATCTAACTCACCTCAGACTCTAACTCAGCTCAGCCCCTAACTCAGCTCAGACTCTAACTCAGCTCAGAATCTAACTCACCTCAGACTCGAACTCAGCTCAGACTCTAACTCGCTCAGAATCTAACTTACCTCAGACTCTAACTCAGCTCAGACCCTAACTCACCTCAGACTCTAATGCAGCTCAGACTCTAACTCAGCACTGGCTCTAACTCACCTCAGACTCTAACACAGCTCTGAATCTAACTCAGCTCTGACTCTAACTCACCTCAGACTCTAACTCACCTCAGACTCTAACTCACCTCAGACTCTAAATCAGCTCAGACTCTAAATCAGCTCAGGCTCTAACTCACCTCAGACTCTAATTCACCTCAGACTCTAACTCACCTCAGACTCTAAATCAGCTCAGACTCTAACTCAGCTCAGACTCTATCTCACTTCAGACTCTAACTCACTTCAGACTCTAACTCACCTCAGACTCTAACTCAGCTCAGACTCTAACTCACTTCAGACTCTAACTCACTTCAGACTCTAACTCACTTCAGACTCTAACTCAGCGCAGACCCTAACTCCGCACAGACCACAATTCCACACAGCTGCTAACTCACCTCAGACCCTTACTCAGCTCAGACTCGAACTCAGCACAGACTCTAAATCAGCTCAGACTCTAACTCACCTCACACTCTAACTCACTTCAGACTCTAACTCACTTCAGACTCTAACTCAGCGCAGACCCTAACTCCACACAGACCACAACTCCGCACAGCTGCTATCTCACCTCAGACCCTAATTCAGCTCAGACTCGAACTCAGCACAGACTCTAAATCAGCTCAGACTCTAACTCACCTCAGACTCTAACTCACCTCAGACTCTAACTCACCTCAGACTCTAACTCACCTCAGACTCTAACTCACCTCAGACAATAAATCAGCACAGACTCTATCTCACTTCAGACTCTAACTCACTTCAGACTCTAACTCACCTCAGACACTAACTCAGCTCAGACTCTAACTCACTTCAAACTCTAACTCACTTCAGACCCTCTCTTCACAGACCATAACTCCGCACAGACCCTAACTCAGCGCAGACTCTAACTCAGCTCAGACTCTAACTCACCTCAGACTCTAACTCACCTCAGACTCTAAATCAGCTCAGACTCTAACTCACCTCAGGCTCTAACTCACCTCAGACTCTAACTCACCTCAGACTCTAAATCAGCTCAGACTCTAACTCAGCTCAGACTCTATCTCACTTCAGACTCTAACTCACTTCAGACTCTAACTCACCTCAGACTCTAACTCAGCTCAGACTCTAACTCACTTCAGACTCTAACTCACTTCAGACTCTAACTCACTTCAGACTCTAACTCAGCGCAGACCCTAACTCCGCACAGACCACAATTCCGCACAGCTGCTAACTCACCTCAGACCCTAACTCAGCTCAGACTCGAACTCAGCACAGACTCTAAATCAGCTCAGACTCTAACTCACCTCACACTCTAACTCACTTCAGACTCTAACTCACTTCAGACTCTAACTCAGCGCAGAACCTAACTCCGCACAGACCACAACTCCGCACAGACCCTAACTCAGCGCAGACTCTAACTCAGCTCAGACTCTAACTCAGCACAGTCTAACTCAGCTCAGACCCTAACTCAGTTCAGACTCTAACTCAGCACAGACTAACTCAGCTCAGACCCTAACTCACCTCAGACCCTAACTCAGCTCAGAGTCTAACTCAGCTCAGACTCTAACACAGCACAGATCCTAAATCAGCTCAGACTCTAACTCAGCTCAGACTCTAACACAGCACAGATCCTAAATCAGCTCAGACTCTAAATCAGCTCAGACTCTAACTCAGCTCAGACTCTAACTCAGCTCAGACTCTAACTCCACACAGACTCTAACTCCGCACAGACTCTCACTCAGCTCAGACTCTAACTCAGCTCAGACTCTAACTCAGCTCAGACTCTAACTCCACACAGACTCTAACTCCGCACAGACTCTCACTCAGCTCAGACTCTAACTCTGTTCTGACCGTAACTCAGCTCAGACCCTAACTCAGCACAGATGCTACAGACTCTCCCTCTGCCCGTATCCTTCACTCACCCTCTCCCCGTATCCCTCACACTCACCCTCTCCCCATATCCCTCACTCTCGCCCTCTCCCTGTAACCCTCACCCTCACCCTCAGCCCGTATCCCTCACCCTCACCCCTTATCCCTCACTCTCACCCTCTCCCCGTATCCCTCAGTCTCACCCTCTCCCCTAACCCTCACTCTCACCCTCTCCCCTTATCCTTCACCCTCACCCTTTCCCCTTATCCCTCACTCTCACCCTCTCACCCTATCACTCACTCTCACCCTCTCCATGTGTCTCTCACTCTCACCCTCTCCCCGTATCCCTCACCCTCACCCTCTCCCCATATCCCTCACCCTCACCTTTCTCCATATCCCTCACCCTCCTTTCTCCCCATATCCCTCACTCTCACCCTCTCCCCATATCCCCCACTCTCACCCTCTCCCCGTCTCCTTCACTCTCTCCCTTTCTCCATATCCATCACTCTCAACCTCTAACCGTATCCCTCATTCTCACCCTCTCCCCGTACCCCTCACTCAGAGCCTCTTCCCATATACATCACTCTCACCCTCTCCCCATATCCCTCACTATCTCCCTCTCCCCATATCCCTCAATCTCACGCTCTCCACTTATCCCTCAATCTGACCCTCTCCCCGTATCCCTCACTCTCACCCTCTCCCCATATTGCTCAATCTCACCCTCTCCTCGTATCCCTCACTGTCTCCCTCGCACCGTATCCCTCACTCTCAGCCTGTCCCTGTATCCCTCACTCTCACCCTCTCCCCATATCCCTCACTGTCAACGTCTCCCCATATCCCTCACTCTCACCCTCTCCCCATATTGCTCAATCTCACCCTCTCCCCGTATCCCTCACTCTCTCCCTCTCCCCGTATCCCTCACCCACTCCCCTTATCCCTCAGTCTCACCCTCTCCCCTTATCAATCAATCTCACCCTCTACTCATTTCCCTCACTCTCACCCTCTCCCCGTATCCCTCACTCTCTCCCCATATCCCTCACTCTCACCCTGTATCCTTCACACTCTCCCCGTATAACTCACACTCTCCCCCTCACCGTATCCCTCACTCTCTCCCCATAACACTCACTCTCACCCTCTCCCCATATCCCTCACTCTCACCCTCTCCCCATATCCCTCACTCTCTACCTCTCCCCGTGTCCCTCACTCTCACCCTCTCCCCGTATCTCTCAATCTCACCCTCTCCCCTTGTCCCTCACCCTCTCCCCATATCCCTCATCTCACCCTCTCCCCGTATCCCTCACTCTCACCCTCTTCCCATATCCCTCACTCTCAGTCTCTCCCCGTATCCCTCACTCTCTCCCTCTCCCCGTATCCCTCACTCTCTCCCCGTATCCCTCACTCTCACCCTATCCCCGTATCCCTCACTCTCACCCTATCCCCGTATCACTCACTCTCACCCTCAACCCATCTCCCTCACTCTCACCCTCTCCCCGTATCCCTCACTCTCACCCTATCCCCGTATCACTCACTCTCACCCTCAACCCATCTCCCTCACTCTCACCCACTCCCCGTACCCCTCACTCTCACCCTATCACCGTATACCTCACTCTCACCTTCTAACCATATCCTTCACTCTCACCCTCTCCCCTTATCCCTCACTCTCACCCTCTCCCCATTTCCCTCACACTATCCCTCTCCCTGTATCCCTCAATCTCACCCTTTGCTCGTGTCCCTCACCCTCTCCCCAGATCCCTCACTCTCTCCCTCTCCCCGTAACCCTCACTCTCACACACTCCCCATATCCCTCAGTCTCACACCGTAACCCTCACTCTCACCCTCTCCCCAGATCCCTCACTCTCACCCTCTCCCCGTTTCCCTCACGCTAACCCTCTCCCCGTATCCCTCACTCTATCACTGTAACCCTCACTCTCACCCTCTCCCCGTTTCCCTCACTCTCACCCTCTGCCCATATCCCTCACGCTAACCCTCTCCCCGTATCCCTCACTCTATCACCGTAAAACTCACTCTCACCCTCTCCCTGTTTCCCTCACTCTCACCCTATCCCTGTATCACTCACTCTCACCCTCAACCCGTCTCCCTCACTCTCACCCTCTCCACGTGTCCCTCACCCTAACCCTATCCCCGTATCCCTCACTCTCACCCTCTCCCCCTGGGCCTCACTCTCACCCTCAACCCGTGTCCCTCTCCCTCTCCCCGTATCCCTCAATCTCACCCTCTCCCCATATCCCTCACTCTCACCCTCCCGCCGTATCACTCACTATCGCCCTCAACCCATATCCCCCAATCTGACCCTCTCCCCGTATCCCTCACTCAGACCCTCTCCCCGTGTCCCTCAATCTAACCCTCTCCCCATATCCTTCACTATCACCCTCTCCCTGTATCCCTCACTCTCACCCTCTCCCCTTATCCCTCACTCTCACCCTCTCCCCGTATCCCTCACTGTCACCTCAACCGGTGTCCCTCACCCTCTCCTCTTATCCCTCAATCTCACCCTCTCCCCAAATACCTCACCATCACCCTCTCCCCATATCCCTCACTCTCACCCTCTCCCCTTATCCCTGACTCTCACCCTCTCCTCGTATCCCTCACTGTCACCCACAACTGGTGTCCCTCACCCTCTCCCCTTATCCCTCAATCTCACCATCTCCCCATTTCCCTCACTATCATCCTCTCCCCTTATCCCTCACTCTCATCCTCTACCCTTATCCCTCACTCTCACGCTCAAACCATCTCCCTCCATCTCACCCTCTCCCCGTATCCCTCACTATCACCCTCTCCCCTTATCCCTCACTCTCACCCTCTACCCTTATCCCTCACTCTCACCCGCTCCCCGTATCCCTCACTCTCACCCATTCCCCGTATCTCTCACTCTCTCCCTGTCCCCGTATCCCTCACTCTCACCCTCTCCCCATGTCCCTCAATCTCACCCTCTCCACATATCCCTCACTGTCACCCTCTCCTCATTTCCCTCACTCTTTCCTCGAGTCCCTCACTCTCCCAACCTCCCCGTAACCGTCACTCTCACCCTCTCCCCGTATCCCTCACTCTCTCCACATATCACTCACACTCTCCCCCTCACCGTATCCCTCACTCACTCCCCGTAACTCTCACTCTGACCCTCTCCCCATATCCCTCACTCTGACCCTCTCCCCGTATCCCTCACCCTCTCTCCGTGACCCTCACTCTCACCCTCTCTCTGTGTCCCTCACTCTCACCCTCTCCCCATGTCCCTCACCCTCTCCCCGTGTCCCTCACTCTCACCCTCTCCCCGTATCCCTCACTCTCACCCTCTCCACTTGGGCCTCACTCTCACCCTTAACCCGTCTCGCTCACTATCTCCCTCCCCCCATATCCCCCTAATCGGACACTCTCCCCGTATCCCTCACTCTCACCCTCTCTCCGTGTCCCTCACTCTCACCCTCTCCCCGTGTCCCTCACCCTCTCCCCGTGTCCCTCACTCTCACCCTCTCCCCGTATCCCTCACTCTCACCCTCTCTCCGTATCCCTCAATCTCACCCTCTCCCCGTGTCCCTCACCCTCTCCCCGTGTCCCTCACCCTCTCCCGTTATCCCTCACTCTCACCCTATCCCCTTATCCCTCACTCTCACCCTCTCCCCGTATCCCTCACTCTCACCCTCTCCCCGTGTCCCTCAATCTCACCCTCTCCCCGTATGCCTCCCTCTAACCCTCTCCCCGTATCCCTCACTCTCACTCTCTCCCCGTATCCCTCACTCTCACCCTCTCCCCATATCCCTCACTCTCTCCCTCTCCCCGTATTCCACACTCTCTCCCCGTATCCCTCACTCTCACCCTCTCCCCGTATCACTCAGTCTCACCCTCAACCCATCTCCCTCACTCTCACCCTCTCCCCGTGTCCCTCAATCTCACCCTCTCCCCATATCCCTCACTCTCACCCTCTCCCTGTGTCCCTCAATCTCACCCTCTCTCCGTGTCCCTCAATCTCACCCTCTCCCCTATCCCTCACTCTCACCCTCTCCCCGTATCCCGCAATCCTCTCCCCTTAACCCTCACTCTCACCCCCTCCCCGTATCCCTCAATCTCTCCCCGTATCCCTCACTCTCACCCTCTCCCCGTGTCACTCACTCTCAACCTCTCCCTATGTCCCTCACCCTCTCCCCTTATACCTCAATCTCACCCTCTCCCCATATCCCTCACTATCACCCTCTCCCCTTATCCCTCACTCACACCCTCTCCCCGTATCCCTCACTCTCACTCTCTCCCCGTATCCCTCACTCTCACCCTCTCCCCGTGTCACTCACTCTCACTCTCTCCCCGTAACCCTCACTCTCAACCTCTCCCTATGTCCCTCACCCTCTCCCCTTATACCTCAATCTCACCCTCTCCCCATATCCCTCACTATCACCCTCTCCCCTTATCCCTCACTCTCACCCTATCCCCTTATCCCTCACTCTCACCCACTCCCCTTATCCCTCACTCTCACCCTCTCTCCATATCCCTCAATCTCACCCTCTGCCCGTGTCCCTCACCCTCTCCCCAGATCCCTCACTCTCACCCTCTCCCCGTATCCCTCAATCTCACCCTCTCCCCGTATCCCTCACTCTCACCCTCTCCCCTTATCCCTCACTCTCACCCTCTCCCCGTATCCCTCACTGTCACCCTCAACCGGTGTCCCTCACCCTCTCCCCTTATCCCTCAATCTCACCCTCTCCCCATATCCCTCAATCTCACCCTCTCCCCGTAACCCTCACTCTCACCCTCTCCCTGTGCCCCTCACCCTCTCCCCGTATCACTCATTCTCACCATCTCCCCATATCCCTCATTCTCACCCTCTCCACGTGTCCCTCACACTCAACCTATCCCCGTATCCCTCACTATCACCCTCTCCCCATATCCCTCACTTTCACCCAACCCCTGTATCACTCAATCACCCTCAACCCATATCCCCCAATCTGACACTCTCACCCTCTCCCCGTGTCCCTCACCCTCTCCCCATATCCCTCACTCTCAACCTCACCCCTTATCCCTCACTCTCACCCTCTCCCCTTATCCCTCACTCTCAACCTCTCACCATATCCCTCAATCTCACCTTCTCCCCGTATCACTCACTATCACCCTCTCCTCATTTCCCTCACTCTCTCCCTCTCCTCGTATCCCTCAATCTCATCTTCTGCCCGTGTCCCTCACACTCACCCGCTTCCCGTATCCTTCACTCTCGCCCCGTATCCCTCACCCTCACCCTCCCCCTGTATCCCTCACTCTCACCTTCTCCCCGTATCACTCACTCTCACCCTCTCCCCATATCCCTCACTCTCACCCTCTCCCCGTATCCCTCACTCTCACCCTCTCCCCGTGTCCCTCACTCTCACCCTCTCCCCGTATCCCTCACCCTCACCCTCTCCCTGTATCCCTCATTCTCACCCTCTCCCCGTATCCCTCACTCTCACCCTCTCCCCATATCCCTCACTTTCACCCAACCCCTGTATCACTCACTATCACCCTCAACCCATATCCCCCAATCTGACACTCTCACCCTCTCCCCGTGTCCCTCACCCTCTCCCCTTATCCCTCAATCTCACCTCTCCCCATATCCCTCACTCTCAACCTCACCCCTTATCCCTCACTCTCACCCTCTCCCCTTATCCCTCACTCTCAACCTCTCACCATATCCCTCAATCTCACCTTCTCCCCGTATCACTCACTATCACCCTCTCCTCATTTCCCTCACTCTCTCCCTCTCCTCGTATCCCTCAATCTCACCTTCTGCCCGTGTCCCTCACACTCACCCGCTCCCCGTATCCCTCACCCTCTCCCCGTATCCCTCACTCTCACCTTCTCCCCGTATCACTCACTCTCACCCTCTCCCCATATCCCTCACTCTCACCCTCTCCCGTATCCCTCACTCTCACCCTCTCCCCGTATCCCTCACTCTCACCCTCTCCCCGTATCCCTCACTCTCACCCTCTCCCCGTGTCCCTCACTCTCACCCGCTCCCCGTATCCCTCACTCTCTCCCCGTATCCCTCACCCTCACCCTCTCCCTGTATCCCTCATTCTCACCCTCTCCCCGTATCCCTCACTCTCACCCTCTCCCCGTATCCCTCACTCTCACCCTCTCCACTTGGGCCTCACTCTCACCCTTAACCCGTCTCGCTCACTATCTCCCTCCCCCCATATCCCCCTAATCGGACACTCTCCCCGTATCCCTCACTCTCACCCTCTCTCCGTGTCCCTCACTCTCACCCTCTCCCCGTGTCCCTCACCCTCTCCCCGTGTCCCTCACTCTCACCCTCTCCCCGTATCCCTCACTCTCACCCTCTCTCCGTATCCCTCAATCTCACCCTCTCCCCGTGTCCCTCACCCTCTCCCCGTGTCCCTCACCCTCTCCCGTTATCCCTCACTCTCACCCTATCCCCTTATCCCTCACTCTCACCCTCTCCCCGTATCCCTCACTCTCACCCTCTCCCCGTGTCCCTCAATCTCACCCTCTCCCCGTATGCCTCCCTCTAACCCTCTCCCCGTATCCCTCACTCTCACTCTCTCCCCGTATCCCTCACTCTCACCCTCTCCCCATATCCCTCACTCTCTCCCTCTCCCCGTATTCCACACTCTCTCCCCGTATCCCTCACTCTCACCCTCTCCCCGTATCACTCAGTCTCACCCTCAACCCATCTCCCTCACTCTCACCCTCTCCCCGTGTCCCTCAATCTCACCCTCTCCCCATATCCCTCACTCTCACCCTCTCCCTGTGTCCCTCAATCTCACCCTCTCTCCGTGTCCCTCAATCTCACCCTCTCCCCATCCCTCACTCACACCCTCTCCCCGTATCCCGCAATCCTCTCCCCTTAACCCTCACTCTCACCCCCTCCCCGTATCCCTCACTCTCTCCCCGTATCCCACACCCTCTCCCCATATCCCTCAATCTCTCCCCGTATCCCTCACTCTCACCCTCTCCCCGTGTCACTCACTCTCAACCTCTCCCTATGTCCCTCACCCTCTCCCCTTATACCTCAATCTCACCCTCTCCCCATATCCCTCACTATCACCCTCTCCCCTTATCCCTCACTCACACCCTCTCCCCGTATCCCTCACTCTCACTCTCTCCCCGTATCCCTCACTCTCACCCTCTCCCCGTGTCACTCACTCTCACTCTCTCCCCGTAACCCTCACTCTCAACCTCTCCCTATGTCCCTCACCCTCTCCCCTTATACCTCAATCTCACCCTCTCCCCATATCCCTCACTATCACCCTCTCCCCTTATCCCTCACTCTCACCCTATCCCCTTATCCCTCACTCTCACCCACTCCCCTTATCCCTCACTCTCACCCTCTCTCCATATCCCTCAATCTCACCCTCTGCCCGTGTCCCTCACCCTCTCCCCAGATTCCTCACTCTCACCCTCTCCCCGTATCCCTCAATCTCACCCTCTCCCCGTATCCCTCACTCTCACCCTCTCCCCTTATCCCTCACTCTCACCCTCTCCCCGTATCCCTCACTGTCACCCTCAACCGGTGTCCCTCACCCTCTCCCCTTATCCCTCAATCTCACCCTCTCCCCATATCCCTCAATCTCACTCTCTCCCCGTAACCCTCACTCTCACCCTCTCCCTGTGCCCCTCACCCTCTCCCCGTATCACTCATTCTCACCATCTCCCCATATCCCTCATTCTCACCCTCTCCACGTGTCCCTCACACTCAACCTATCCCCGTATCCCTCACTATCACCCTCTCCCCATATCCCTCACTTTCACCCAACCCCTGTATCACTCAATCACCCTCAACCCATATCCCCCAATCTGACACTCTCACCCTCTCCCCGTGTCCCTCACCCTCTCCCCATATCCCTCACTCTCAACCTCACCCCTTATCCCTCACTCTCACCCTCTCCCCTTATCCCTCACTCTCAACCTCTCACCATATCCCTCAATCTCACCTTCTCCCCGTATCACTCACTATCACCCTCTCCTCATTTCCCTCACTCTCTCCCTCTCCTCGTATCCCTCAATCTCACCTTCTGCCCGTGTCCCTCACACTCACCCGCTTCCCGTATCCTTCACTCTCTCCCCGTATCCCTCACCCTCACCCTCCCCCTGTATCCCTCACTCTCACCTTCTCCCCGTATCACTCACTCTCACCCTCTCCCCATATCCCTCACTCTCACCCTCTCCCCGTATCCCTCACTCTCACCCTCTCCCCGTGTCCCTCACTCTCACCCTCTCCCCGTATCCCTCACCCTCACCCTCTCCCTGTATCCCTCATTCTCACCCTCTCCCCGTATCCCTCACTCTCACCCTCTCCCCATATCCCTCACTTTCACCCAACCCCTGTATCACTCACTATCACCCTCAACCCATATCCCCCAATCTGACACTCTCACCCTCTCCCCGTGTCCCTCACCCTCTCCCCTTATCCCTCAATCTCACCTCTCCCCATATCCCTCACTCTCAACCTCACCCCTTATCCCTCACTCTCACCCTCTCCCCTTATCCCTCACTCTCAACCTCTCACCATATCCCTCAATCTCACCTTCTCCCCGTATCACTCACTATCACCCTCTCCTCATTTCCCTCACTCTCTCCCTCTCCTCGTATCCCTCAATCTCACCTTCTGCCCGTGTCCCTCACACTCACCCGCTCCCCGTATCCCTCACCCTCTCCCCGTATCCCTCACTCTCACCTTCTCCCCGTATCACTCACTCTCACCCTCTCCCCATATCCCTCACTCTCACCCTCTCCCGTATCCCTCACTCTCAAACTCTCCCCGTATCCCTCACTCTCACCCTCTCCCCGTGTCCCTCACTCTCACCCTCTCCCCGTGTCCCTCACTCTCACCCGCTCCCCGTATCCCTCACTCTCTCCCCGTATCCCTCACCCTCACCCTCTCCCTGTATCCCTCATTCTCACCCTCTCCCCGTATCCCTCACTCTCACCCTCTCCCCGTATCCCTCACTCTCACCCTCTCCCCTTATCACCCACTCAGACCCTCTCCCCGTGGCCCTCAATCTCACCCTCTCCCCATATTCCTCACTATCACACTCTCCCCATATCACTCAATCTCACAATCTCCCCGTATCATTCACTCTCACCCTCTCCCCACATCCCTCACTATCACCCTCTCCCCGTGTTCCTCAACCTCACCCTCTCCCCATATCCCTCACTAACACCCTTTCCCCATAACCCTCAATCTCACCCTCTCCCCTTATCCCTCACTCTCACCCTCTCCCCTTATCCCTCACTCTCACCCTCTCCCCGTATCCCTCACCCTCAACCTCTCCCTGTAACCCTCACTCTCACCATCTCCCCGTATCCCTCACTCTCTCCCCATATCCCTCACTCTCACCCTCTCCCCATTTCCCTCACTCTCACCCTCAACCCATCTCCCTTACTCTCAGCCTCTCCCTGTGTCCCTCACTCTCACCCTCTCCCTGTATCCCTCACTCTCACCCTCACCCCTATCCCTCACTCTCACCCTCTCCCTGTATCCCTCACTCTCACCCTCACCCCTATCCCTCACTCTCACCCTCTCCCCTATCCCTCACTCTCACCCACTCCCCTACCCCTCACTCTCACTCTCTCCCCAAATCCCTCACTCTCTCCCCGTATCCCTCACTCTCACCCTCTCCCCGTATCCCCCAATCTGACCCTCTCCCCTTTTCCCTCACTCAGACCCTCTCCACGTGTCCCTCAATCTCTCCCTCTCCCAATATCCCTCACTCTCACCCTCTCCCCGTATCACTCACTCTCACCCTCTCCCTATATCCCTCAATCTCTCCCCGTATCCCCCAATCTGATCCTCTCCCCTTATCCCTCATTCTCACCCTCTCCCCATATCCATCAATCTCACCCTCTCCGCGTATCCCTCACTCTCACCCTCTCCCCGTATCACTCACTCTCATCCCGTATCCCTCACTCTCTCCCCATATCCCTCACTTTTTCCTCGAGTCCCTCGCTCTCTACCCGTGTCCCTCACTCTCAACCTCTCCCCGTATCCCTCACTCACACCCTCTCCCCTTATCCCTCACTCTCACCCTCTCCCCATATCCCTCACTCTCTCCCCGTAACCCTCACTCTCTCCCCGTATCTCTCACCCTCTCCCCGTAACCCTCACTCTTTCCTCGAGTCCCTCACTCTCTACCCGTGTCCCTCACTCTCAACCTCTCCCCTTATCCCTCACTCTCTCCCTCTCCCCGTATCACTCACTCTCACCCTCTCACCGCATCCCTAATTCTCTCCGCTTATCACTCACTCTCACTCTCTCCCCGTATCCTTCACAAACTCACCGTATCCCTCACTCTCACCCTCTCCTTGTATCCCTCACTCTCTCCCCGTTTCCATCACCCTCTCCCCGTATCTCTCACTCTCACCCTCTCGCCGTATCCCTCACTCTCAACCTTTTCCCGTATCCCTCACCCGCTCCCCGTATCCCTCACCCTCTCCCCATAACCCTTACTCTTTCCACGAGTCCCTCACTCTCTACCCGTGTCCCTCACTCTCAAACTCTCCCCCTATCCCTCACTCTCTCCCCGTATCCCTCACCCTCTCCCCATAACCCTCACTCTTTCCTCGAGTCCCTCACTCTCTACCCATGTCCCTCACTCTCAAACTCTCCCCGTATCACTCACTCTCACCCTCTCCCCGTATCCCTCACTCTCTCCCTCTCCCCGTATCACTCACTCTCACCCTCTCAGCGTATCCCTAATTCTCTCCACGTATCCCTCACTCTCACCCTCTCCGCGTATCCCTCACTTTCACCCTCTCCCCGTATCCCTCACTCTCACCCTCTCCCCTTATCACCCACTCAGACCCTCTCCCCGTGGCCCTCAATCTCACCCTCTCCCCATATTCCTCACTATCACACTCTCCCCATATCACTCAATCTCACAATCTCCCCGTATCATTCACTCTCACCCTCTCCCCACATCCCTCACTATCACCCTCTCCCCGTGTTCCTCAACCTCACCCTCTCCCCATATCCCTCACTAACACCCTTTCCCCATAACCCTCAATCTCACCCTCTCCCCTTATCCCTCACTCTCACCCTCTCCCCTTATCCCTCACTCTCACCCTCTCCCCGTATCCCTCACCCTCAACCTCTCCCTGTAACCCTCACTCTCACCATCTCCCCGTATCCCTCACTCTCTCCCCATATCCCTCACTCTCACCCTCTCCCCATTTCCCTCACTCTCACCCTCAACCCATCTCCCTTACTCTCAGCCTCTCCCTGTGTCCCTCACTCTCACCCTCTCCCTGTATCCCTCACTCTCACCCTCACCCCTATCCCTCACTCTCACCCTCTCCCTGTATCCCTCACTCTCACCCTCACCCCTATCCCTCACTCTCACCCTCTCCCCTATCCCTCACTCTCACCCACTCCCCTACCCCTCACTCTCACTCTCTCCCCAAATCCCTCACTCTCTCCCCGTATCCCTCACTCTCACCCCTCTCCCCGTATCCCCCAATCTGACCCTCTCCCCTTTTCCCTCACTCAGACCCTCTCCACGTGTCCCTCAATCTCTCCCTCTCCCAATATCCCTCACTCTCACCCTCTCCCCGTATCACTCACTCTCACCCTCTCCCCATATCCCTCACTCTCTCCCCGTATCCCCCAATCTGATCCTCTCCCCTTATCCCTCATTCTCACCCTCTCCCCATATCCATCAATCTCACCCTCTCCGCGTATCCCTCACTCTCACCCTCTCCCCCGCATCACTCACTCTCACCCCGTATCCCTCACTCTCTCCCCATATCCCTCACTCTTTCCTCGAGTCCCTCGCTCTCTACACGTGTCCCTCACTCTCAACCTCTCCCCATATCCCTCACTCACACCCTCTCCCCTTATCCCTCACTCTCACCCTCTCACCGTATCCCGCACTCTCACCCTCTCCCCATATCCCTCACTCTCTCCCCGTATCCCTCACTCTCTCCCCGTATCCCTCACCCTCTTCCCGTAACCCTCACTCTTTCCTCGAGTCCCTCACTCTCTACCCGTGTCCCTCACTCTCAACCTCTCCCCTTATCCCTCACTCTCTCCCTCTCCCCGTATCACTCACTCTCACCCTCTCACCGTATCCCTCACTCTCTCCCCGTATCCTTCACAAACTCACCGTATCCCTCACTCTCACCCTCTCCTTGTATCCCTCACTCTCTCCCCGTTTCCTTCACCCTCTGCCCGTATCTCTCACTCTCACCCTCTCGCCGTATCCCTCACTCTCAACCTTTCCCCGTATCCCTCACCCGCTCCCCGTATCCCTCACCCTCTCCCCATAACCCTTACTCTTTCCACGAGTCCCTCACTCTCTACCTGTGACCCTCACTCTCAAACTCTCCCCCTGTCCCTCACTCTCTCCCCGTATCCCTCACCCTCTCCCCGTAACCCTCACTCTTTCCTCGAGGCCCTCACTCTCTACCCATGTCCCTCACTCTCAAACTCTCCCCGTATCACTCACTCTCACCCTCTCAGCATATCCCTAATTCTCTCCACGTATCCCTCACTCTCACCCTCTCCGCGTATCCCTCACTCTCACCCCTCTCCCCGTATCCCTCACTCTCAACCCTGTCACCGTGTCCCTCAATCTCGCCCTCTACCCATAACCCTCACTCTCACCGTCTCACCATATCCCTCACTCTCAGCCTCTCCCCGTATCCCTCACTCTCACGCTCTCCCCATATCCCTCACTCTCACCATCTCACCGTATCCCTCACTCTCACCCTCTCCCCGTATCCCTCACTCTCACCCTCTCCCCGTATCCCTCACCCTCTCCCCGTATCCCTCACTCTCACCCTCTCCCCGTATCCCTCACTCTCACCCTCTCCCCGTATCCCTCAATCTCACCCTATCCCCCGTGTCCCTCACCCTCTCCCCATATCCCTCATTCTCACCCTCTCCCCCGTATCCCTCACTCTCACCATCTCACCGTATCCCTCACTCTCACCCTCTCCCCGTATCCCTCACTCTCTCCCCGTATCCCTCACTCTCTCCCCGTATCCCCTCACTCTTTCCTCGAGTCCCTCACTCTCTACCTGTGTCCCTCACTCTCAACCTCTCCCCGTATCCCTCACTCTCTCCCCATATCCCTCATTCTCTCCCCATATTCCTCACCCTCTCCCCATATCCCTCACTCTCTCCCACTCCCCGTATCCCTCACTCACAAGCTCTCCCCGTATCCCTCACTCTCTCCCCATATCCTCACCCTCTCCCGCGTATCCCTCACTCTCAGCCTCTCTCCGTATCCCTCACTCACACCCCTCTCCCCATATCCCTCACTTTCTCCCCGTATCCCTCACCCCTCTCCCCCGTAACCCTCACTCTTTCCTCGACTCCCTCACTATCTACACTTGTCCCTCACTCTCAACATCTCCCATTATCCCTCAATCTCACCCTCTCCCGGTATCCCTCACTCTCTCCCCGTATCCCTCATCTCTCTCCCCGTATCCCTCACTCACAAGCTCTCCCCGTATCTCTCACTCTCTCCCTGTATCCCTCACTCTCTCCCCGTATCCCTCACCCTCTCCCCGTATCCCTCACTCACACCCTCTCCTCGTATCCCTCACCGTCTCCCCGTATCCCTCACTCACAGCCTCTCCCCGTATCCCTCACTCTCTCCCCGTATCCCTCACCCTCTCCCCGTAACCCTCACTCTTTCCTCAAGTCCCTCACTCTCTACCCGTGTCCCTCACTCTCAACCTCTCCCCTTATCCCTCAATCTCACCCTCTCCCGGTATCCCTCACTCTCTCCCCCGTATCCTTCACCATCTCCCCGTATCCCTCACTCTCACCCTCTCCCTGTATCCCTCACTCTCTCCTCGTATCCCTCACTCTCACCCTCTCCCCGTATCCCTCACTTTCACCCTCTCCCCGTATCACACACTCTCACCATCTCCCCGTATCCCTCACTCTCACCCTCTCCCCCCCATCCCTCACTTTCACCCCGTATCCCTCACTCTCACCTTCTCTCTATATCCCTCACTCTCACCCTCTCCCCGTATCCTTCACACTCTCCCCCGTATCCCTCACTCTCACCCTCGCCACTTATCACTCACTCTCACCCTTTCCCCGTACCCCTCACTCTCACCCTCTTCCCGTATCCCTCACTCTCAACCTCTCCCTGTATCCCTCACCCTCTCCCTGTATCCCTCACTCTCACCCTCTCCCCTATCCCTCACCTTCTCCCCCGTATCCCTCACTCTCACCCTCGCCACTTATCCCTCACTCTCACCCTTTCCCCGTACCCCTCACTCTCACCCTCTTCCCGTATCCCTCACTCTCAACCTCTCCCCGTATCCCTCACCCTCTCCCTGTATCTCTCACTCTTTCCACGAGTCCCTCACTCTCTACCCGTGTCCCTCACTCTCAACCTGTCCCCGTGTCCCTCAATCCCACCCTCTCTCAATGTCACTCATTCTCACTCTCTCCCCGTATCTCTCACTCTCGCCCCGTATCCCTCACTCTCACCTTCTGCCCGTATCCCTCACTCTCTCCCCGTATCCCTCACTCTCAGCCTCTCCCTCTCTCCGTATCCCTCACTCTCAGCCTCTCCCCGTATCCCTCACTCTCACCCTCTCGCCGTATCCCTCACTCTCTCCCCATATCCCTCACTCTCACCCTCTCCCTGTATCCCTCACTCTCACCCTCTCCGTGTAACCCTCACTCTCACCCTCTCGCCGTATCCCTCACTCTCTCCCCATATCCCTCACTCTCACCCTCTCCCTGTATCCCTCACTCTCACCCTCTCCGTGTATCCCTCACTCTCACCCTCTCCCCATATCCCTCACTCTCACCCTCTCCCCGTATCCCTCACTCTTACCCTCTCGCTTTCCCCATATCCCTCACTCTCACCCTCTCCCCCATATCCCTCACTCTCACCCTCTCCCCCATCTCTCACTCTCACCCTCACCCCCATATCCCTCACTCTCACCCTCCCCCCATATCCCTCAATCTCACCCTCACCCCATATCCCTCACTCTCACCTTCTCCCCCTGATCCTCACCATGACCTTTTCGCTGTGTCCCTCACTCTCACCCTCTCCCCATATCCTTCACTCTCGCCCTCTCCCCATATCCCTCACTCTCAACTTCTCCCCGTATCCCTCACTCTCACCCTCTCCCCATATCCCATCTCTCACACTCACCCTCTCCCCATATCCCTCACTCTCTCCGTCTCCCAATATCCCTCACCCTCACCCTCTCCCCATATCCCTCACTCTCTTCCTCTCCCTTTATCCCTCACTCTCACCCTCTCCCCATATCGCTCACTCTGACCGTCTCCTCGTATTCTTCACTCTCACCCTCTCCCCGTGTCCCTCACTCTCCCCCCTCCCCATATCCCTCACTCTCTTCCTCTCCCTTTATCCCTCACTCTGACCCTCTCCCCGTATCCCTCACTCTCACCCTCTCCCCATATCCTTCACTCTCACCCTCTCCCCGTATACCTCACTCTGAACCTCTCCCCATATACCTCACTCTCACCCTCTCCCCATATCCTTCACTCTCACCCTCTCCCCGTATCCCTCACTCTCACCCTCTCCCCGTATCCCTGACTCTCACCTTCTCCCCATATCCCATCTCTCACCCTCACCCTCTCCCCATATCCCTCACTCTCTCCCTCTCCCCATATCCCTCACCCTCACCCTCTCCCCTTATCCCTCACTCTCACCCTCTCCCCATATCCCAGCTCTCACCCTCACCATCTCCCCATCCCCCTCACTCTCACCCTCTCCCCACATACCTCACTTTTACCCTCTCCCCATATCTCTCACTCTCACCCCTCTCCCCATATCCCTCACTCTCACCCTCTCCCCATATTCATCACTCCCACCTTCTCTCATCGATTCATAGACATTTACAGCACAGAAGGGGGCCATTCAGCCCATCAAGTCTGCGCTGATCAGCAAAGATCTGACTAAATTAATCCCATTTTCCAGCACTTGGCCCATAGCCCTGGAGGCTCTGGCAACACAAGTGAATTTCGAAATAATTCTTAAATGTTACGAGAGTTTCTGACTCAACCACCCTTTCAGGCAGTGAGTTCCAGACTCCAACCACCCTCTGGGTGAAAAACTTTCTCCTCAACTCCCCTCTTACCTGAAAACTATGCCCCCTGCTTATTGACCCTTCTGCTAATGCCCTGCTCTGCTACCCTCAGGGATCTGTGGACATGAATACCAAGCTCCCTCTGATCTTCAGTACTTTTCAGGGCCTTTTCCAGTGTCATAGTGGCATTGTTGCTGGGCTAGTATTCCAGAGAGCCAGGGTGATTCTCTTGGGACCAGGATTCAAATCCCACTATGACTGATGGGAAGTTTTGAAATCAATGCAAACTTGGAATTTAAAAAACAAAATCTGATAATGGTCATGAATCCCTCATCAACTGTTGGAAAACCCCATCTGGGTCACTGATGTCCTTTAGGGAACAAAATCTGCCTTCCTTACCTGGTCTGGCCTACATGTGACTCCAGACCCACAGCCATGTGATTAACTCTTTTAAAAAAAAATGCCCTCTGAACAAGGGCAATTAGGGATGGGCATTATATGTTGGCCTAGCCAGTGACACCCACATCCCATGAGCAAATAATAAACAAAAAACATTTATAGTGTAATCCCTTGCCTTGTTAGCCCTCCCCAAGTGCATTACCTCACACTTTTCCAGCTTGAGTTCCATTTGCCACTGCTCTGCCCACCTGACCAGTCCATTGATATCCTCCTGCAGCTTACACCTATCCTCCTCACTATTTACCACCCGACCAATTGTCGTGTCATCCACAAATCACTTGATCATACCCCCTACATTTAAGTCCAAATCATTTATCTACACCACATACAGCAAGGGCCCCAGCACCGAGCACTGCAGAACCCCCCCTCAAAACAGACTTCCAGTCACTTTCCCCATATCCCCCACTCCCGCCTTCTCCCCATATCCCCCACTCCCGCCTTCTCCCCATATCCCCCACTCCCACCTTCTCCCCATATCCCCCACTCCCACCTTCTCCCCATATCCCCCACTCCTGCCTTCTCCCCATACCCCCCACTCTCATATTCTCTCTATATCCCCCACTCCCACATTCTCCCCATATCCTTCACTTTGACCTTCACCCCATATCCCCCACTCCCACATTCTCTCCATATCCCCCACATCCCCGCCTTCTCCCCATATCCCCCACTCCCGCCTTCTCCCCATACCCCCCACTCTCATATTCTCTCTATATCCCCCACTCCCACATTCTCCCCATATCCTTCACTTTGACCTTCACCCCATATCCCCCACTCCCACATTCTCTCCATATACCCCACTCCCACATTCTCCCCATATCCTTCACTTTGACCTTCACCTCATATCCCCCACTTCCCACATTCTCCCCATATCCTTCACTTTGACCTTCACCTCATATCCCCCACTCCCACATTCTCTCCATATCCCCCACTCCCACCTTCTCCCCATATCCCCACTCCCACATTCTCTCCATATCCCCCACTCCCACCTTCTCCCCATATCCCCCACTCCCCAGCTTCTCCCCATATCCCCCATTCTCTCCATATCCCCCACTCCCACATTCTCTCCATATCCCCCACTCCCACCTTCTCCCCATATTGTTCACTCCCACCCTCTCCCCATATCCTTCAATCCCACCCTCTCCCCTACCCCTCACTCCCAGCTAATCTATTTTCTAACCCTCAGTCCCTACTTTATTGTGAACTTTCCCCATCACTAAGAGATTTTGTCTCCCCCCCCCACTCCGCTGATTAAATTAATCATTGATTAAATTGACTTCAATAACAAGTTAACTCAGAACTCAATTTCTTTTCTATTTCCACATTACTCTACAGTCTTTCAATGGCTGTGAAGCATTTTCAGACATTCTGAGGCTGTGAAAGATGATATAAAAATTCCTCCCTTGCTTCATCCTAATATCCTTATTTTCAGGTGTTTATGGGCTTTGAACCCTTGATCATACAAACAATTTTTCCAATCATATTTTACTCAGTCACTTTACCATATTGAAGACCTGCAGCTCTTGACCCCTTGAAACTCTTTCTTTTCTAAATAAAGTTAATCTAACCTTTCTCAGAATTGGAATAATCAAACCATTATTGGATGTGATTGCACTGGAGGGGGTGCAGAGGAGATTCACCAGGATGTTGCCTGAGATGAAATATTTAAGTTATGAAGAGAGGTTGGATAGACTTGGGTTGTTTTTGTTGGAGCAGAGAAGACTGAGGGGCGACCTGATCGAGGTGTACAAGATTATGAGGGGCATGGACAGGGTGGATAGGGAGCAGCTGTTCCCCTTAGTTGAAGGGTCAGTCACGAGGGGGCATAAGTTCAAGGTGAGGGGCAGGAGGTTTAGGGGGGATGTGAGGAAAAAACGTTTTTACTCAGAGGGTGGTGACGGTCTGGAATGCGCTGCCTGGGAGGGTGGTGGAGGTGGGTTGTCTCACATCCTTTAAAAAGTACCTGGATGAACACTTGGCACATCATAACATTCAAGGCTTTGGGCCAAGTGCTGGTAAATGGAATTAGGTAGATAGGTCAGGTGTTTCTCACTTGTCGGTGCAGACTCGATGGGCTGAAGGGCCTCTTCTACACTGTGATTCTGTGAGCTATTTGTCCCACGACCATCCTCTCAATCTCATTGGCCAACACCTCATCAACTCACAGCCTCATTGGCCCAGTAATCCAGCATCTCATGTTCATATTGCCTGCTAACCTATCATCTCACAATCTCATTGGCCCTGTGACCCCCCACCATCCCAGAGCTTCATTGGCCCAGTAACCCAACATTCTACAATTTAATTGGCCCACTAATCCACCAACCCACAATCTCATTGGCTCAATACCTCACCATCTCACAATCTGATTGGCTCACACCCCTGGTCTCCTTATCCACAGAGCTGTTAGAGGAATCTGATGTCTATGATTTTGATGCATTGTGGAGGATGAGTCTGACCATCTATACAACAGGGGCAGTAAATCTCCAACTGATACCTTCCTGGGGTATGTAACACTGTGGTCCTGACACTCTAACAGTCTGATCACAAAACCTGGCAGCTCCCAGGGGATGGTAGCTATGCCATAGGTTATGGTAGGTATAATGGCACCTCAGAGAGGATGATATGTATACTGGTGCCTCAGAGAGAATGGTAGGTATATTGGCACCTGAGCATGGATGGTAGCTTTCTGGTGCCTCAAAGGGGATGGTAGGTATACTGGCACCACAGAGGGGATGGTAGGTATACTGGGTCCTCAGAGCAGATTGTAGGTACACTGGGACCTCAGAGGGAATGGTAGGTATACTGGTACCTCAGAGAGGATGGTAGGTTTACTGTACCACAGAGGGGATGGTAGGTATACTGGCACCACAGAGGGGATGGTAGGTATACTGTGACCTCAGAGCAGATTGTAGGTACACTGGGACCTCAGAGGGAATGGTAGGTATACTGGTACCTCAGAGAGGATGGTAGGTTTACTGTACCACAGAGGGGATGGTAGGTATACTGGCACCACAAAGGGGATGGTAGGTATACTGGCGCTGAGAGTAGGAATATTTCTATATCAGTTCAGTTTGAATCCATTGGGAGAAGTGTGCAGCCAGTATCAGTGTGTTCCCCTGTGCTGAAGTGATTTGGATGAGGAACATACACAGTTCACACACTGAACACTGTTTCTGAGCTGCTGCCCTCGATGGGACTGGATGTGATGTAATCAAGCATCACGAGCTTCACTCCTGAAAACACAACTAGTGAGCATTTCCATGATGTTCAAATTCAAACATAGAAACATAGAAACTAGGAGCAGGAGTAGGCCATTCAGCCCTTCGAGCCTGCTCCACCATTCAGTATGATCATGGCTGACCTTCTACCTCAATGCCATACTCCCGCTCTCTCTCCATACTCCTTAATGCCCCGATATCCAAAAATTTATCAATTTCTTTTTAAAATATATTCAGTGATTTGGCCTCCACAGCTTCTGTGGTAGAGAATTCCACAGATTGACCACCCTCTGAGTGAAGAAACCTTTCCTCATCTCGGTCCTAAATGGCCAACCCCATATCCTGAGACTGTGACCCCTGGTTCTAGATTCCCAAACCAGGGGAAACATCCTTCCTGCATCTAGTCTGTCTAGCCCTGTTAGAATTTTTTACATTTCGATCAGATCCCCTCTCATTCTTCTAAACTCTAGTGAACGCAGGCCTAGTCGACCCAATCTCTCCTCATACGACAGTCCTGCCATCCCTGGTATCAGCCTAGTGAACCTTCGCTGCACTTCCTCTACAGCAAGTATATCCTTGCTTAGGTAAAGAGACCAAAACTGCACACAATACTCCAGGTGTGGTCTCACCAAGGCCCTGAATAACTGCAGTAAGACATCCCTACTTCTGAACTCAAATCCTTTTGTAATGAAGGCCAACATACCATTTACCTTCCTAACTGCTTGTTGCACCTGGTGTACAAGGACATCCAGATCCCTTTCTACACCCACATTTCCCTATATATCACCATTTAAATAACAGTCTGCCTTTATGTTTTTCACACCTAAGCTTATACCTTCACATTTATCCACGTTATACTGCATTTGCCATGTGTTTTACCTACACACACAACTTACCGAAATCACCCTGAAGCCTCCTTGCATCCTCCTCACAACCCCGCCCAGTTTTGTGTCATCAGCAAACTTGGAAATATTGCATTTGGTTCCCTCATCCAAGTCATTTATACATATCGTGAATAGCTGGGGCCCAAGAACTGATCCCTGTGGTACACCACTAGTCACCGCCTGGCACCTGGAAACTTCCTTTAACTTCTCTGGTTGTTACGAAGCTGAAAGTTAATGATGAAAAATTGACCCAAATACCTTCCTGCCGACACTCTGATTCCCATCAACACCTACCTCAGAGAGTTACCTGGTGGAGCAGTTATCTCCCTGGACTTGGAATAATAATCTCAACAGCAAAGAAGTCAAAGCCCATCCACAGAGAACAAGGATTCGATTTCAAGTCAGAATTCAGAGATTAAAAGTGACCAGGGACCGTGCAGGGTGATGTCAGGTAGCACTACTTCACGGAAAGAGGAGTGGAAATCTGGGACTCCCTCCTCCCCAAACAAAACTGCTAGGATGGGAGTGACCTGAGAACTCCCAAACTGTAATTGGTAGATTTTGTTGGGTGAGGGATGAAGAGTTAAAGGTGAGTAGATAGGGTTAAAATTACTGATCATCTGTGACCTCACTGGATAGATCATATGGGGAATGTACCAGAGTTGAGTGGGTGGGGAGATAGTTTTAGTAGTATTATCACTGGACGAGCAATCCAGAGAGCCAGGGTAATGCTCTGGAGCCCTGGGCTCGAATCCTGCCACAGCAGATAGTGGAATTTGAATTCAATAAAAATCTGGAATTAAAAAGTCTGATGGTGACAATGAAACCATTGTTGTTGTTGTAAAAGCCCATCTGGGTCACTAATGTCCTTTAGGGAAGGAAATCTGCCGTCCTTACCTGGTCTGGCCTACACGTGACTCCAGACCCACAGCAATGTGGTTGACTCTGAAATGTCCGAGCCAGACACTCAGTTGTAACAAACCGCTACAAAGTCACAAAAAAGGAATGAAACCGGACGGACCACCCGGCATCGACCCAGGCACCGGAAATGACAACGGCAAACTCAGCCCTGTCGACCCTGCAAAGTCATCCTGCTAACACCTGGGGGCTTGTGCCAAAATTGGGAGAGCTGTCTCACGGACTGGTCAAGAACAGCCTGACATAGTCATCCTCACGGAATCATACCTTACAGATAACGTCCCAGACACCACCATCACCATCCCTGGGTATGTCCTGTCCCACTGACAGATCAGGCCCAGTAGAGGTGGCACACAGCGGTATACAGCCGGGAGGGAGTTGCTCTGGGAATCCTCAACATTGACTCCGGACCCCATTAAGTTTCATGGCATCAGGTCAAACATGGGGAAGGAAACCTCCTGCTGATTACCACGTTCCGCCCTCCCTCAGCTGATGAATCAGTGCTCCTCCATGTTGAACACCACTTGGAGGAAACACTGAGGGTGACAAGGGCACAGAATGTACTCTGTGTGGGGGACTTCAATGTCCATCACCAAGAGTGGCTCGGTAGCACCACTACTGACCAAGCTGGCCGAGTCCTAAATGACATAGCTGCTAGACTGGGTCTGCGGCAGGTGGTGATGAACCAACAAGAGGAAAAAACATACCTGACCTCATCCTCACCAACCTGCCTGCCGCAGATGCATCTGTCCATGACAGTATCAGTAGGAGTGACCACCGCACAGTCATTGTGGAGACGGATTCCCACCTTCACATTGAGGATACCTCCATTGTGTTGTGTGGTACTACCACCGTGCTAAATGGGATAGATTTCGAACAGATCTAGCAACTCAAGACTGGGCATCCATGAGGCGCTGTGGGCCATCAGCAGCAGCAGGATTGTACTCGAACACAATCTGTAACCTCATGGCCCAGCATATCCCCCACTCTACCATTACCATCAAGCCAGGGGGTCAACCCTGGTTCAATGAAGAGTGCAGGAGGGCATGTCAGGAGCAGCACCAGGTATACATAAAAAACTTGCGTGCCAAACAGCATAAGCAGCAAGTGATAGACAAGCTAAGTGATCCCACAACCAACAGGTCAGATCTAAGCTCTGCAGTCCTGCCACATCCAGTCATGAATGGTGGTGAACAATCAAACAACTCACTGGAAGAGGAGGCTCCACAAATATCCCCATCCTCAATGATGGAGGAGCCCAGCACATCAGTGCAAAATCTTCAGTTTGTGATAATACTGTAGACTGGCGCAGGAGGTTTAACTCCAAGGCTGACAAGGCTGAAGCATTTCCTACAATCTTCAGCTAGAAGTACCGACTGAATGATCCATCTCGGCCTCCTCCAGAGGTCCCCAGCATCACAGATACCAGTCTTCAGCCAATTCAATTCACTCCACATGATATCAAGAAACAGCTGAAGGCACTGGATACTGCATAGGCTATGGGCCCTGACAATATTCCAGCAATAGTACTGAAGATTTGTGCTCCAGAACTTGCCTCACCCCTAGCCAAGCTGTTCCAGTACAGCTACAACACTGGCATCTACCCGGCTATGTGGGAAATTGTCCAGGTATGTCATGTACACAAAAAGCAGGACAAATCCAACACGGCCAAATACCGCCCCATCAGTCTACTCTCCATCATCAGTAAAGTTGGAAGGGGTCATCAACAGTGCTATCAAGCGGCACTTGCTTAGCAATAACCTGCTCACTGACACCCAGTTTGGGTTCCGCCAGGGCCACTCAGCTCCTGACCTCATTACAGCCTTGGTTCAAACATGGACAAAAGAGCTGAACTCCCGAGGTGAGGTGAGAGTGACTGCCCTTGACATCAAGGCAGCATTTGACCGAGTGTGGCATCAAGGAGCCCCAGCAAAACTGGAGTCAATGGGAATCAGGGGGGAAACTCTCCGCTGGTTGGAGTCATACCTAGCACAAAGGAAGATGGTTGTGGTTGTTGGAGGTCAGTCATCTCAGCTCCAGGACATCACTGCAGGAGTTCCTCAGGGTAGTGTCCTCGGCCCAACCATCTTCAGCTGCTTCATCAATCACCTTCCTTCTACCAGAAGGTCAGAAGTGGAAAGAGTGAGGGCTACGGGGAGAGAGTGAGGGATACGGGGAAAGGGTGAGAGTGAGGGATATGGGGAAAAGGTGAGAGTGAGGGATAGAGGGAGAGGGTGAGAGTGAGGGATAAGGGGAGAGGGTGAGAGTGAGGGTTATGGGGAGAGGGAGAGGGTGAGAGTGACTCCTCAGATATTGAAGCAGTCCAAAAGACCATAAGACCTAGGAGCAGAAATTAGGCCATTCGGCCCATCGAGTCTGCTCTGCCATTCATTCATGGCTGATAAGTTTCTCAACCCCGTTCTCCCGCCTTCTCCCCGTAACCTTTGATCCCCTTACCAATCAAGAACCTATATATCTCGGTCTTAAATACACCCAATGACCTGACCTCCACAGCCTTCTGTGGCAATGAGTTCCATAGATTCACCACTCTCTGGCTAAAGAAGTTTCTCTTCATCTCTGTTCTAAAAGGTCTTCCCTTTACTCTGAGGCTGTGCCCTCGGGTCCTAGTCTCTCCTACTAATGGAAACATCTTCCCCACGTCCACTCTATCCAGGCCTTTCAGTATTCTGTAAGTTTCAATCAGATCCCCCTCATCCTTCTAAACTCCATCGAGTATAGACCCAGAGTCCTCAAATGTTCCTCATATGTTAAGCCTTTCATTCCTGGGATTATTCTCGTGAACCTCCTCTGGACCCTCTCCAGGGCCAGCACATCCTTCCTGAGATACGGGGCCCAAAATTGCTCACAATATTCTAAATGTGGTCTGACCAGAGCCTTATAAAGCCTCAGCAGCACATCCCTGCTTTTATATTCTAGTCCTCTCGAAATAAATGCCAACATTGCATTTGCCTTCCTAACTACCGACTCAACCTGCAAGTTAACATTAAGAGAATCCTGGACTAGGACTCCCAAGTCCCTTTGCACTCCAGATTTCTGAATTCTTTCCCCATTTAGAAAATAGTCTATGCCTCTATTCTTCCTACCAAAGTGCATGACCTCACACTTCCCCACGTTGTATTCCATCTGCCACTTCTTTGCCCATTCTCCTAACCTGTCCAAATCCTGCTGCAGCCTCCCCGCCTCCTCAATACTACCTGTCCCTCCACCTATCTTTGTATCATCTGCAAACTTAGCCAGGATGCCCTCAGTTCCTTCATCTAGATCATTAATGTATAAAGTGAAAAGTTGTGGTCCCAACACTGACCCCTGCGGAACTCCACTAGTCACCGGCCGCCATCCTGAGAAGGTCCCCCTTATCCCCACTCTCTGCCTCCTGCCAGACAGCCAATCTTCTCTCCATGCTAGTACCTTGCCTCTAACACCATGGGCTCTTATCTTACTGAGCAGCCTCCTGTGCGGTGCCAGAGATGTACAAAAAAGGCAATTCAGAAATCAAAGAGGAACGACGAAATTAAATTATCGAGGAACATAAAACAAAATAGCAAAAGATTTTATAGGGACATCAGTAAGAAAAAACAAGGCTGTGATAGGAATAGGATCATTGAGGAATAGACAGAATAAAACCACGAAAGAATGGTTTAATATTTCTGCCCATCTCTCCCAGGAACCTGTGGTTTTGCAGAGTTGGCAGAAAGCGTGAATCGTTCTTTTCCTTCACTGTTAACCAGGGAGGTGGAACAGGGAGAGATGAGTTTGTGAATGTCGAGACCAGAGATGAGCTGAATGCATTTAAAATTTTAAAAAAAGGGATGTGTGGAGTAAAGTTATCAAACTCAGAAGATAAAACCTCTGATCCAGATGGATTGCACTCTTGGCCAGAAATTTCCCCCCTATCGCTGGTTGGTGGGGGGGGGGGGGGGGGGGGAGGTGGGGTGTGTTGTGGGTGGGGTGGGGTGTGGGGGGGGTGGGGTGTGTTGTGGGTGGGGTGTGGGGGGGTGGGGTGGGGTGTGGGGGGGGTGTGGGGGGGTGGGGGGTGGGGTGTGGGGGGGGTGGGGTGGGGTGTGGGGGGGGTGGGGTGTGTTGTGGGGTGGGGGGGTGTGGGGGGGGTGGTGTGTGTTGTGGGGGGGGGTGCGGTGGGGTGTGGGGGGGGTTTGTTTTGGACGGGGTGCGGTGGGGTGTGGGGGGGGTGGGGTGGGGTGTGTTGTGGGGGGGTGCGGTGGGGTGTGGGGGGGGTGGGGTGGGGTGTGTTGTGGGGTGGGGTGGGGTGGGGTGTGGGGGGTGGGGTGGGGTGGGGGGGTGGGGTGTGGGGGGGGTGGGGTGGGGTGTGGGTGGGGTGGGGTGTGGGGGTGGGGTGGGGTGGGGGGGTGGGGTAGTGTGGGGGGGGTGGGGTGGGGTGTGGGTGGGGTGGGGTGTGGGGGGGGGTGGGGTGGGGTGTGTTGTGGGGTGGGGGTGGGGTGGGATGGGGTGGGGGCGTGGGGTGTGGGGGGGGTGGGGTGGGGTGTGTTGTGGGGTGGGGTGGGGTGGGGTGTGGGGGTGGGGTGGGGTGGGGTGGGGGGGTGGGGTGTGGGGGGGGGTGGGGTGGGGTGTGGGTGGGGTGGGGGTGTGGGGGGGGTGGGGTGGGGTTGTGTTGTGGGGTGGGGTGGGGTGGGATGGGGTGGGGGCGTGGGGTGTGGGGGGGTGGGGTGGGGTGTGTTGTGGGGTGGGGTGGGGTGTGGGGGGGTGGGGTGGGGTGGGGTGTGGGTGGGGGTGTGGGGGGGGTGGGGTGGGGGGGGGTGGGGTGTGGGGGGTGGGGTGGGGTGGGGTGTGGGTGGGGTGTGGGGGGGGTGGGGTGGGGGGGGGGTGGGGTGTGGGGGGTGGGGTGGGGTGGGGTGTGGGGGGGGTGGGGTGGGGTGTGGGTGGGGTGTGGGGGGGGTGGGGTGGGGTGTTGTGTGGGTGGGGTGGGGTGGGGTGCAGTGGTGTGTGGGGGGGAGGTGGGGTGTTGTGTGGGTGGGGGGGGTTGGGGTGGGGTGGGGTGGGGTGTTGTGTGGGTGGGGTGGGGTGGGGTGGGGTGGGGGGTGGGGGGGTGGGGTGGGGGGGTGGGGGGGGTGGGGTGTGTTGTGGGGGGGGTGGGGTGGGGGGGGTGGGGGTGGGGTGGGGTGGGGTGGGGTGCAGTGGGGTGTGGGGGGGAGGTGGGGTGTTGTGTGGGTGGGGTGGGGTGGGGTGTGGGGGGGGTTGGGGTGGGGTGGGGTGGGGTGGGGTGTTGTGTGGGTGGGGTGGGGGGGTGGGGGGGGGTGGGGTGTGTTGTGGGGGGGGTGGGGTGGGGGGTGGGGTGGGTGGGGTGGGGTTTGGGGTGGGGTGGGGGGGGTGGGGTGTGGGGGCGGTGGGGTGGGGGTGGGGTGTGGGGGGGGGTGTGGGGGGGGTGGGGTGGGGTGGGGTGTGGGGGGGGTGGGGTGTGTTGTGGGGGGGGGGTGGGGTGGGGGGTGGGGTGTGGGGGTGGGGTGGGGTGGGGGGGTGGATTCCCTGCGCAGAGATCTCGTCGAGACACGGAGGTGCCTCAGGGAGATTCGTTTCAGTCTTAAACATTAAAATAAAGGATTTTTTAACTGTTGAGACGCGTCCCCTCATGCGACACCATCACGCCAGCTGGGACATGTCAAAGAATAAACGTGTAAATTTTTATTAGATTTTAAAAAACTTCACGAGACTTCACCCCGCCCGAGGATGAGGTTCCATGATAAACGCAATGACCTCCTGGCCTCTTCACCTGCCCAGTAACCCTCAGGTTGGACGGGCGGCTCATTAAATTGGGTTAATCAGTATCTAACGGGCTTTAATAGGCCTGTTTAGTAGCCCAGTCGAACTGAAAATCTAAATGCTCCACCCCCCCCCTCGCCGACTGGTAAACGCTGCCCCCATGTATTGTGAGATAATCTAGGGAAGAAGGGGAACAGAACATGGGTAAGAGTATAGACCAGTCAGATTAACATCAGTGGCAGGAAGAATACTGGAATCCCTACTAAAGAGGAGCACCAAGAAATGAACAATATAACGATGAATAGTCAGCATGGATTGCAAACAGGAAAATGTTGCTCGAATAAAAGCAAAATACTGTGGATGCTGGAAAATCTGGAATATAAATAACAAGCGCTGGAAAAACTCAGCAGGTCTGTGGAGGGAGAAACAGAATCAATGTTTCGTGTCCGTATGAATCTTCTTCGGAATGGGGAACAGGCAGCATCTGTTTTCCTGTCTCCACAGATGCCGCTGAGTTCTTTTCCCAGCGTTTTCTGTTTCTCAGTTTTCATTTAAAGTCTTGCTTGACCAATCTTACTGAACTCAGAAGAAACTCCTCTTCCCAGAGAGAGGTGAGAATGTGGAACTTGCTACCGCAGGGAGCGGGCGAGGTGAATGCTATGACTGGATTTAAGGGGACGTTAGACAGGAATACGAGGGAGAAGAGAGCAGAGGGTGACCATGATAGATTCAGATGAGGAAAGATGGGAGGAGGCTCGATTGGCGCATAAACACCAGCATGGACTGGCTGGGCCGAATGGCCTGTTTCTGTGCTGTAATCCTGGGTCGTCCTACGAACAGTGGAGCAGGTTAGAGGGGCTGAATGGCCTCCTCCTGTTCTTGTATTCTCCTTGTCCTTCAGGGCAGGAAATCTAGCATCCCGCCCTAGTCTGGGTCTGTATCTCACACTCACGTGGTTGAATCTTACCTGCTGGCTGTGTCCTGGCGAGACGCTCAGTAAAAACTGCTTCTCAGACTGAAGAGGGATGGAGGGTAAATACCAACCTTGTCAACGTGGCCCACACCCCAGGGGGATAAGTTTTAGGGATCTTTCAGTAAGCGCACTAAGCGCACTGTCGGAGATGGACAGAGGCCTCAGAGCAGGGCGAAGCCGTCGGTTCGGGCCTGGTTTTCAGGCTTCCTCGGCTGCAGCCTGTTCCCCGGGCCTCTTGGTCCCGCTCTGCCCAGGCCTCGGTGAAGGCCTGAGGAATGGCCACAGCCCCAGCGCTTCGCTCGTGGGGCCTTTCTGCAGAATTTGCAAAGTGCTCACAGAATCACAGAATCCTTCGGCCCATCGAGTCTGCACCGACACATGAGAAACACCTGACCTACCTACCTAATCCCATTTACCAGCACTTGGCCCATAGCCTTGAATGTTATGACGTGCCAAGTGCTCATCCAGGTACTTTTTAAAGGATGTGAGGCAACCCACCTCCACCACCCTCCCAGGCAGCGCATTCCAGACCGTCACCACCCTCTGGGTAAAAAAGTTTTTCCTCACATCCCCCCTAAACCTCCTGCCCCTCACCTTGAACTTATGTCCCCTTGTGACTGACTCTTCAACTAAGGGGAACAGCTGCTCCCTATCCACCCTGTCCATGTCCCTCATAATCTTGTACACCTCGATCAGGTCACCCCTCATAATCTTGTACACTGTCTCTCTCTGTCTCTCTCTCTGACTTGGTTTCTCGCTCTCTCACCGTCACTCTCTCATTCTCTCCCTGACCTCTCTCTCTCTCTCTCTCTCTCTCCAGCAAACAGCCAGCTCGCGTAACCTGATCTCACCCTGACTCCTTGCCCTTCATTCCCAGTGGTGCGTGTGTTCTCTCTCTCTCTCTCTCTCTCTCTCTCTCTCGTATTGTCTTCCTCTGTCAGCGAGGAAGCTGCTGGGCAGTCCCACTCTGTCCCCCACTCTGTGCGCAGCCTTCCGAGGGGGAGGAGAGCTGGAGCAATCCGGGGAGGATCGGCGGTGAGGGGTGCGGGTGATGGGTCTCCCAGAGCTGGAAGAGAGGAAGCCCTCCGACATCACCGTCTTTGCCGGCGGCTGCACCTTGCATGGGATCAATCACATCTTCCTGCCTGGGGGAGTTACCCTGAGGAGGTTGCTGTGGGCTGCCTCCTTCCTCCTGTCCCTCGCCCTGTTCCTGTATCAGGTGGCCGACCGGGTGGATTATTACATCCAGTACCATCATGTTACCACCCTGGACGAGATGGATAGCTCCAGCATGACCTTCCCGGCTGTCACCTTGTGTAACCAGAACAGCTTCCGTAAATCCCGCATCACCAGGAACGACGTGTACTGGCTCGGGGGGCTGCTGGGGGTGAAAGAACGTGACTTCCCCAGTTTCCTGGAGGCTATCGGGCGGAACTCGGACCTGTCCGGCTTCAGCCCCACCAAGACCTACGACATGACTGAGGTGTTCGGCAGGGCGGGACACGACATCGCTGAGATGCTGTTGGAGTGTCGCTATCGGAGCAGCGAGTGCGAGGCGGAGGATTTCACCCTCGTGAGTTGGGCGCACAATCCCCCCCTCCCGCACTCGGCGATGCCACTCGGTGTTTGAAGAGTCTGTACGCAGCCCTTGGCCAGGCCCCATGTGGAGTCACCCACGTGGGTTCAGTCCAGAGCCTCAGGAGGGAGAGAGAGACCTTAGACAGGGAGCAGCGCAGATTGACCAGAACGATCCAGGGATGTGGGGTTAAATACAAAGACGAGGTTTCTATCCCCCTCACGTCTCAATGGTGAAGGGATGATCGGATTGAGGTGTTGAGGGGAACCGAGGAATTGAGGGAATACATAAAGAGACACAACTTCCCCTGGAGAGGATCACGGAGAACAACAACTTTCATTTGTATAGCACCGTTAAAGCAACAAACCATCTGAGGCCGTTTCAGAGGAGTGATTAGAAAGAAAGATTTGACACTGAGCACCCAAGGGGGCATTAGGGTGGATGATCCAAAGCTTCGAGGAGCATCTTGAAAGGGAGGGGAAGGAATTCCAGAGTTTAGGATCAGGCAGCTGCAGGCACAGCCGCCAATGGTGCAACAATTAGAGTCAAAAGGCCAGGATTAGGGGAGCTCAGGTATCTCGGAGGGTTGTGGGACTGGAGGAGATTACAGAGAAAGGGAGGGCCAAGGACATACAGGGATTTGAGAACCAGGGTGCAGAATTTTAAAATGAGCCATTGGCCTGACCGAGAGCCAAAGTAGGTCAGTGAGGATGGCTGGAACTTGGTGCGAGTTAAGACCAGGGCAGCAGAGTCCTGGATTAGCTCAAGTTTATGGAGGATCACAACTGAGGGAGGGCTGCACTGTTGGAGGGTCAGTACTGAGAGAGTGCTGCACTGACAGAGGGTCAGTACTGAGGGAGTGCTGCACTGTCGGAGGGTCAGTACTGAGGGAGGGCCACACTGTCAGAGGGTCAGTACTGAGGGAGTGCTGCACTGTTGTAGGGTCAGTACTGAGGGAGTGCTGCACTGTCGGAGGGTCAGTACTGAGGGAGTGCTGCACTGTCGGAGGGTCAGTACTGAGGGAGTGCTGACTACTGGAGTTCTTTTGTGTATGTAACTAGTAGGGTACACAAAGGGGAACGAATTGATGTAGTATACTTGGATTTCCAAAAGGCAATTGATAAGGTGCCACACACTAGATAAGGGTTCATGGAGCTGGTGTTAATATGTTAGTTATGGATAGAGGATTGATTAAGTGGCAGGTAGCAGAAAGTTGGGATAATTTGGGGCATTTTCAGGTTGTCAGCCTGCGACTGGTGGATCAGTGCTGGGACCTCAGCTTTTACAATCTACATTAATGACTGAAGCAAAGAGAGAGAACAATCTAAATAAACGTGCTGATGATACCCGTGGGTGGGAGGGTAAGCAGTGAGGAGGACACAGAGAGGCTGCTAAGAGAAGATGGCAGATGGAGTAGAACATAGGGAAGTGTGAAGTTTTTCACTTTTGTTATAAGAATAGAAAAGCAGATTGTTTGTAAAAGGTGTGAAACTTTTACGTGTTGATATTCAGAGAGACTTGGGTATACTTGTACAAGGAGCACAGAAAGTTAGTGTGCAGGTGCAGCAAGCAATTAGGAAGGTAAATGGCATGTTGGCCTTTATTGCAATGGGATTGGAGTACAGGAATAAAGAAGTCTTGCTCCAGTTGTACAGGGTTTTGGTGAGACTATGCCTGGAGTACTGTGTGCAGTTTTGGTCTCCATGTTTAAGGAAGGATATACTTGCACTGGAGATGGTACAGAGAAGGTTCACTGGATTGGACCCTGGGTTGAGGGGGATTTCCTATGATGAGAGGCTGAGTAAATTGGGACAATATTCTCTGGAGTTTAGACAAATGAGAGGCGACATCATTGAAACATCCAAGATTCTGAAGGGCCTCGAAGGGTAGCTACTGAGTTTCTGCTGGCCGGAGAATCTAAGGCACAGGGAGCACAATCTCAGGATAAGGGGCTGATCGTATAGGACTGAGATGAGGAGAAATTACTTCACTCGGAGGGTAGTGAATCTTTGCAATTCTCGACCCAAAGGGCTGTGGAAACTCAATCATTGAGTGTATTCAGGACAGAGGTTGATAGATTTTTTGACACAAAGAGAATTAATGGATATGGGGAGAGTACAGGAAGGTGGAGTTTAAGACAAAGATCAGACGTGGTCTTATTGAGTGTTGGAGCAGGCTCAAGAGGCCGAATGGCCTACTCCTGCTCCTAATTCTTATGTCCTTATGCCCTGTCAAAGGGGCAGAATTCAGGGAGTGGTCCTGTCAGAGGTATGACATTAAACAGAAATAAAAGGTGTTGTGAACAGAGTGGAGAGTTCTCCCCATTCTCTCACAATACACAAAGATTACCTACCCACTGTCACATTGCTGATTGTGGGAGCTTGCTGTGCACAGGTTGGCTGCTGCGTTTTCTACATTACAACAAAAGTATTTCATTGGCTGTAAAGCATTTTTGGAAAGGTTGTGAAAGGCTCTATAGAAATGCAATCTTTTTTTATTTGTTTCAGTGCTCAGGAGGAACAGGTAACTTTGACCCTACTCCCCCACTGGGAGAGTTTTCCTCCCCTCATGTCTGGGTCTGTTGTAGATTCATTGATAGCGATTGATCCACTGTGGTTGGCCAATGACTCCATTATTGTTTCACGTGACTGTCAGGATGGTGCAAGGTGAACTAGATCGACCTTGGTCGACTTCATCCAGTCGTTCCTGTGTTCCTATTGGTTAATGAAGCGAAGGGAAGTGGTCACTCACTGGTAAGAGTGTAAATGAAGGGTCTGTATTGTATCTGTGGAGACAGTGAGTCCCTGATCAACACCAATCTGTCCTGTCCAACACTGACCTACATTCTACTGTTCCTGAGGCATTTCATATGGATGTCATTCTATCGATTATTTTCAGCCCAGGGACTGTAATGTTGCTGACATTACAGTATGCAGTACCGCTGACATTACAATACTGTAATACTGCTGACATTACAATACCCAGTAAAGTCAATCTGTAGATGTTTGATGAATCTTGGATTTGTGATTGGAAAGTTTCTGTCAGGCAAGGTTCTTTCCACTGATTTTTACCAAGTATTTTGTTTTCTATTTGATCAGTTCATTTCCACAAACTACATTCTTCCCAAATTACTGTTGAGAGAAGCATTTATTCAACTAATTTTGATTCACAGGATGTGGGCTTCGCTGGCTGGGCCAGCATTTACTGCCCATCCCTAGTTGCCCCTTGAGAAGGTGGGGGTGAGCTGCCTTCTTGAACCGCTGCAATCCATGAGGTGTAGGTACACCCACAGTGCTGTTAGGGAGGGAGTTCCAGGATTTTGGCCCAGCGACAGTGAAGGAACGTCGATATATTTCCAAGTCAGAATGGTGAGTGACTTGGAGAGGAATTTCCAGGTGGTGGTGTTCCCATGTGTCTGCTGCCCTTGTCCTTCTAGATGGTAGTGGTCGTGGGTTTGGAAGGTGCTGTCGAAGGAGCCTTGGTGAATGCAGAAGGGCAGGGTAGTGCCACTAATTGGATAGCGCTTTCAGACAGCCAGCACAGGTGTGATGGGCTGAATGTCCTCCTCCTGTGCTTTGATAAGGGAACCTTAGGAGGAAGTGACCATAACATGATAGAATTTACCCTGCAATTTGAGAGGATAAAGCTGGAATCAGATGTAACGGTATTACAGTTCAATAAAGGCAACTACAGAGGCATGAGGGAGGAGCTGGCCAGAATTGACTGGGAGATGAGCCTAGCAGGAAAGACAATGGAACAGCAATGGCAGGAGTTTCTGGGAGTAATTTGGGAGACACAGCAAAAATTCATCCCTAGGAAGAAGAAGCATACTAAAGGGAGGACGAGGCAACCATGGCTGACAAGGGAAGTCAGGGACAGCATAAAAGCTAAAGAGAAAGCATACAATGCGGTGAAGAGCAGAGGGAAATCAGGGGATTGGGAAGCCTACAAAGACCAACAGAGGAAAACTAAAAAAGAAATAAGGAGGAAGAAGATTAAATATGAGGGTAAATTAGCCAGTAATATAAAAGAAGATTGCAAGAGTTTTTTAGATATATAAAGGGTAAGAGAGAGGCAAAAGTGGACACTGGGCCGCTGGAAAATGACGCTGGAGAAGTAGTAGTGGGGAACAAAGAAATGGTGGAGGAACTGAATAGGTACTTTGCATCAGTCTTCACGATGAAGACACGAGTAACATCCCCAAAGTCAAGAGAGTCGGGGGGCAGAGGTGAATATGGTGGTCATTACCAAGGAGAAGGTGCTAGGAAAACTGAAAGGTCTGAAGGTGGATAAATCACCTGGACCAGATGGATTACACCCCAGAGTTCTGAAGGAGATAGCTGAAGAGATAGTGGAGGCGTTAGTGGTGATCTTTCAGGAATCACTGGAGTCAGGGAGGGTCCCAGAGGACTGGAAAATCACTAATGTTACCCCCCTGTTTAAGAAGGGAGTGAGGCAAAAGACGGGAAATTACAGGCCGATTAGCCTGACCTCGGTCGTTGGTAAGATTTTAGAGTCCATTATTAAGGATGAGATTTCAGAATACTTGGAAGTGCATGGTAAAATAGGGCAAAGTCAGCATGGTTTCATCAAGGGGAGGTCATGCCTGACAAATCTGTTAGAATTCTTTGAGGAGGTAACGATCAGGTTAGACAAAGGCGAGCCAATGGATGTTATCTACTTGGACTTCCAGAAGGCCTTTGACAAGGTGCTGCACAGGAGGCTGCTCAGTAAGATAAGAGCCCATGATGTTAGAGGCAAGGTACTAGCATGGATAGAAGATTGGCTGTCTGGCAGGAGGCAGAGAGTGGGGATAAGCGGGTCCTTCTCAGGATGGCGGCCGGTGACTAGTGGAGTTCCGCAGGGGTCAGTGTTGGGACCACAACTTTTCATTTTATACATTAATGATCTAGATGAAGGAACTGAGGGCATCTTGGCTAAATTTTCAGATGATACAAGATAGGTGAAGGGATAGGTAGTATTGAAGAGGCGCGGAGGCTGCAGAAGGATTTGGACAGGTTAGGAGAATGGGCAAAGAAGTGGCAGATGGAATACAATGTGGGGAAGTGTGAGGTCATGCACTATGGTAGGAAGGATAGAGACATAGACTATTTTCTAAATGAGGAGAGAATTCAGAAATCTGGAGTGCAAAGGGACTTGGGAGTCCTAGTCCAGGATTCTCTTAAGGTTAACTTGCAGGGGGAGTCAGTAGTTAGGAAGGCAAATGCAATGTTGGCATTTATTTCGAGAGGACTAGAATATAAAAGCAGGGATGTGCTGCTGAGGCTTTATAAGGCTCTGGTCAGACCACATTTAGAATATTGTGAGCAATTTTGGGCCCCGTATCTCAGGAAGGATGTGCTGGTCCTGGAGAGGGTCCAGAGGAGGTTCACGAGAACGATCCCAGGAATGAAAGGCTTAACATATGAGGAACGTTTGAGGACTCTGGGTCTATACTCGATGGAGTTTAGAAGGATGAGGGGGGATCTGATTGAAACTTACAGAATACTGAAAGGCCTGGATAGAGTGGAAGTGGGGAAGATGTTTCCATTAGTAGGAGAGACTAGGACCCGAGGGCACAGCCTCAGAGTAAAGGGAAGACCTTTTAGAACAGAGATGGGGAGAAACTTCTTTAGCTAGAGAGTGGTGAATCTATGGAATTCATTGCCACAGAAGGCTGTGGAGGCCAGGTCATTGGGTGTATTTAAGACCGAGATAGATAGGTCCTTGATTGGTAAGGGGATCAAAGGTTACGGGGAGAAGGCGGGAGAATGGGGTTGAGAAACTTATCAGCCATGATTGAATGGCGGAGCAGACTCGATGGGCCGAATGGCCTAATTTCTGCTCCTAGGTCTTATGGTCTTATGGTCTTATGGTCTTATGAGTCAATCTGTGTTTGTAAATTGCTGAGTTGGTTAACTGAATCAAAAGTCGAACACTAGGTTACAGACCCAGATTTTAACACTGAATGACAAACCCTGCTCAGCAGGCAGGGCTTAAAGCAGCTCAGGATTCATTGGCTTTTAATTAAGAGTAGTACTGGGAGTGATAGCTCATTGTAATAGTCCCCAGTTCACAGTGCAGCACACAGGAAAACTGGCCAAGAAAATCTACAGACTGGAATAATGAACAGGAGCCTGGATGCAGTACAAGTGAGAAAGTGATGGAAAGCTATTTAGATTCCGTTTTCTTCAGATTCTTCAAATTTATTTTCAAATTGGAGAAGAGTAACAGAACTAACTACTTCTCCTGTACCGTCCACATGTGTCTTAGTGTCGGCTGTTCACAGAATCACAGAATCACAGAGCAGAAGAGGCCCTTCAATCCATCGAGTCTGCACCGACACGTGAGAAACACCTGACCTACCTACCTAATCCCATTTACCAGCACTTGGCCCATAGCCTTGAATGTTATGACGTGCCAAGTGCTCATCCAGGTACTTTTTAAAGGATGTGAGGCAACCCATCTCCACCACCCTCCCAGGCAGCGCATTCCAGACCGTCACCACCCTCTGGATAAAAAAGTTTTTCCTCACATCCCCCCTAAACCTCCTGCCCCTCACCTTGAACTTATGTCCCCTTGTGACTGACCCTTCAACTAAGGGGAACAGCTGCTCCCTATCCACCTGTCCAAGCCCCTCATAATCTTGTACACCTCGATCAGGTCACCCCTCAGTCTTCTCTGCTCCAACGAAAACAACCCAAGTCTATCCAACCTCTCTTCATAACTTAAATGTTTCATCCCAGGCAACATCCTGGTGAATCTCCTCTGCAACCCCTCCAGTGCAATCACATCCTTCCTATAATGTGGCGACCAGAACTGCACACAGTACTCCAGCTGTGGCCTCACCAAGGTTCTATACAACTCCAACATGACCTCCCTACTTTTGTAATCTATGTCTCGATTGATAAAGGCAAGTGTCCCATATGTCTTTTTCACCACCCCACTAACATGCCCCTACACCTTCAAGGATCTATGGACACACACGCCAAAGTCCCTTTGTTCCTCAGAACTTCCTAGAGTCATACCGTTCATTGAATACTTCCTTGTCGAATTACTCTTTCCAAAGTGTATCACATCACACTTTTCAGGGTTAAATTCCACCTGCCGCTTATCTGCCCATTTGACCATCCCATCTATAACTTTCTGTAGCCCAAGACACTGAACCTCACTGTTAACCACCCGGCCAAACTTTGTGTCATCCGCAAACTTACTAATCCTACCCCCCACATAGTCATCTATGTCGTTTATATATGTTGCTGGATATTTTGGGAATTCTGGAATGCTGCACTTTCTCTATGTCCCTGGGACATTTGATTTTCCATTAATATTCTGTTTTCTTTGTCGGACTGGAACCTGAATGGATCTGATCTGCTTTGTTCGCTTGAGTTATTGAGCAGACTCCTCCCCCTCCTCCACCTACCTGGATATCTCCGGACCACAAGAATTAGGAGCAGGAGCAGGCCACTCTGCCCATCTATACAATCATAACTGATCTGATTGTCGTCTCAGCTCCACTTTCCTGTCTGCCCCCGATAACCGCCATATTCACTCTTCACTGCTTGTCTGTCACAAACCTGTCGGACTCAGCCCAGAATTAATTCGAACTCACTGCGAGTTTTAATGTTTAATTCAAGCCGGTCTCAGGAGCTGCGGAGCAGCTGTGTGATGTATCAGCACATTGCTCACACAGAATGAATTTCACCGCCCCCCCTGTAACCTGCAAAATTGATAAGCAGACTCAGTGTAGCAGACAATACCTGAGGCCTGAGAAAAGGCATCAGTGACATACTGCAGGAGGAAGCACTGCACTGTCAGAGGGTCAGTACTGAGGGAGTGCTGCACTGTCAGAGGGTCAGTACTGAGGGAGTGCTGCACTGTCAGAGGGTCAGTACTGAGGGAGTGCTGCACTGTCAGAGGGTCAGTACTGAAGGAGTGCAGCACTGTCAGAGGGGCAGTACTGAGGGAGCGCTGCACTGTCAGAGGGTCAGTACTGAGGGAGTGCTGCACTGTCAGAGGGTCAGTACTGAGGGAGTGCTGCACTGTCAGAGGGTCAGTACTGAGGGAGTGCTGCACTGTCAGAGGGTCAGTACTGAGGGAGTGCTGCACTGTCAGAGGGTCAGTACTGAGGGAGTGCTGCACTGTCAGAGGGTCAGTACTGAGGGAGTGCTGCACTGTCAGAGGGTCAGTACTGAGGGAGTGCTGCACTGTCGGAGGGTCAGTACTGAGGGAGTGCTGCACTGTCAGAGGGTCAGTACTGAGGGAGTGCTGCACTGTCAGAGGGTCAGTACTGAGGGAGTGCTGCACTGTCAGAGGATCAGTACTGAGGGAGTGCTGCACTGTCAGAGGGTCAGTACTGAGGAAGCACTGCACTGTCAGAGGGTCAGTACTGAGGGAGTGCTGCACTGTCAGAGGGTCAGTACTGAGGGAGTGCTGCACTGTCGGAGGGTCAGTACTGAGGGAGTGTTGCACTGTCGGAGGGTCAGTACTGAGGGAGTGTTGCACTGTCGGAGGGTCAGTACTGAGGGAGTGTTGCACTGTCGGAGGGTCAGTACTGAGGGAGTGCTGCACTGTCAGAGGGTCAGTACTGATGGAAAACAAGGTTTGATTCCAACCAGTGGAGATCTTTCCTCCTGATTCCCATTGATTTCCATTTTACTGGGGCTCCTTGATGTCACACTTGGCCAAATGCTGTCTTGATATCAAGGAGACTTTGATCTCACCTCTCAGTGCCCATAACAAACAGAGAAAGGTCATTTCAGGATGAAAATGAGGTCTGAGCTCATTTCAGGCTGACACTATGATGTGGAATGAAGGGATATGGGGAGCGGGCGAGAAAGTGGAGTTTCCCAAGATCAGCCATAGTTGTATTGAAGGGGGGAGCAGGCTCGATGGGCCAAGTGGTTCTCCTGCTTCTATTTTGTGTGTTCTTGTGGTGTGGAACTCGATAAGTAAGGGGTCGCTCTTTGAAGACAGAGATGAGGAGAGTTGTTTTCTCTCAGACGATGGTGAGTCTCTGGAATTCTCTTCCTCAACAGGCGGTGGAAGCAGAGCCTTTGAATATTTTTAAGCTAGATAGATTCTTGATTGACAAGAGGGTGAAAGGTTATCGGGGGTTGGCACGAACATGGGGTTGAGTTACACTCAGATCAGCCATGATCTTACTGAATGGCGGAACAGGCTCGAGGGGCCGAGTGGCCTACTCCTGCTCCTAATTCGTATGTTTGTACGTTGATGTGCAGGGAGTGGTTGAGGTGAATAGCATTTAAGGGAAAACAAGACAAACACATGAGGGAGAAAGGAACAGAGGGATATATTGATGGGGTGAGATAGAGTGGGAGGAGGTTCATGTAGACCATCAACACCAGCGTGGAGAAGATGGGCCGAATGGCCTGTTTCTGTTGTAAAAGAACACGTTGCAATATCTAAAAATAAACCCCATCTAACTGAATGGTGTTCCTCTTGCTGTTTCCCCAGTGTTGACCTGTTTCACTGTTAGACTATGTCAAATTCTCCAGGGATCATTTTTAGCTTCCCTCCTGGTTCCTTGCCTTCAAAACCTGGTGAAAATCTCACTTCCAATCCTGAATTTCTCACATCTAAATGTGAAATTTACATCACTAATGTGCCTGTGCCAGTCAAAACCAGGATATCCTGTCTAATCCCACCAACATCATCCCACTTTCCAGTGTAATCCCACCAACATTATCCCACTCTCCAGTGTAATCCCACCAACATTATCCCACTCTCCAGTGTAATCCCACCAACATTATCCCACTCTCCAGTGTAATCCCACCAACATTATCCCACTCTCCAGTGTAATCCCACCAACATTATTCCACTCTCCAGTGTAATCCCACTATGATCATCCCAGTCTCCAGTGTAATCCCACTATGATCATCCCAGTCTCCAGTGTAATCCCACCAACATCATCCCACTCTCCAGTGTAATCCCACCAACATTATCCCACTCTCCAGTGTAATCCCACTATGATCATCCCACTCTCCAGTGTAATCCCACTATGATCATCCCACTCTCCAGTGTAATCCCACCAACATCATCCCACTTTCCAGTCTAATCCCACTATCACAATCCCACTCTCATTCTAATCCTGATATCATCATCCCACTCTTCAGTGTAATTCCACTATTATGATCCAGCTATCCAGTATAATCCCGTTTTCATCATCCACTCTCCAGTCTAATCCCACTATCATAATCCCACTCTCCAGTGTAATTCCGATATCATAATCCCACTCTCCAATCTAATCCTGATATCATTATCCCACTCTCCAGTGTAATCCCGATATCATTATCCCACTCTCCAGTGTAATCCCGATATCATTATCCCACTCTCCAGTGTAATCCCGATATCATTATCCCACTCTCCAGTGTAATCCCGATATCATTATCCCACTCTCCAGTGTAATCCCGATATCATTATCCCACTCTCCAGTGTAATCCCGATATCATTATCCCACTCTCCAGTGTAATCCCGATATCATTATCCCACTCTCCAGTGTACTCCCACGATAATAATCTGACTATCCAGTCTAATCCCACTATCATAATCCCACTCTCATTCTAATCCTGATATCATCGTCCCACTCTTCAGTCTAATCCCACTATCATCATCCCACTATCTGGTTCTTGTTCTGTAGCCCTGAACATTACTATTTCTGTCCAAATTTTATCTCACATCCTAAAATGAGCTTCTCCATCACACACGCCCCTTGTGGAATTCTCAGGACTTTCCAACACAAAACACCTCAGCTCTTCATCAGTTACTAAATTACATTTCTTTCTCTCGTTATGGAAATAAAAATTTCACACTCATGAAGTATTTTAATCATTATTAATGGTTAACAACGTTTTCTCTTCATTACTAACAGAAAGCTTGTGTGAATACCCTTTGCAGTGAAATTTCCACTATTTAAATCGATATCCCTATTCCAAGTACTTTCCAGAAAAAGGTGAAAAAAATCCCCCAGAGACGGAGGAGCGGTGCCTGAGATCTCAGTACTTCACCTTTCAGACAGCTTCTGCCTGTGATAACACTGTAGACTGGCGCAGGAACTTTAACTCCAAGGCTGACAAGCCTGAAGCATTTGCCACAATCTTCAGCCAGAAGTACCGACTGGATGATCATTCTCGGCCTCCTCCAGAGGTCCCCAGCATCACAGATGCCAGTCTTCAGCCAATCCAATTCACTCCACATGATATCAAGAAACGGCTGAAGGCACTGGATACTGCAAAGGCTATGGGCCCTGACAATATTCCGGCAATAGTACTGAAGACTTGTGCTCCAGAACTTGCCGCGCCCCTAGCCAAGCTGTTCCAGTACAGCTACAACACTGGCATCTACCCAGCTATGTGGAAAATTGTCCAGGTATGTCCTGTACACAAAAAGCAGGACAAATTCAACCAATTACCGCCCCATCAGCCTACTCTCCATCATCAGTAAAGTAATGGAAGGGGTCATCAACAGTGCTATCAAGCGGCACTTGCTTAGCAATAACCTGCTCACTGATGGGTTCTGCCAGGGCCACTCAGCTCCTGACCTCATTACAGCCTTGGTTCAAACATGGACAAAAGAGCTGAACTCCCGAGGTGAGGTGAGAGTGACTGCCCTTGACATCAAGGCCGCATTTGACCGAGTGTGGCATCAAGGAGCCCTAGCAAAACTGGAGTCAATGGGAATCAGGGGGAAAACTCTCTGCTGGTTGGAGTCATACCTAGCACAAAGGAAGATGGTTGTGGTTGTTGGAGATCAATCATCTCCAGGACATCACTGCAGGAGTTCCTCAGGGTAGTGTCCTCGGCCCAACCATCTTCAGCTGCTTCATTAATGACCTTCCTTCCATCATAAGGTCAGAAGTGGGGATGTTCACTGATGATTGCACAATGTTCAGCACTATTCACAACTCCTCAGAGACTGAAGCAGTCCATGTCCAAATGCAGCAAGACCTGAACAATATCCAGGCTTGGGCTGACAACTGGCAAGTAACATTCGCACCACACAAGTGTCAGGCAATGACCATCTCCAACAAGAGAGAATCTAACCATCGTTCTTTGACGTTCAATGGCATTACCATCACTGAATCCCTCATTATCAACATCCTGGGGGTTACCATTGACCAGAAACTGAACTGGACTAGCCATATAAATACTGTGGCTACAAGAGCAGGTCAGAGGCTAGGAATCCTGTGGTGAGTAACTCACCTCCTGACTCCCCAATTCCTGTCCAACATCTACAAGGCACAAGTCAGGTGTGTGATGGAATACTCCCCACTTGCCTGGATGAGTGCAGCTCCCACAACACTCAAGAAGCTTGACACTGTCCAGGACAAAGCAGCCGACTTGATTGACACCACATCCACAAACATTCACTCCTTCCACCACCAACACAGTAGCAGCAGTGTGTGTACCATCTACAAGATGCACTGCAGAAACTCACCAAGGCTCCTTAGACAGCACCTTCCAAACCCACGACAACTACCATCTAGAAGGACAAGGGCAGCAGATACACAGGAACACCATCTCCTGGAAGTTCCCCTCCAAGTCACTCACCATCCTGACTTGGAAATATATCACCGTTCCTTCACTGTCGCTGCCTTCACTGGAACTCCCTCCCTAACAGCACTGTGGGTGTCCTTACACCACATGGACTGCAGTGGCTCAAGAAGGCAGCTCACCACCGCTTTCTCAAGGGCAATTAGGGATGGGCAATAAAAGCATTGGCCTAGCCAGTGAAACCCACATCCTGTGAAAGAATACAAAAAAGTGTTGGATCAGTTTGGCTGTCCCAATAAACCAGTATTAACTTGATCTCGTTCACATCCCATCAAGAGACATTTGAGGCTCAAGCCTCTGGAGTGTGACTTGAATACTGAGATTCTGACTGAGAGATGAGAGTGTTACCCCGTTGTATATTTTATATCTCGGATATTTGCAGAGATTACACTTCCTATGTCTGTAACATGTCTTATTCACAGTGCTTTAAAATGTCTGCTCCATGCATCTAGCTCTAGCTTCCGACACTTTCTACAGCTATGTTAACTTTTCTCTGAGTTCATATCCAAATTTAATCCATCAAGCACAGTGAGCATAGATCAGTCAACACACATAATCAAACGCAGAACAATTGGACTCTGGAGCCCCCACAGAGCCATAACTGACACTTAAATAATGATAATACTGAACAAAGATCTGGAAGGCGCTGCCTGAAAGGACAGTAGAAGCAGATTCAATCATAACTATCAAAAGGGGAATTGGATAAAAACTTGAAGGGAAAGAATTTTCAGGGCTATGGGGAAAGAGCAAGGGGAGTGAGGCTAATTGAATAGACCTTTCAAAGAATGAAAAAAGATTTGCATTTATTTAGCGCCTTTCCCGATCACAGGACGTCCCACTACATTTTTCAGCCAATGAGGTATGTTTAAAGTATTGTCACTGTTGCCAATGAAGCACAGCCGCCAACCTACGCACAGCAAGCTCCCACAAACAGCAATGTGATCATGACCAGGTGATCTGTTTTTATAATGACGATGATAGAGGAATGAATATTGGCCAGGTAATATTACCCGGGTAAGACGCCCCTATTCTTCTTCGAAACGGTGACCACGAGATCTTTTACATCCACCTGAGAGTGACAATGAAGCCTCAGTTTAACTTAGAATCTAAAAGACAGCACCTCTGGCAGTGCAGCACCCCCTCAGTACGCGAGCATCAGTCCTGGGGAGAAACTTAAACCCGGAGCCTTGTGGCTAAGAGGTGAGGGTGCCACCAACTGAGACATGGGTGACACTGGTAAAGAGCTAGCACAGGCAAGATGGGCTGAATGACCTCCTTCTGTGATGTAACAGTCTGTGATTCTACGATTCTGTGACACTTGAGATCGAACTGTGTAAAATTGACAAACACGCACTTAAATGCACAAACCTGTGTATTTGCAAACTGTAAACACGTGTGAACATAATGTGATACCCACAAAAACTCAGACAAAGTGCATTTATATAGCACCTTTACTGTGGTAAAACATCTCTAGGTGCTTCACTGGAGTTTTTAATCAGGCAATATCTGGCATAGAGCCACAGAAGGAGATATTGGGTCAAGTATACGACAGCTTGGTGAGGGAGGTAGATGTAGGTTTTAAGGAGAGTCTTAAAGGAGGAAAATGAGGTAGAGGGGCCGAGAGGGTTAGGGAGGGAATTCCAGAGATTAGGGCCCGGGAAGCTCCAGGCATGGCCGCCAATGCTGGAGCGATTATAATCGGGGATAGAGGGGCACAGAAAACTCGGAGGGTTGGAGGGATGGAGGAGATTACAGAGATAGGTGGTGGGGGCACGGGACCGGGCAGCAGGGGGAGGGGTGTGCCATGGAGGGATTTGAGCTCATGTCTTGAATCATTAGTCCAGGCCTCGGGATTACTGGCCCAGTGTCGTTGATCACAATGATGCCATCCCTAGTTACAGGACTGGGAGCCAGTGAGGGTCAGTGAGCACAGGGGTGAGGGGTGAATGGGACTTGCTGTGAATTAAGGCATGGTGGGGCGGGGGGGGGTGGGGGGCAGAGTTTTGGATGACCTCAAGTTGATGTTGGATGGAGAAAGCAGGCCGGACTGAGTCAGAATAGCCGAGGGTCTGAATAAAGGTGTCAGCAGCTGTCAGCTGATGGGTGGGAGATAAAAATAGTCGACCTTAGTGAAGGTGAGGGTAAGAGGTCAGAGTCTCACCTCGGGGTCAAGTATGACACCAAGGTTGTGAACAGACAGGTTTAACCTCACCGTTGCTGGAGAGAGGGATGGAGCTGGTGGCTAGAGAACAGGATCTGGAGCAGGAGCTGAAAGCAGCGGCTTCAGTCTTTCCAGTATTTAACAGGAGGAAATCTCTGCTCATCCAGCCCTGGGAGTTGGAAAAGCAGTGAGATAATTTAGCAACATGGAGGAGTCTGGAGAGGCGGCGGTGAAGTGGAGCTGGGTGTCGCTGTGTGGAAACTAATGCTGGGTGACGTCGCTGAGAAATAGGAGGGTCCGAGGGCAGGTCCTTGGGGAAACACCAGAGGTAACGGTGTGGGAGCAGGAGGAGAAGCCATTGCTGGTGATTCTCTGGCTATCGTTAGACAGATAAGAACGGAACCGAGGGGGGGCAGAATGTTGCCCTTGTTGGGCGGGCTCAGCGGGGGAGGGTGGAGGAGGCGGGGGGGGGGGGGGGGGGTTGGTCAGGAAGCCCACCCACAGTCGGGGCCGGTTGGTGATCTGACGCTGGGTGGGCCAGTTAAGGTTGGCCCAGTGTGGAAGGCGTTGCTGCTGTGCTCAGCGCTGCCTGTGTGGGGGAGGGGGAGAGGGGGAGAGCGAGAGGGACGGAGCGGGGAACTCTGCGCCAGGCAGACGGGGGTGGGGTGTGCGCTCCAGAGGCTCCCTGTGAGAGAGGGGGAGAGCGAGAGGGACGGAGCGGGGAACTCTGCGCCAGGCAGACGGGGGTGGGGTGAGCTGGAGAGGCTCCCTGTGAGAGAGGGGGAGAGCGAGAGGGACGGAGCGGGGAACTCTGCGCCAGGCAGACGGGAATGGGTTAACGTGGGGGTCAGGAGGGGAATTTTAGTGAGAATAGGGCTGAGGGAACAGGAGCTGGGTCACGTGGACAGGATGAACTCAGAGAGGTCATGAGGGGACATAGGAGAGAAAGTGGAGAAAGGTGTAAGTTTAGGGTGGTAGCAGCAGGATCATTGGTGGATATCTCCCCCTGGGGGTGGGGTGGGGGTGGGGGAGGAGGAAGAGATGGGCATGGCAGAGAGGCTGAAGATAGAATCATAGAATCGTAGAAATTTACAGCACAGAAGGAGGCCATTCAGCCCATTCTATCTGTGCAGGCCAACATGTAACCAGCCATTCAGCCTAATCCCACTTTCAAGCTCTTGATCTATAGCCTTTGGGTTACAGAACCTCAAGTACATAACCAAGGGTTTTTTAAATGTGCTGATGGTTTCTGGCTCTACCACCCTTTTGAGCAGTGAGTTCCAGACCCCACCACCCTCTGGATGAAAAAAATTTTCCCCTCAAATCTCCCCCTACACTTACCCTAAATCTACATTTCCCATCTTGTAAACCCCTCAACCAAAGGCTTTAGGGCCATCCCATTGCTTCATTTCGACCCCATTATTATACATTTCAATTAAATCTCCCCTCAGCCTCTTCTGTTCCAAAGACAACAACTCCAGCTGAGTCAATCTTTCTTCATCTCTAAAATTCTCCAGGTAACGTCCGTGTAAGTCTCCTCTGTACCCTCTCTAGTGTGGTCACCTGGACCAAAATCCTGGAACTCCCTCCATAACAGCACGGTGGGTGTACCTACACCACATGGACTGCGGTGGTTCAAGAAAGCAGCTCACCACCACCTTCTCAAGGGGCAACTAGGGATGGGTAATAAATGCTGGCCCAGCCAGCGAAGCCAAGTGTACAAAGAATCTTTCCTATAGTAGGGTGGTGACCAGAACTGTACACAATACTTGAGTTGTGGTCTAACTAGTGTTTTATATAGTTCCAGCACAACCTCCCTGCTCTTATATTCTGCACCTTAGCTAATAAAGGAGAGAACACCAATGCAGCTTATGATTTCCTAACTACCTTAACTATCTGTCCTGCTACCTTCAAGGATCTGTCAACATGAACTCGTTGCTCCACATTTCTCAGTATCCGATATATTGTTTATTCCTTTGCCTTATTTATCCTCTGCAAATCCTCACACTCCAGCTGGTCTTAAAGACAGACACAATTGCTCACACACACTGACATACACATGTACGCACACACACACACATCGACATACAGACACAGACATACACATGTACACACACACACACGCTGACATACACATGTACGCACACACACAAACACACATCGACATACAGACACAAACAGACATACACATGTACACACACACACACACTGACATACACATGTACGCACACACACACACACACATCGACATACAGACACAAACAGACATACACGTGTACACACACACACACACACACTGACATACACATGTACGCACACACACACATCAACATACAGACACAAACAGACATACACATGTACACACACACACACACTGACATACACATGTACGCACACACACACACACATCGACATACAGACACAAACAGACATACACGTGTACACACACACACACGCTGACATACACATGTACGCACACACACACATCGACATACAGACACAAACAGACATACACATGTACACACACACACACACACTGACATACACATGTACGCACACACACACACATCGACATACAGACACAAACAGACATACACATGTACACACACACACACTGACATACACATGTACGCACACACACACACATCGACATACAGACACAGACATACACATGTACACACACACACACTGACATACACATGTACGCACACACACACATCGACATACAGACACAGACATACACATGTACACACACACACACTGACATACACATGTACGCACACACACACACATCGACATACAGACACAAACAGACATATACATGTACGCACACACACACATCAACATACAGACGCATATATGTACACACACACACTGACATATAGACACAAGCACACACACACACTGACATACACATGTACACATACACACGCACAAACATATACATGTACACATACACATGCACACACACATCGACATACAGATGTAGACAGATAGACACATACACACACACACACACACACACACACACACACACACACAGACATACACACACACACACACAGACACACTCACACACACACACACACACACACACACACACACACATACTGACACAGATAGAAGCACAATTCCTGATGCAGGTTCCAGGATGTTGAATCGATAATCTCTCAGAGATAACTTGACCTTTCCTTGACTTTTCCTCTCGAATTCCCAATCCTAGTCGATAGTCTGACTCCCATTTCCATTTCAAATCTCCAGAGTCTTGGCCCCTTCTCCTATATTGAAAGTTGAGAATCTCCGATCCTATGATTGTGACAGAGCTGATGGTGTGACTGATCTGAAAATTTAACATTGAGGGTGGAAAGAGTGGGGCTGTTAAAGGGGCAGAATTCTCTTCAAAAAATCTCCAGCAATTATTATTTTTCAGTATATCCTGAACAGCAGCGTAGTGAAAATACCACTGGTGATACTCTGTGCCTGGTTAACATCACCTTCTACCCATAGCTGCTGAACCCTGATTTGCTGTTGGCTCAGGGTTAGAGTCTTGGTGAGGTGAAGGGTTCAGGGTTAAAGTCCTGATGGGGTGAAGGGTTAAGGGTTAAAGTTGATGAGATGAAGATTGTGGTGAAAGTACAACCAGATCATGACTCAGGGAATAGCACATAGAACACAGGAAGATCCCAGGCCTGCGCTGATCCCAACCCCGGGTTGGGTACTGAGTCCCACACACAGAGCAGAGGAAGATCCCAGAACTTCATCCCTGGGCTGCGCTGATCCCACCCCAAGTTGGGTAACGAGTCCCACACACAGAGCACAGGAAGATCCCAGAACTTCATCCCTGGCCTGCGCTGATCCCACCTCGGGTGCTGATTCCCACACACAGAGCAGACTCAGGCGTGGGATGTGGGGTGAGGGCTGAGGTGTGGGGGCTTGAGTGCACATGTGCGAGGGGAATGTGGGGGGTGGGGGTCACCTGGGAGTATCAGCATTCTTCATTCTGAGGAGAGACCACATTTCTGTGAAATAGCCTGAAAGCCGATTGGAATCGTAGTACTGCTCCTATTTCATATGGGCTTATGTAATCACTGTTGTAATGTAAGAAAGACAGCAACCAATTTACACACAGCAAGATCCCACAAACAGCAATATTATAATGACAAGGTCGTCTGTTTCAGTGGTGTTGACTGAGGGATAAGCACTGTCCAGGACATCGGGAAGAACTTGTCCGCCTGTGGGGGCAGGCAGGGCCATGGGTTTAACGTGTGCGGAAATTCAAACCCAGTCCAGCTTGCCCTAAATCAGCCAATCAGGAGCCGGCAGTGTACCAGTAGAGACCAGCAGGTGGCGACACCGACACATTGACCAATCAGTTCACTTGCTCCCCCCCCCCGGTGAGGTTTATCAGCACTGCAGCCCTTGCGCACAAACTAACAACAAATTATATAAGATCATATTCATAAGAACTGGGAGGAGGAGTAGCCACATGACCCCTCGAGCCTGCTCCAACATTCAATAAGATCATGGCTGATCTGAGTGTGGCCTTAACTCCACTTTCCTGCCTGTGCCCCCATAACCCTTGACCCCCGTGTAGATCAGTGGTCTGCCTAACTCAGCCTTGAAAACATTCAATGGCCCAGCCTCCACTGCTCTCTGGGGAAGAGAATTCCACAGCCTAATAACCCTCTGAGAGAAGAAATTCCTCCTCATTTCAATCTTAAATGGGAGACCCCTTATTTTTAAACTGTGCCCCCTAGTTCTAGTCTCTCCCACAAGGGTGCTCAGTGTGTGGGGCTCAACGCCCATTCCATCAAGTCCCTTCCGATTTTATGTTTCAATAAGATCACCTCTCATTCTTCTAAACTCCAATGAGTATAGGCCCAACCTGTGCAACCTTCCCTCATACGACAACCCCATCATCACAGGGATCAGCCTAGTTTTTTTATTCATTCCTGGGCTGAGTGTGTCCTTGGCTAGGCCAACGTTTCTTTAATTGCCTAGTGAACCTTCTCTGATCTGCTTCCATTGCAAGTTTATCTCTTTAAGTAAGGAGACCAAAACTATATGTTGTACTCCAAGTGTGGTCTCACCAATGCCCTGTACAGTTGTAGCAAGACTTATTTACTTGTATAACCCCCTTGCAATAAAGGCCAACATTCCATTTGCCTTCCTAATCACTTGCTGTACCTGCATGCTGACTTTTTATGATTCATGTACAACGACACCCAGATCCCTCAGTACTGTAACGTTCTGCAGTCTCTCTCCATTTAAATAATATTCTGTTCTTCTATTCTTCCTGCCAAAGTGGACACCCTCACATCTTCCAACATTACACTTGATTGACCAAATCGCTTAAACTATCCGTATCCCTTTGCTGACTCTGTATCTTCCTCCCAATATGCTTTCCTACCTATCTTTGTGTCATTAACAAATTTGGTTACAGTACACTCAGTCCCTTCATCCAAGTCATTGATATCGATTGTAAGTAGTTGACATCCAGCACTGATCCCTGCATCACTCCAACACTTACAGATTTTAACCTGAAAATAACCCATTAATCCTGACTCTCTGTTTCCTGTTGGGTAGTCAGTCCTCAATCCAGGCTAATATATCACCCCAACTCAGTGAACTCTTGCCTTCTAATGCAACCTTTTATGTGGTATCTTATCAAATGCCTTTTGGGAACCCCGACACACTACATCTACTGGTTCCCTTTATCCACCCTGCTTATGATGTCCTCAAAGAATTCTAACAAATTTGTCAAACACGATTTCCCATTCACGAAACCATGGTGACTCTGCCTGATTGTATGATGACTTTCTAAATATCCTGCTACTATCTCTTTAATAATGGATTCTAGTATTTTCCCAATGACAGATGTTGGATTAACTGGGCTAGAGTTCCCTGCTTTCTGTCTCCCTCCTTTCTTGAACACAAGTGCTTTGTGGTTTTTCAATCCACTGGGATCTTCCCTGAATCTAGGGAATTTTAGAAGATGACAACCAATACATCCACTTTCTCTGCAGCCACTTCTTTCAAGATCCTTGGATGAAGTCCATCAGGTCCAGGGGACTTGTCAGCCTTTAGACTCATTAGTTTTTCTAGTGCTATTTCTCTAGTAATCGTGATTGTTTTAAGTTCCTCCCTCCTTTTTGCCTCTTGATTTTCTACTATTCCTGGGGTGCTTTTTGTTTCCTGTACTGTGAAGACAGATATAAAACACTTATTGAAAGTCTCTGCCATTTCCTGTTTCCCATTATTCTCACTCTCGTCGTCTAAGGGACCAACGCTCACTTTAGTATTGCGGAGAAAAGAGACGTGTCAAAACTTTTCATCTTGCACTCATCAGGACACTTTGCAAGAATGCTTATATACTGTATGAGAAGAGAGTGCTGGTTGGTTGGCAAGTGGACTCTGATTGATAGGGGCGTTGCCATGGAGAATGCACCAGTTGATGGTGACTTACAGTTAACTGCCAGCATTGTCTGAAACTTAAACCAGGCAGCTTGACCCTGATTGGCTGAGGCATTGCCCTGAGGAATGAATCAGCGAATGGCTGTAACTTATTTTTTTAGCTGAAACAGGTGCAATATGTGTACATGTTCTTTCTGTCTTCAAAGAATGGTGAGCAAAACTCACTTTAGCTACTTTTGTTCCCTTTTGATATACGTGTAGAAGCTCTTGCTGTCTGTTTTTATGTTTCTCGCTAGTTTTTGCTCAGACTCCAATTTCTCCCTTTTTCTTAATTTTTTAGTCATCCTTTGCCAGTTTCTAAAGTGTTCCCAACGTTCCGGCGTTCCACTAATCTTCACAGCGTTGTCCACCAGTCCTTTCAATTTGACCCCATCCTGAACTTCCTTCTATAGCCACGGATGGGTGCTTCCCCACCGCCTCCCCCCACCCCCTCCCCCCCTCCCAGTAGAGACCCGGGATTGAAACTGGGCCCTTCCGGAGGCAATGCAACAGTTAACTCAGTAAATGCTGCAAACTTTAGGTGTAATCTTATATCCAACATTATACACAGCTGCTGTCACAGTAAAGATTCGATTAAAAGATTCATTTGCTCACTGGACTGTGAGCAGATTTAATCCCCAACAGCAGATTAAGCAAAGTGATTCCTTGCTGTGTTTATTACCCGTTCAACGTAATCCGATATATTAAAAAGTGAGGAAATTGAGTTTCCATCTTGAAAACAAATATCAGGCCGAATCTTGCTGGGAAATGAATGGTGTGTGAATGACATACACCATTATTAAAAACAAAAAAAACTGCGGATGCTGGAAATCCAAAACAAAAACAAAAACAGAATTACCTGGAAAAACTCAGCAGGTCTGGCAGCATCGGCGGAGAAGAAAAGATTTGAAGTTTCGAGTCCTCATGACCCTTCCACAGTTCTGTCGAAGGGTCATGAGGACTTGAAACATCAACTCTTTTCTTCTCCGCCGATGCTGCCAGACCTGCTGAGTTTTTCCAGGTAATTCTGTTTTTGTTTTTGTACACCATTATTAATGTGTGCAACAAAAGCAAGTTCCGAGCTGCAGGGATCCAGAGTGAGAGGGTGGTGAGTCTCTGGAACTCGCTTCCTCAAAAGGTGGTGGAAGCAGAGTCTTTGAATATTTTTAAGGCTGAGCTAGATAGATTCTTGATTAACAAGGGGGTGAAAGGTTATCAGGGGTAGGCAGGAATGTGGGGTTAAGGTCACAATCAGATCAGCCATGATCTAATTGAATGGTGGAGCAGATTCGAGGGGCCGAGTGGCCTAATCCTGCTCCTAATTCACTTGTTCATATGCTTAATTTCTGTTGCTTGCTGTTTGCCTCATATAAATGTCATCTTGCCCTTAGCTTTCCTGTTATTTTTGAGGGTTTGCTGCATTTGCATATTAATTACCCATTAAATTCACCTCAGAAAGTTAGGGCTGGTGATTGACAGTGGAAGTACACTTTTAACCTTTGATCATTGTTAATGCAATGTTAGTTAATTTCCTACCTGGAAGGGGAACAATTTAAACTGCTTCAGTCTCATCCATGCAGGTGGTAGGTTGTGGGTAGAGTTTTTTTAATTGTTAGTGTTTCTTATAAGAGTTGTTATCTTTCCTTTCTGTCTCTTTATTCTCTCAGCCCAATGCCCTTTCCATTTCTTACTTCTCATGCTGCCTCTGACTTGACTCGAATTCAGCCAGTTTCCACCTCCATCATTTCTCGATTCCAATCCTTCACGTATTACCAGTGCGATTGGCTGTTAATCCTGTGATTCACTGAGGTCTCCTTGTGGCACTGTTATCAGCTCACAACCCTAGCACGTACAGTTACACCTCAGGACGAGAGAGAGAGAGATGTGCATTCCTGCAGCAAATTTCACGGAGTGTTACTGAACGCTTTCCAGCCAATGTAGTCACTCGTTGCAGTGTAGGAAATGTGGCAGCCAATTTATGCACAGCAGGATCCCACAAACAGCAACAGGACAATCGTTGCTCGAAGAGGGATGAATGGATGGACCGAGAAACCACAGGTCAGTCGGTCTGATCTCGGTGATGGGGGGCAAATTATTGTTAAAAAAAAAACTCTGAGCCACATTATAAATCATCGCTCAGACAGACACAGATTAATCCAAGGCAGACAGGACAGAGTTGTGGTCATGTCGGACCAACATTCTTGAGCAGCTGACAGGGAGGGCCAATGAGGGCAGAGTCCTGGATGTAGACCATGTGGATTTTAACAGGGCGTTTGACAAAGTCCAACATGGCGGAACGGCCAGAAAATTAAAAGCTCTTGGAGCCCCGGAGAAAGTGGCAAATCGGATCCAAAATTGGCTCAGTGATAGGAGGGGTTGTGGTTGAAGGGTGTTTTTGTGACTGGAAGGCTGATCCAATGGGCTTTTGTAAGGCTCCCTTGCTGTTTGTGGCATATATCAATGATCTAAACTTATATGTAGGAGGCCCGATTAAGAAGTTTGCAGCTGCTGCGTGTGGTTGATAGTGAAGAGGATAGCGGTAAAATGCTGGAGGATATCAATGGACTGGTCTGGTGAGCAGAGAAGTAGCAAATGGAATTCAATCTGGAGAAGTGTGAGGTGATGCATTTGGGGGAGGACAAACAAGGCAAAGGATTTGACAATAAATGGGAGGATACTGAGAAGTGTAGAGGAAGTAAGTGACCTTGGAGTGAATGTTCACAGATCCCTGAAGGTAGCAGGACAGATAAATAAAGTGGTTAAGAAGGCAGACGGGAAACTTTCCTTTATTAACTGAGACCTAGAGCATAAGAGCCAGGAGGTTCCCTAGAATTATATAAAACACTAGTTAGGCCACAGCTAGGGAACTGTGTACAGTTCTGTTAACTACAGGTAGAATACTGTGTACAGTTCTGTTAACTACAGGTAGAATACTGTGTACAGTTCGGTTAACTACAGGTAGGGAACTGTGTACAGTTCTGTTAACTACAGGTAGAATACTGTGTACAGTTCTGTTAACTACAGGTAGAATACTGTGTACAGTTCTGTTAAACACAGGTAGAATACTGTGTACAGTTCTGTTAACCACAGGTAGAATACTGTGCACAGTTCAGTTAACCAGAGGTAGAATACTGTGTACAGTTCTGTTAACTACAGGTAGAATACTGTGTACAGTTCTGTTAACTACAGGTAGAATACTGTGTACAGTTCTGTTAACAACAGGTAGAATACTGTGTGCAGTTCTGTTAACTGTAGGTAGAATACTGTGTACAGTTCTGTTAACTACAGGTAGAATACTACGTACAGTTCTGTTAACTACAGGTAGAATACTGTGTACAGTTCGGTTAACTACAGGTAGAATACTGTGTACAGTTCTGTTAACTACAGGTAGAATACTGTGTACAGTTCTGTTAAACACAGGTAGAATACTGTGTACAGTTCTGTTAACCACAGGTAGAATACTGTGCACAGTTCGGTTAACCAGAGGTAGAATACTGTGTACAGTTCTGTTAACTACAGGTAGAATACTGTGTACAGTTCTGTTAACTACAGGTAGAATACTGTGTACAGTTCTGTTAACAACAGGTAGAATACTGTGTGCAGTTCTGTTAACTGTAGGTAGAATACTGTGTACAGTTCTGTTAACTACAGGTAGAATACTACGTACAGTTCTGTTAACTACAGGTAGAATACTGTGTACAGTTCTGTTAAACACAGGTAGAATACTGTGTACAGTTCTGTTAACCACAGGTAGAATACTGTTCACAGTTCTGTTAACCACAGGTAGAATACTGTGTGCAGTTCTGTTAACTACAGGTAGAATACTGTGTACAGTTCTGTTAGCTACAGGTAGAATACTGTGTACAGTTCTGTTAACCACAGGTAGAATACTGTGTACAGTTCTGTTAACTACAGGTAGAATACTGCGTACAGTTCTGTTAAACACAGGTAGAATACTGTGTACAGTTCTGTTATCTACAGGTAGAATACTCGTACAGTTCTGTTAAACACAGGTAGAATACTGCGTACAGTTCTGTTAACTACAGGTAGAATACTGTGTACAGTTCTGTTAACTACAGGTAGAATACTGTGTACAGTTCTGTTAACTACAGGTAGGGAACGGTGTACAGTTCTGTTAACTGTAGGTAAAATACTGTGTACAGTTCTGTTAACTACAGGTAGAATACTGTGTACAGTTCTGTTAACTACAGGTAGAATACTGTGTACAGTTCTGTTAAACACAGGTAGAATACTGTGTACCATTCTGTTATCTACAGGTAGAATACTCGTACAGTTCTGTTAAACACAGGTAGAATACTGCGTACAGTTCTGTTAACTACAGGTAGAATACTGTGTACAGTTCTGTTAACTACAGGTAGGGAACTGTGTACAGTTCTGTTAACTACAGGTAGAATACTGTGTACAGTTCTGTTAACTACAGGTAGAATACTGTGTACAGTTCTGTTAACTGTAGGTAGAATATTGTGTACAGTTCTGTTAACTACAGGTAGAATCACTGTAGGTAGAATACTGTGTACAGTTCTGTTAACTACAGGTAGAATACTGTGTACAGTTCTGTTAACTACAGGTAGAATACTGTGTACAGTTCTGTTAAACACAGGTAGAATACTGTGTACAGTTCTGTTAACCACAGGTAGAATACTGTGCACAGTTCTGTTAACTACAGGTAGAATACTGTGTACAGTTCTGTTAACTACAGGTAGAATACTGTGTACAGTTCTGTTAACCACAGGTAGAATACTGTGTACAGTTCTGTTAACTACAGGTAGAATACTGCGTACAGTTCTGTTAAACACAGGTAGAATACTGTGTACAGTTCTGTTATCTACAGGTAGAATACTCGTACAGTTCTGTTAAATAAAGGTAGAATACTGCGTACAGTTCTGTTAACTACAGGTAGAATACTATGTACAGTTCTGTTAATTACAGGTAGAATACTGTGTACCGTTCTGTTAACCACAGGTAGAATACTGTGTACAGTTCTGTTAACTACAGGTAGAATACTGTGTACAGTTCTGTTAACTACAGGTAGAATACTGTGTACAGTTCTGTTAACTACAGGTAGAATACTGCGTACAGTTCTGTTAACTACAGGTAGAATACTGTGTACAGTTCTGTTACCCACAGCTAGGGAACTGTGTACAGTTCTGTTAACTACAGGTAGAATACTGCGTACCGTTCTGTTAACTACAGGTAGAATACTGTGTACAGTTCTGTTAACTACAGGTAGAATACTGTGTACAGTTCTGTTAACCACAGCTAGGGAACTGTGTACAGTTCTGTTAACTACAGGTAGAATACAGTGTACAGTTCTGTTAACCACAGCTAGGGAACTGTGTACAGTTCTGTTAACTACGGGTAGAATACTGTGTACAGTTCTGTTAACTACAGGTAGAATACTGTGTACAGTTCTGTTAACTACAGGTAGAATACTGTGTACAGTTCCGGTCACTACATTACAGGAAGGATGCGGATGCAGCAGAGAACTTACAGAGAAGTTATATGAAGGGTGTTGCTGGGACTGGAGCATTTTAACTAGGATTGGATCGGCCAGAGTTGTTTTCTTTGTAACATGGGGGTGAGGATTGAGGTGAATAAAATCAGATGGGGTCTAGATAGAGTGGCTGGAAGAGGTATTTCCATCGCACAGAGAACATGAGAACACCAGGCCATTCAGCCCTTCCAGCCTGCTGTGCTATCCAATGAGATCATGGATGATCTTCCACTTCAACACCATTTCCCTGCACTATCTCCGTGTCCCTGGATGTTTTTAAAATGTAAAAATCCATCGATTACAGTCGTGAACATACTCAAAATGGCAGAGCCCCCACAGCCTTCTGCGGCAGAGAGTTCCAAAGATTCACCACCCTCTGGGTGAAGAAATTTATCCTCATCTCAATCTTAAATGACCTGCCCCTTATGCTGAGGCTGTGTCCCCTGGTTCTTGACACCACCCCCCCCAACACCCCCACCACTCCCCCCATCCCCAACCCCCCTGCCACCCCCCACACCCACCCCCCCCCCCCCACCCCCCAGCCAGGGGAAACATTCTTCCTGCATCTGCCCTGTCGAGCCCTGTAAGAATTTTGTATGTTTGAATGAGATCACCTCTCGTTCCTCTAAACTCCAGAGAATACAGGCCCAGTCTGTTTAATCTTTCCTCATAGGACAATCCCTCCATCCCAGGAATTAATCTAGTGAGTCTCCGTCGCACTCCCTCTAGGGCAAGCATATCTTTCCTTTGGTAAAGGGATCAAAACTGTGCACCGTTCTCAGGTCAATAACCAGGGAGCAGAGATTTAAAACAATTAGTGGAAGGATCAGAGGGGAGTTGAGGAGTCAATTCTTTCACCCAGTGGGTGGTTGGGTGAGAGACTCACTGCCTGGAAGGGTAGTAGGCCTCCTTCTGTAATTGTTTCACTGTTTCAGATGACTGGATAAGCTGTTTGTGATGTTGGTTCGGGGATCTGCAGGATGGCATTGATGACCCTATCTCAGCACCAAGCTTACACAGTCAGCAAATGGCTCAGGCCCTGTTTAGGACATTACCGATAAGACCAATCTTAGAGTGCGTGGAGCTGTAGGAATCTCAACGTGTAGACTGACCAGTAAAGGGAGGCTTGAGATAGACAGTAGTAAAGAACCCATGAGCAGATATCTCAACAAGCAGATCGAGGAAGGGGTGTTCATTAGCTCCATTTTAAAGGAGAATCTGAGTATTGAACAGAGCCCATAAAGGTGTTCAAGGAAGTTCTTACATGCAGATTCAGGTTATCCTGATCAGATCATTGTTTGCTATATATCGTGCAAACTCACACATGGGTTTAAGGCCACCAGTTTTGGACCAGAATAGTGCCCGGTCTACCTCAAATTACCCTGGGAAGGCAAAGTATCTCAAACATTTGTACAGGTTAAGCTAGCCATTTCACGCTGCTACTATGCAGCGGTGACACGAGTGGTATTTTCCAGTAATGGGATGCTGCCATCAGTCCAAAAAGACATTCTACCCACCACACAATTGAGCAATGTCATGTATGAATTTCAGTGTCGGTGTGATGCCAGGTAAGTAGGCCGTACATCCCAGTGATTGCCTGATCGAATCAAACAGCACGTTCCTTCAATTGTTCGTAAGTCAGATTACAGACCGTACTCAACGATCCCACACTCACAAAACCCAAAACAAAATGTCTACTGCTAGATGTGATTCTGCGATTGGACAGCACTCACTGAACAATCCAGAGTGCGCTGTTAACGACACTAACATTAAAGATAATCAATCGAGCTCATTTATACCTGCTAGAAGCGACACGCATTCAAACTAGAGACCCGTTCGCTGCAAATAAAAGGAATATTTTCAAGTCTTGTGCCTTGCAGAGCCAGAAGTTCCCCATTACTATTGTCATGGCAACGCCTTGGCCAATCAGAGTCCACTTGCCAACCAATCATTATCCTTTTCTCCTGTAGGATAATAGTCAAACTCAGATAGATTAGAGCCAATCAGCTCCATATTTCTGCTGTTCCCATCATTCTCGTTTATCTCCCTCTCTGTCCAGATTTTCACTCGTTATGGGAAATGTTACACCTTCAACTCCGGGAAAGACGGGAAACCTCTGCTGACGACAATGAAAGGTGGCACAGGGAATGGGCTGGAGGTGATGCTGGACATCCAGCAGGATGAGTACCTGCCCGTGTGGGACAAGACAGGTGAGAAAGAGAGGCAGAGAGACAAGAACATCATGTGCACCAGAGAAATGGGGGAGGGGGAAGGATGGGGAATGTGGGGAGGGTAGGGTGGGTGGTGAGGGAACCTGAGAGCAAGGAGATGAGGGGGAGAGGTGACGGGGAAGGAGTGTGTGGGTAGGAAAGGGGGTGAGAGGAAGTGGGGGAGGGGTGAATTGTGGGGGGGTGGAAGTGGAGAATGGGGAAGGGGTGGGAGTGCGGGAGGAGGAAGACCAGGAAAGGGGGCAAGAGTGAATGGGTAGTGTTAGTGGGGTGAAAGGCAGAGTATGGGGAGAGGGTGGGGAAGGGAAGGGAGTGTAGGATGAGGAAGCGGGGCGAGGAGGAAGGTGAGGAAGGGAGGGAGAGTGTGGGATGGAGGAAGTGGGTGATGCCTGGAAATCCCTGGGGCACAAACTCCTGCTGGGGTAGAAGGGAGACTGTCCCAATGGGACTGGCTTCACCTGAACCGTGCTGGGACCAGTGTCCTGGCGAATTGAATAAACAGGGCTGTAGAGAGGGCTTTAAACTAAATGGGGGGAAGGGTTCTGGAGACGGGATACATAGGTTTACAAAGCAACAGGGCATGGCAGCATTGCAGGGCAGCTACTTAGATAATGATACCCCGAGTGTGACAGGAAGTAACAGAGTGTACAAATATAAAAAACAGCAGCAAATAGGGTCAAGGGGGAAAAAATGATATAAAGGATAAAGGAATGGCTCTTTACTTAAATGCACATAGTATTCGGAACAAACTAAATGAATTAACAGCACAAATAGAGGTTAATGGGCATGATTATATAGTCATTACAGAGACATGGTTACAAGATGATCAAAGCTGGGAATTAATTATTCAGGGGTATGTGACTTTTCGAAAGCACAGGCAGGAAGGAAAGGGTGGTGGGGTAGCTTTGTTAGTACGAGATGGAATAAGTATGAAATGATCTTGGATCGGAAGATGTAGAATCCATATGGATGGAGATAAGAAATAACAAGAGGAAGAAGACACTGGTGGGAGTAGTCTATAGGCCCCTGAACAGTAGCTATGCTGTAGGACAGAGAATAAATCAGGAAATAATGAGGGCATGTAAAAAAAGGCAGTGCATTAATCATGAGTGACTTTAATCTTCATGTAGATTGGGAAAATCGAATTGGCAGAGGTAGCCACGAGCAAGAATCCATCGAGTGTATTCAAGGTAGTTTCTTAGAACAATATGTTGTGGATCCAACCAGCGATCAGGCTATTTTCGATCTGCTATTCTGTAACGAGGCAGGTTTAATAAATAATCTCAGAGTAAAAGACCCCCTTGGAAACAGTGACCATAACATGGTAGAATTTAGCATTCAGTTTGAGAGTGAGATCTTGGGTCGGAAATAACTGTGCTAAACTTAAATAAGGGTAATTACATAGCAGCCTTGCAGGGCAACTCTTTAGGTAATGATACCTAGAGTGTGACAGGAAGGGAGGGTTAAATAAGGAATGAGGGCAGAGTTGGCTGGAGTGGACTGGGAAAGGAGTTTAGCAGAAAAGATGGTTGATGAACAATAGCAGACGTTTAAGAAAATAGTTCATGACTCACAACAAAGATATATCCCAGTGAGGAAGAAGGATTCTGGGAAGGGGATAAACCAACCATGGTTAACAAAGGAAGTTAAGGACAGTATCAAATTGAAAGAAAAAACATACAATGTGGCAAAGATTAGTGATAAGCCAGAGGATTGGAAAAGTTTTAAAAACCAACAAAAGATGACCAAAAAATAATAAAAAAATAATAAAAAACAGTTAACTATCGGCCAGTTAGCTTAACATCTCTCCTTGGGAAAATGTTGAAGTCTATTACAAAGGATGTAATAACAGAGCGTTTAGAAATAGATAATATAATCAAGAGTCAGCATGGCTTCATGAAGGGGAAATCATGTCTGACAAATTTATTAGAATTCTTTGAGGTGGTAACAAGCAGGATAGATAAAGGAGAACATGTAGATATAATATATTTGGATTTCCAAAAGGCATTTGATAAAGTACCGCACATACGGCTACTTATAAGATATGAGCCCATGTCGCTGCGACTAGTATGTTAGAATGCTTATGGACTGGCCAACTAATAGAAGAGTTGGGAAAGGGGGGCATTTTCAGGATGGAACCTATAGTTAGTGGAGTGCCACAAGGATCGGTGCCGGGGCCACAATTACTTACAATATATATTGTCTTAGATGAGGGAAATGAATGTACTGTCGCCAAGTTTGCAGATGACACAAAAATAGGTGGGAAGGCAAGTGGTGAGGGTGACACAAAGAGTCTACAGAGGGATATAGACAGGTTAAGTGAGTGGGCAAAAAATGGCAGATGGAATCTAATGTGGGAAAAATGTGAGGTTATGCATTTTGACAGGAAGAATAGAGGAGCTGAATATTATTTAAATGGAGAAAGACTGCAGAAAGCTGCAGCACAGAGGGATTTGGGGGTCCTCGTGCATGAATCACAAAAAGTTATCCTACAAGTTCAACAGGTAATAGGGAAGGCAAATGGAATGTTGGCCTTTATTTCAAAGGGAATGGAGTATAAAAATAGGGAAGTCTTTCAAAAACTACAAAAGGCACTAGTTAGACCACACCTAGAATACTGTGAACAGTTTTGGTTCCCTTATCTAAGGAAAGATATACTGGCATTGGAGGCAGTCCAGAGAAGGTTCACTAGGTTGATCCCGGGTATGGAGGGATTTTCTTATGAGGAGAGGTTGAGGAGGTTGGGCCTGTACTCATTGGAGTTTAGAAGAATGAGAGTCGACTTTATTGAAACATATAAGATTCTTAGGAGGCTTGACAGGGTAGATGCTGAGAGGTTGTTTCCCCTTGTGGGAGAGTCTAGGACCAGAGGACATAATCTCAGAGTATGGAGGTGTCCATTTAAAACAGAGATGAGGAGGAATTTCTTCTCTCAGAGGGTAGTGAAGCTGTGGAATTCTTTACCGCCGAGGGCTGTAGAGGCTGGGTCGTTAAGTATATTCAAGGCTGAGGTAGACAGATTGTTAATCAGTGAGGGAATCAAGGGTTTTGGGGGGAAAGGCAGGAAAGTGGAGTTGAGGATTATCAGATCAGCCATGATCTCACTTAATGGCGGAGCAGACTCGATGGGCTGATTGGCTTACTCCTGCTCCTACATCTTATGGTCTCATGCTGAACATCAGGAGCTCATGGTCATTTCTTCCCTTTGTTTCCCATCTGGCAGCCAGTCAGAGTGAGAGGCTGGGTCAGCAGGAAAGCCAATGGGAGAGGGTCAGAGCCCTTGGAGACAGCGCTGCCAATCAGGAAGGGGGGTGTTGAGATTCGTGGGTGGGGGGGGGTCACAGGATGAGAATGTGGGACTGCTGGGGGAGGGTGTCCGGGGGGCGGGGGGTGCAATTGACATTAATTATCGGTTCTAATATCTCCTCGTGTGGCTCGGTTTCAAAGTTAACTTGATAAATATTCCTGTGAAGTGCCTTTCGAGGTTCCTATTGCGATAAAAGAGCAACAACTTGCATTTATATACCGCCTTTAATGTAGGAAAACAGCTCAGGACTAAACAGGGGAGTTACTTGATACTGAGCCACAGGAGGAGATATTCGGTCAGGAGATCAAATGTTTGTTCAAAGGGGTATGTTTTCAGGAGCATCTTAAAGGTGGAAAGAGAGGTGGAGAGGCAGAGAGGGTTAGGGAGGGAATTCCAGAGCTCGGGGCCCAGGCAGCTGAAGGTACGGCCGCCAATAGTGCAGCAATTAAAATCGGGGTGGTACATGATGCCAGAATCGGAGGCGCTCAGACATCTTGGAGGGTTGTGGGGCCGGCTGGCGATGACTGTGAGAGGGAGGGGGCGAGGCCACGGATGGATTTGAAAACAAGGATGAGGGTTTTAAAACCAAGATGTTACTTGGCCTGGAGCCGGTGTGGGTCAGCGGGCACAGGGCTGACGCGGGATCGGGACTTGGTGCAAGTTAGGAAGCAGGCAGCAGAATTTTGGATGAGCTCAAGTTTACGGAGGGAAACTTGGAGAGGATTGAAATAGTCAGGTCTGGAGGTAACAAAGGCATGGGTGAGGGTTTCAGCAGCAGATTATTATTAATTGATGTCTTTTCTCTCTCTCTCTCTCTCTCTCTCCCTCAATCTGACAATCCAACTCACAGAAGAGACTTCCTTTGAGGCTGGTTTGAAGATTCAGATCCACACGCAGGATGAACCTCCGTATATTCACGAGTTGGGGTTTGGGGTTGCTCCAGGTTTTCAGACTTTTGTGTCCACACAGGAACAGCGGGTAATGTACCAATTGTGTTTTCTGCATGACCGAGTGAGGGCTAACGAGAAACCACGTCACTGTGTGACCGTACTACCTTCCATTTCGCAACTCTCAGTCCGACAACAATCTGACAGAGGCAACGACATCTTGTCCAGAGCTGACAGCAGCTGAATGGCTGCTAGAAACATGGTGCCTCGCTTCACAGTGGGTTCAGGGTTCAATCTATTTTCTCAACGTAAGAACAATCAACAGGAACAGGAGGAGGCCATTCAGCCCCTCGAGCCTGCTCCGCCGTTCAATTACATCATGGCTGATTTGACCTTAGCTCCATTTACCCACCTCGGTTCTGTAACCCTTAATCCCCTTACCCAACAAAAATCTATCAATCCCAGTTTTGAAACTTCCAATTGACCTCTGGCCTCAACAGCTCTTTGGGGAAGAGGCTTCCACTCCCCTTTGTGTGAAGAAGAGCTTCCTGACATCACCCCTGAACAGCCTGGCTCGAATTTTAAGGTTCCACACCCTTGTTCTGGATTCCACCGATAGAGGAAATAGTTTCTCTCTATCGACCCTATTGTATCCTTTAATGACCTTAAACCCCTCGATTAGATCACCCCTTAATCTTCTATACTCGAGGGAATACAAGTCTAGTCTGTGCAATCTGTTATCACAATTTAACACTTTCATCCCTGGGATCATTCTAATGAATCTGTGCGGTGCCCCCTGAAGGGGGAACTTCCAGGTGGTGGTGTTAGGGAGGCGGTTTCAGGGTTTTGACCCATTGATGTGGAGTGAGACATTATCTCTCAGGCTTGGGTGTACTTTGGTGTTTAGGAAGGCTGTCCCAGTGAGCATGCTCACAGGCCCCCTCCTCAACAACGTCGGACAAGAGGGAGGAAAATCAGATGCTGAGAGGTGAGGACATGTTTGGGCTTGCCTCTGAGGCCTCCGCTGGTAAGGGACAGCTTCCAGGGATGGGGCGTTGGGAGGGAGTTGGTGTTCTGTTTTGGGTTTTGCATGCGTGGGTTGATCTGCTGTTAGAGGTCATTCCGGGATTGGACAGCACTCGCTGAACAATCCTGAGTGCACAAATAACCACACGAACAATTTAAGGTAATTAGTCAATCTCATAACATGACTCATTTATACTAGATGCAACATACGTTCATACACAGTTACCCATTCTCTGCAAACAAAAGGAATATGCTCAAGCCTTGTGCGTTTTTGTTTGGGGAGCTGAGAAATCCTCATTGCTTTCTCCATGGCAATGCCTTGGCCAATCAGAGTTGACTTGCCAACCAATCAGCACCCTTTTCTCCTGGAGTATAAGTTGTTGTGATTGTTTGAAATTCTTCTGTTATTCTGGTATTCTTCGGTTTGTCTTGATGAGTACAAGACGAAAAGCTTCAGCAACATGTCTCCCTTGGCAGCAAAATTCAAGTTAGATTTTGATGAGGAAAGATGGGAGGAGGCTCGAGAGAAGCATAAACCCCAGCATGGACGGGCTGGGCCGAATGGCCTGTTTCTGTGTTACATATCCGATGTAATTTTACAGAGAAGGCACAAGGAAAGATAATCCACTAAATTGTTTGATGTCAAACCTCTACTGGAGTCAAATCTTTGGAGGTCAATGATTTTTAAAAAATCTTTTATGGGATGTGGGCATCGCTGGCAAGGCCAGCATTTGTTCCCCATCGCTAATTGCCCTTGAACTTACCTTAGAGGGCAGGTAAGAGTCAACCAAATTGCTGTTGGTCACATGTAGGCCAGACCAGGTGAGGAAGGCAGATTCAGCAGGTCTGGCAGCATCGGCGGAGAAGAAAAGAGTTGACGTTTCGAGTCCTCATGACCCTTCGACAGAACTTGATTTCGAGTCCAAGAAAGGACTCCTTTCTTGGACTCGAAATCAAGTTCTGTCGAAGGGTCATGAGGACTCGAAACGTCAACTCTTTTCTTCTCCGCCGATGCTGCCAGACCTGCTGAGTTTTTCCAGGTAATTCTGTTTTTGTTTTGGATTTCCAGCATCCACAGTTTTCTTGGTTTTTAAGGAAGGCAGATTTCCTTCCCTAAAGGGCATTAGTGAACCAGATGGATTTTTACAACAATTGATGATAGTTTCACCATTACTGAGTCTAGCTTTCAATTCCCGATTTATTACTTGAATTTAAATTCTACCAGTTACCATGGTGCGATTTGAATCCATGTCCAGAGCATTTCCCTGGGCCTCTTGGATTAGCAGTCCAGTGACATTACTACTACACCACCATCCCCCCTGATTTCTGTTATGGCACAACCGATGGGAATTGTTAAGTGCTCAAATCCCAAAGGGAAACTTGAAACAACTGTCACAACTGTTTTGAAATTTGTATATATTTCAAGATGCATGTCTTGAATTCAGTAGTAATAATAAGGCCAGAGTCTTACAAAAATAAATGATACCTTTATTAGTAGAAGAAATTATTTTAAGGACATACCTACATCAACAAATTATTACTATGATAACTTCCAAATCCCCTAATCAATCTAACTCCCAGTTACACTTTTGTTAAGGCAACAGTAAGACACACAGATTTTACAAGCCCCAGGCAAAGTAACACACAATACCCTGCAATTGTCTAATTCAAAGTGAGTTTGTCTCAGCCTCAGTTCCTTGTAGCCAGCAGTTTGAGGCTGAGATGCTGGAGGTTTTTCACACTTGTATTGGATCATAGAATGCCTGCCCTTACACACAGCCTTCTCTCCTTTATACATATTTTCCCCTTTGAATGCAAATTCCCATTGTTTCAATGTGTCTTTGGACTTTATCTCTCTAATAATAAAAATCTATCATAGTACCAATTTTACCAGTAATCTTTAGGAAAAATAAACACACTGTTTCTTAACTTCTCCTAGCCAGGTGAAACATTTCACCCCCTCTTTTGAATTCAAGCTCGTCTGGTTTATTAAAAAATGCAAATGTTCCCTTCATGCCTCACATTCTAAAACTTCCCCATGTTTACCCACTTAACATTTCAAACCCAGCTGCCTTTAATTCAGTTTAAGTCCCACGCACACACAGACAGATACATAGACACAGACCCCACCATTACTCTACTGTACAGTAAATTCCAATAACATTACGAAAATTATTATATCTGCCTGACACGTCAAGATTAATGTCGAAGATCCAGAGCTCTGGGAGCAGGACGTTCAGGGGTCAAGGGTCCCAGGGGTCAAAGGGCCCAGGGGTCACAGGGAAGCTCTTCAGGAGAGAAAAGTGCAGCAAAAGGTGGAAGGAAAATAATTTCTGAAAAATGAAGTTTGATATTTGGAAATATCGATGGGTAAAAATGGACAGTTGATTTCTAAACATGCTCAGTAATTGAAGTATAACAAAGACCCTGGTGGGACAGATGTAGTGAGGAAATTCTCAGTCTCTCTCTCTCTCTCTCTCTCTCTGTCCTTCCAGATCATGTATCTTCCTCCACCCTGGGGTGACTGCCGGATGTCGAACATAAACTCCGGCTTCTTCAGCACCTACAGTATCACAGCGTGCAGGATCGACTGTGAGACACGGTACCTTGTGGAGAATTGCAACTGTCGCATGGTGCACATGCCAGGTAAGATCCAGAGAGAGAGAGAGAGAGACAGGTCACCCTGATTGGATTTACGAGTGACTGCCTTATTTCTGACTTCTAGTTCTGGTCTTGCCCTACAAGTGAAAACTGCTTCTCTACGTCTCCCCTATTGAAATCTTTTCATAATTTTACAGATCTCCGTTAGATCTTTACCAAGGAGGAAGGCACTCCCCAAGCCATGGTGAAAAAGGAGGTAATTCAGACACTAGAAGGGTTTAAGATTGATAAGGAGGGGGTATTGAATAGGTTGTCTGCACTTAAAGTTGATAAAGCACCGAGACTGGATGAGATGCATCCAAGGTTAGTGAGGGAAGTGAGAGTGGAAATTGTGGGGGCACTGGACATAATTTTTCAGTCTTCCCGAGACTCAGGCGGAGGTGCCAGAGGATCAGGGAATTGCAAACATTACACCCTTGTTCAAAAAAGGTGGTAAAGATAAGCCCAGCAACTACAGGCCAGTCAGTTTAACTTCGATGGTGAGGAAGCTTCTGGAAATGTATTAGTCACATGGACAAATGTGGGTTAATTAAGGAAAGCCAGCATGGATTCCTCTAGGGATAATCATGTTTCACTTAACTTGCTGGAGTGTTTTGAAGAGGTGACGGAGAGGGTTGATAAGGGAAATGCTGCTGATGTGGTGTACATAGACTTCCAAAAGGAGTTCAATACAGTGCCACACAACAGACTTGTGAGCAAAGTTATAGCTCATGGATTAAAAGGGACATTTGCAACATGGATGCAGAATTGGCTGACTGACAGGAAACAGAGAGTCATGGTTAATGGATATTTTTCGGGCTGGAGGAAGGTTTGGAGTGGAGTTCCCCAGGTGTCAGTATAGGGGCCCTTGCTTTTCCTGATATATATATAAATGATCTAGATCTTCGTGTGCAGGGGACAGTTTCAAAATTTGCAGATGATACGAAGCATTCTGAACTGTCAGGAGGATAGTGTCGAATGTCAAAGGGAGGGACATAGACAAGTGTTGGAAGGGTAGGTGGCAGATGAAGTTCAATGCAGAGAAATGTGAAGTGATCCATAGGAACATAGGAGCAGGAGTGGGCCATTCAGCCCATCAAGCCTGCTCCACCAGTCAATACAATCATGGCAGATCATCCACTTCAATGTCTTTTTCCCACACTATCCCCATATCCTTTACATCATTGGTATTTAGAAATCTGTCAATCTCTACTTTAAACATACTCAGTGACTGAGATTCCACAGCCCTCTGGGGTAGAGAATTCCAAAGATTCACAACCTACTGATTCGAAATATTTCTCATCACCTCAGTCCTAAGTGGCTTCCCCCTTATTTTGAAGTTGTGTTCCTTGATTCTAGACTCCCCAACCAGGGGAAACATCTAACCTGCATCTACCCTGTCTATCCCTTTAAGTGTTTTGTAGGTTTCAATGAGATCACCTCTCATTCTTCAAAACTCTAGAGAAAACAGGCCCAGTTTCCCCATTCTCTCTCCATTAGACAGTCCCGCCATCCCCGGAACAAGTCTGGTGAGCCTTCATTGCACTCCCTCTATGGCAGTAATATCCTTTCTGAGGTAAGGGGACCAAAACTGCACACAGTACTCCAGGAGTGGTCTAACCAAGCTTCTATACAATTGAAGCAAGACTTCACTACTCCTGTACTCAAACCCTCTTGTGATAAAGACTAACATTCCATTAGCCTTCCTAATTGCTTGCTGCATTTTGGCGGGAAGAACATGGGGAGACAGTATAAAATAAAGGGTACAACTCTAAAGGGGCTGCAGGAGCAGAGGGACCTGGGTGTATATGTACATAAGTCATTGAAGGTGACAGGACAGGTTGAGAGCACGGTAAATAAAGCATACAGTATCCTGGGTTTTATTAATAGGGGCAAAGAGTACAAGAGCAAGGAGGTTAAGTTGAACATGAATAGGACATTAGTTCAGCCTCAGCTGGAGTATTGCGTCCAGTTCTGAGCACCGCACTTTAGGAAGGACATGAAGGCAGTGGGGAGAATGCAGAATAGATTCACGGAGAATAGTTCTACTAATGAGAATTCGGTTATGAAGATAGATTGGAGAAATTGGGACTGTTTTCCTTGAAGAGAAGGTTGAGAGGAGATGTGATAGGGGAATTCAAAATAATGAGGGGTCTGGACAGAGTCGATAGGGAGACACTATTCTGACTCGTCAAAGGATCGAGAACAAAAGAGGACTGATTTAAAATAATTGGTAAAAGAAACAGAAATGAGATGAGGAGAAACTTTCACCCAGCGAGTGGTTGGGGTTTGAAAACACTGCCAGAGAGTGTGGTGGAGGCAGGTTCAAAAGGGAATTAGACAGTTATCTGAAAAGGAAGAATGTGCAGGGTTACGGGGAGAAGTCAGGGGAATGGCACAAGGTGAATTGCTCATTTGGAGAGCTGGTGCAGACATGACGGGCTGAATGGCCTCCTTCTGCACTCTACAATTCTGTGATTCACCCAGTAGTTACTCCGATATCATCCTTACCCCCAACTCCCTCCAACCCTGACACACCCAGTGGTCAGTCCCATATCTTCCTCCCCGACCAACCTAACAGGCACTCAGGCACTTCCACCACCCCCAACCACTACCCCCCTCCAACTCCAAACTCCCTGTCCGACCATCTATTCATGTGGTTCCGTGTCAAATTTCCGTTAATGACACACCTGTGAAATACCTTGAGGATTTCTCTACATTAAAGGATCTATATAAGGAAACAGTGTCGGTGCTGAGGGATCTGGGTTTGTGTTCGGAGAGCGTTCCCTCCTGTACAACCGGAAATACCAAAACAGGTGTCCCGATGAAAAGTCACAGCGCTGGAACGTTAACTCTGTTTCTCTTTCCACAGATGCTACCAGACCTGCTACGCTTGTCCAGCATTTTCTGTGCTCATTTCAGATTTCCAGCATCCGCAGGGTTTTGCTGGGAGTTAATTGTCTGGGTGCTTTGATTTGGCTGAGATTCTCTGAAGGCTGATTAAATTCCTCATCTCTCTTTCTCTCTCTCTCTCTCTCTCTCTCACATGCAGGGAACGCTGATGTCTGCACACCAGAACAATACAAGGACTGTGCTGACCCAGCCTTGGGTAAGTCCTCATGGCTGTCAATGTCTCCTCACAATGGCTGTTGCTGATTCTGGTTGGTACTGAAGCCTTCACGTTTCACATCCTGACCTTTCACCCCTACAGCCCCGCCCCAATGCCCTCCCACCATTGGTCACCCACCACTTCCATCCTCATAGTGTCCCACGTTCCACAGCCAATCAGAAATTGAACAGACTCTTCCCTATTTAATTGGACCATCAGTCTCCAGCAGTCTCCAACCACCAATATTTTTATAAACCATTCACGGAAAATTTTTCTCTCCTGGACATTAGTCTCTCATTCCTCGAGAATCCAGAGAAATCTGGGATCTCTCCTCAATCCATGAATCCAGATTCCAGCTGTGGTCCCGTTCTCTGCTGAGAGTGGACCCAGGACAATCCTGATCGGACTGACTCAGGGACCAATCCTGGGGACGTGGGTTGAGTTTGGTGACCTCAGATGTCCTTAAGTTCCATGTCTGTTATTCACAGAGTGACAGTCAACTCAGGATTACAATCCAGGATTGGTTAAAACAAGAATGTTCACTACAGCAACACCAGAACTGTATGCAGACAGCAACATAGATTTTAAAGAAACTCGTCCTCCAAGGTGGGCGTCGCTGGCTGGTCCAGAATTTATTGCCCATCCCTAAATGCCCTTGAGAAGGTGGTGGTAAGCCGCCTTCTTGAACCGCTGCAGTCCCTGTGGTGTAGGTACACCCACAGTGCTGTTAGGGAGGGAGTTCCAGGATTTTGACCCAGCGACAGTGAAGGAACGGCGATATGTTTCCAAATCAGGATGGTGAGTGCTTTGGAGGGGAACTTCCAGGTGTGCTGTTCCCATCTGTCTGCTGCCCTTGTCCTTCTAGGTGGTAGTGGTCGTGGGTTTAGAAGGTGCTATCTAAGGAGCCTTGGTGAATTCCTGCGGTGCATCTTGTAGATGGTACACACTGCTGCTACTGTGCGTTGGTGGTGGAGGGAGTGAATGTTTGTGGATAGGGTGCCAATCAAGTGGGCTGCTTTGTCCTGGATGGTGTCAAGCTTAATGAGTGTTATTGGAACTGCACTCATCCAGGCAAGTGGGGAGTATTCCATCACACTCCTGACTTGTGCCTTGTAGATGGTGGACAGGCTTTGGGTGTACTTTGGCATTTAGGAGCTCTGACCCAGTGAACTAGCTTACAGATCTCTCCTCACCAAAGTCAGACAAGAGTGAGGTAGATCAGCATGCTGAGAGGTGAGGATAAGTTTGAGCTCAGCTGTGATGTCTCCACAGTTGAATTATTTGGGTTCACTGATGAAGAAAGCCTCTAGAGTGAAATATGCAGATTAAACAACTGCCAGTATCATTCAGCGAAGCCCCTCACCAAAAACCAAACCAAACACTCTCCACCCAAAACCCACCCTCCCACAAAACCCACCCACTCCCCAAACCCTACCCTCCCCCTCAAAACCAAACACCTTACCCCCAAACCCAGCACCCTCCCCCCAACCCAAAACCCTCCCCCCAAACCCCACCCTCCCCATACCAAACACCATCCCCCAAACCCAACCCCCCAACTCAAAACCCTCCCCCCAAACTCCACCCTCCCCAAAACCAAACACCCTTCCCCCCAAACAAAACACCTTCCCCCCCAAAACTAAACATCCTCCCCCCAAAACATTTTGCATCTCTCACCCTGTCCTCCAACCTCTCGGCCTGATGAGGACTGGCTTTGCTGGTCCTGAGCACACTGAACTCAAACCACCGAACGCAGCTGTGGATGGAGAGATGAAGTTATTGTAAGTTGAATAACCATAATCCTTCTTTCTCCACATTCAAGTCTGCCTTTCCCAATTAATTACCTCCCAATTCCTCACCACCTGTTTATTTTTTCTCTCTCCTTCTCCATCTTTTTAACTCCATCCCTCTATCATTCTCTCTGTCGCCATCTCCCTCCTTCTGTCTTTCTGCATTTCTATCTTGCTCTCTCTGTCACTCTCTACATCCCTCCTTCTCTCTCTATATCTCTTTCTCTTTCCCCATTCCTCTTTGGATCTCGCTATTTCCCACTTTATCTGTTTCTATCCCTCACCTATTTCTTCTCACAACTCTCTCTTTCCCTCCCTTCATCCCTCTCTCACTTCCCCCATCCTCTCTCCCTCCCTGTCTGTTTTTGTATTTCAGAGTTTCTTGTGGAGCAGGACAGTAGTTACTGTATGTGTGAAACTCCCTGTAACGTTACCCGATTCGGGAAGGAGATTTCCATGGTGAAGATTCCCAGCAAAGCCTCTGCAAAATTCCTCGCCAAAAAATTTAATAGAACGGAGCAATACATAATGTGAGCATTTGGGAAAGCATTAATTCCAATAACTGGGAGGGAAGCAGCAGAGAGAGGAGGTGGGGGAGGAGAGAGGGGGGGATGGGAGAGGGAGGATAGAGGGATGGGAGAGGGAGGGGGATGGGAGAGGGATGGGGATGGAGAGGGGAGAGGGAGGGGGATGGAGAGGGATGGGAGAGGGGAGAGGGAGGGGGATGGGGGAGAGGGAGGGGGATGGAGAGGGAAGAGGGAAGGGGGTTGGGGATGGAAGGGGGGAGGGGAGGGGGATGGGGGATGGGAGAGGGGCAGGGATGGGAGAGGGAGGAGGATGGAGAGGGGAGAGGGAGGGGGATGGAGAGGGTTGGGAGAGGGGAGAGGGAGGGGGAGGGGGGAGATGGAGAGGGATGGAGAGGGAAGAGGGAAGGGGGTTGGGGATGGGAGGGGGAGGGGAGGTGGATGGGGGATGGGAGAGGGGCAGGGCTGGGAGAGGGAGGGGAAGGAACATAGGAGTGGGAGGGTAATGGGAGACGGTGGGGGATGGGAGAGGGAGGGAGGGAGGTGGGAGAGTGAGAGGGTCAGGGATGGGAGATGGAGGAGGACAGGAGAGGGTGGGGGATGGGACAAGGAGTGGGGTGGGAGAGGGATGTGAGAGGGTAGAGGGAGAGGGAGTGGAGCAGGAGAGGGAGGGGAATGCTCTTTCTCTCATTCTCTCCTATGCATTCCCTCTCCTACACTCTCATTCTCTTTCTCACTCTCTCTCCTGCCCTCTGTCTCCCTCCCTCTCGGTTTCTCTCTCACTCTCTCTTTCTCACACTCACTCTCTTGCTCTCAATCTCTCCAACTGTCTCTCTTAATCTCTCTCACTTTCTCACTCTCTCTCTCTCTCTCATCTCACTCTGTCTTCTTGCTTCTCAGGGACAACATTCTGGTTTTGGACATTTTTTTTGAGGCTCTAAACTACGAGACCATTGAGCAGAAGAAAGCCTACGAGGTAGCAGGATTACTCGGTGAGTGTTTCCATGGAAACCAGCTCCGTGATGAAGGCTTTATTCTTAATTCAAACGCTGGCTCTAGGCGCCTCCACATAGCGTTTGATAATTGCACCCATTCCTGTGAGCAGCCCCATTGAGTGGAACCAAAATATTAGCTCATGTGTTAATGAATTCAGCCCATGCTAGGCCAAGATTTTTCACAACCATTTCCGACACATTTAATCCAAATTCATAGCAATACCATCCAGAACAAAGCAGCCCACTTGATTGGTACCTCCAACATTCGCTCCCTCCACCATTGACACACAGTGGCAGCAGTGTGTACCATCTACAAGATACACTGCAGAAATTCACCAAAGATCCTTAGACAGCACCTTACAAACCCATGACCACTACTATCTCGAAGGACAAGGGATGCAGACACATGGGAATACCACTGCCTGGAAGTTCCCCTCCAAGCCACACATCCGGGTCAAAATCCTGGAACTCCCTCTTTAACAACGCTGTTGTCGAACAGGATTTCAGTGCTCACTGAAGTTGTGGTGGTCAGGTCACCATTTTCACCACGTGATACAAATCTACGAAATATTAATAACACAATTATGCAAACTTTTGAAAACAGGTTTCAAATTTTAAACCAATCAAAACTGATATACTCACTGCCAGAGCCAGGAGAAGAGCTTCAAAAAGGTTTTCAAATTCAGCTGTTTGGCAAAGCGATTCTGCTGTATACACTCTGAAAAGGTGGTGACAATCTGTTAACTGAAGTGTTCTGTTTCTGACAATGTGCTCCAGTTTATTTTTAAAAACACAAATATCTTCCAGAGTAAACTGTTCCTATTTTATCATCATAATAGGTGATGAGGAAAGGAAAAGAATTGACAAATCTTTAAATATTAGCTTCTGCGCTCTGACTCCATAAAGACATAGGAGCAGAAATTAGGCCATTTGGCCCATCGAGTCTGCCCCGCCATTCAATCATGGCTGATAAGTTTCCCAACCCCATTCTCCCGCCTTCTCCCCATAATCTTTGATCCTCTTACCAATCAAGAACCTATATATCTCGGTCTTAAATACACTCAATGACCTGGCCTCCACAGCCTTCTGTGGCAATGAATTCCATGACTCTTGCTTACATTCTGTCAGCTGCCATTTCTAAACATAATGTCCGGACATTTAATAGACTTTTAGCTCATGACCACTGCCCGAAATCTCTACTTTTACACCAATAGCACCCCTATTCCTTTCAATTGCTCATTTGAAGATAACATGAAGGATAAGACATTTGGATCTTACTGTACTAGCCCAGATTGTTAAAATTGCACACTTCAGTCCTCATTGGCAGCCATGCAGTGCTGTCCATCGCTCCTGCATCTCAGCTATTTCGTGAAAACTGTCAACTACCAGCTAAATAAAACCAAAGTTCTTCAGTTTGCATCCCCTATGTCACTAGATTCCCTAGGGAAATTTAGAGATTTATCAGACTGCTGTCCTGTCAAAGGCTGGCGCTGCCCTCACAGTGTTTCACAGAGGGTCCCGCATCACTTAGAGGTACCCAGAGACAACAGAGACAGAGAGGGTAACACATGGCATATTCTTTAGTGGGGGTCTTGCCCAGGCCCTGTTTATTACCCATCCATCCCAGCGATTGTGTCTACACCTGAATGGTTGAGCTGATGTCCATTGTGAGCCAACCCTAGAGCTGGAGTCAGGTGTCAGGTAAATTCCCTTCCCTAAGGGAGCGGCCATCAGCAGCTCCATGCTGAGACACTTGATTGTGACTGACAGTTGTTTCATATCTGAGTGGAGAATGTTAGGATAGACATGTACACTTTATTAAATAGAAGACAGTATAAAGCTTAAAAAAAATGCAAATAATTGCACAAAGGCAGTTGGCAGGTCAGAAGATCGGACAGATTATGAAGAACAACAAGATTAATAAGGAAGGAACAATTAGAGTATGAGAGAAAGCTAGCTAAAAATATAAAGACAGTAAGAATTTCTATGAATATTTAAATAATCAAAGAGTTAATGAAGTGAGCATTGGATCAATAGAAAGTGAGTCTGCAGAATTAATAATGGAAAATAAGGAGATGGCAGATGCATTGAACAGGTATTTTGCATCAGTCTTCACGATTAGCATGCTTAAGTTGGAGTTTAGTGAGTGAAGGAGTTCAGTGAAGAGGGAGGGAGGTGCTCATTTTCCTACCTTTCCTCAGCCTCCAGTAGTTGCCTCTTACTTTGTTACAGGGGAAAAAGCTAAGTGGTAAGTTATTCTACTTATTCTAATTGTAATAAATAGTTTCTAAAATTATTGTATGGCAGGTCAGATCAGCTGAGTGGCATGCACATCCTGCGGTATGTGGGAACTCATGGACAAACGCAACTGCAGGAAGTGTCATCGACTGCAGAACCTTGAACTCTGGGTTACGGAACTTAAGCAGCGGGTGGAGTCACTTTTTTTTAATTCATTAACAGGATGTGGGCTTCGCTGGCTGGGCCAGCATTTATTGTCCATCCCTCATTGCCCTTGAGAAGGTAGTGGTGAGCTGCCTTCTTGAACCACTGTAGTCCATATGGTGTAGGTACAGTCACAGTGCTGTTAGGAAGGGAGTTACAGGATTTTGACCCAGTGACAGTGAAGGAACAGCAATATATTTCCAAGTCAGGATGGTGAGTGACTTGGAGGGGAACTTCCAGGTGGTGGTGTTCCCATCTATCAGCTGCCCTTGTCCTTCTAGGTGGTAGTAGTCGTGGGTTTGGAAGGTGCTGTCTAAGGAGCCTTGGTGAATTCCTGCAGTGCATCTTGTAGATGGTACACACTGCTGCTACTGTACATTGGTGGTGGAAGGAACAAATGTTTGTGGATGTTGTGCCAATCAAATCCAGCCCCTTCAGCTTTATGGGAACTGCACTCATTCAGGCAAGTGAGGAGTATTCCATCACACTTCTGATTTGTGCCTTGTAGATGGTGGACAGGCTTTGGGGTGTCAGGAGGTGAGTTACTCATCACACAATTCCTGGCCTCTGACCTGCTCTTGTAGCCACAGTATTTATATGGCTAGTCCAGCTCAGTTTCTGGTCAATAGTAACCTCCAGGACAATGATAGTGGGGGATTCAGTGATTAATGCCATTGAACATCAAGGGGCGATGATTAGATTCTCTCTTATTGGAGATGGTCATTGCCTGACATTTGTGTGATGTGAATGTTACTTGCCACTTGTCAGCCCAAGCCTGGATATTGTCCAGGTCTTGGTGCATTTGGACATGGGCTGCTTCAGTATCTGAGGAGTCGCCAATGGTGCTGAACATTGTGCAAACATCAGCAAACATCCCCGCTTCTGACCTTATGATGGAAGGAAGGTCATTGATGAAGCAGCTGAAGGTGGTTGGGTCTAGGACACTACCCTGAGGAACTCCTGCAGTGATGTCCTGGAGCTGAGCTGACTGACCTCCAACAACCACAATCATCTTCCTTTGTGCTAGGGATGACTCCAACTAGCGGAGAGTTTTCCCCCTGATTCCCATTGACTCCAGTTTTGCTAGGGGTCCTTGATGCCACACTCGGTCAAATGCTGCCTTGATGTCAAGGGCAGTCACTCTCACCTCACCTCGGGAGTTCAGCTTTTTTGTCCATGTTTGAACCAAGGCTGTAATGAGATCAGGAGCTGAGTGGCCCTGGTGGAACCTAAACTAAGTGTCAGTGAGAAGGTTATTGCTAAGCAAGTGCTGTTTGATAGTACTGTTGATGACCCCTTACATTACTTTACTGATGATGGAGGGTAGACTGATGGGGCGGTAATTGGCTGGGTAGGATTTGTCCTGCTTTTTGTGTACAGGACATACCTGGGCAATTTTCCACATTGTCGGGTGGATGCCAGTCTTGCAGCTGTACTGGAACAGCTTGGCTAGGGGCGCAGCATGTGCTGGAACACAAGTCTTCAGTACTATTGCAGGAATATTGTCAGGGCCCATAGCCTTTGCAGTATCCAGTGCCTTTAGCCGTTTCTTAATATCATGTGGAGTGAATTGAATTGGCTGAAGACTGGCATCTGTGATGCTGGGGACCTCTGGAGGAGGCCGAGATGGATCATCCAGTCGGCACTTCTGACTGAAGATTGTTGCGAATGCTTCAGTAAATGCTTCAGCCTTATCTTTTGCACTGATGTGCTGGGCTCCTCCATCATTGATAGTGGGGATATTTGTGGAGCCTCCTCCTCAAATGAGTTGTTTAATTATCCACCATCATTCACGACTGGATGTGGCAGTACTGCAGAGCTTAGATCTGATCCATTGGTTGTGGGATTGCTTAGCTCTGTCTATCACTTGCTGCTTATGCTGTTTGGCACGCAAGTAGTCCTGTGTTATAGCTTCATTAGGTTGACACCTCATTTTTAGGTATGCCTGGTGCTGCTCCTGGCATGTCCTCCTGTACTCTTCATTGAACCAGGGTTGATCCCCTGGCTTGATGGTAATGGTAGAGTGGGGGATATGCCTGGCCATGAGGTTACAGATTGTGTTTGAGTACAATTCTGCTGCTGCTGATGGCCCACAGCACCTCATGGATGCCCAGTCTTGAGTTGCTAGATCTGTTCGAAATCTATCCCATTTAGCACGGTGGTAGTGCCACACAACACAATATGAAGGCGGGATTTCGTCTCCACAATGACTGTGCGGTGGTCATTCCTATCATGGGCAGATACATCTGCAACAGGCAGGTTGGTGAGGATGAGGTCAAGTATGATTTGCCCTCTTGTTGGTTCATCATCACCTGCCAAAGACCCAGCCAAGTATCAATGTCATTTAGGACTCAGCCAGCTTGGTCAGCAGAGAGCATCAACTAAACCTAGAATCCAGAATAACGTCAAAGAGACAAAGTTAAGGGCATTCTACCTGAATGCGTGTAGCATTTGCAATAAGGTCAAGGATTTAAAGGCACAAATAGAGGTTCATGGGCATGATCTAATTGCCACTACAGAAACCTGGCTGCAAGGTGACCAAGGCTGGGAATTGAATATTCAAGGATATTCGACATTTAGGAAGAACAGGCAAGAAGGGAAAGGAGGTGGAGCTGTGCTGATAATAAGGGATGGGATCAGTAATTCAGCAAGGGAGGATCTCAGATCGGAAGAACAAAATGTGGTATCTGTTTGAGCTAAGAAACAGCAAAGGACAGCAGACATTGGTTGGAGTGTTTATAGGTTGCCAAACAGCAGTGGTAATGTGGGGCATGGTGTTAATGAGGAAATGAGAGAAGAATGTAGCATGAGCAATACGGTAATTATGGGTGACTTCAATCTGCATATGGACTGGGTAAGCCTAATGAGTGCTAATACTCAGCAGGTCTGGCAGCATCGGCGGAGAAGAAAAGAGTTGACGTTTCGAGTCCTCATGACCCTTCGACAGAACTTGAAGTTCTGTTGAAGGATCATGAGGACTCGAAACGTCAACTCTTTTCTTCTCCGCCGATGCTGCCAGACCTGCTGAGTTTTTCCAGGTAATTCTGTTTTTGTTTTGGATTTCCAGCATCTGCAGTTTTTTTGTTTTTATCTAATGAGTGCTAATGTTGTGGGAGATGAGTTTCTGGAGTGTGTTAGGGATGGTTTTCGAGAGCAGTATGTTGAGGAACAGGCTATTTTAGATCTAGCGTTATGTAACAAGAAAGGGCTAGTTAATAATCTTGCTGTGAAAAGAAGCTTTAGGGATGAGTGACCATAATATGATAGGATTTTACATTCTGTTTGAAAGTGAGGTAGTTCAATCTGAAGCCAGGTTGTTAAATTTGAACAAAGGAAATTATGAAGGTATGGGGGGCAAATTGACTGAGGTGGATTGGGAAAATACATTAGAAGGTATGACAGTACTTAGGCAATGGATAGTCTTTAAGGAATTATTACATAGTTTACATCAATTATATCGTCCTTCAAGGCACAAAAACCCAAAGAAAAATCAGTCAACAGTGGCTGACAAAGGAAGTTAGTTAAGGATTGTATAAGATTAAAAGAAAAGGCCTATAATGTTGCCAGAAATAGTAGTAAACCTAAAAAGGTGGTGGAAGTGGAGGCTTTGGATATTTTTAAGGCAGAGGTAGATAGATTCTTGATAAGCAAGGGGGTGAAAGGTTTTTAGGGCTAGGTGGGAGGTTACAATCAGGTCAGCCATGATCTTATTGAATGGTGGAGCAAGGCTCGAGGGGCCGAGTGGCCTTCTCCTGCTCCTAATTCATATGTTCATAAAACCTTAGTGAGCATTAGGCAGAATTATAATAGCAAGTTGGAGTTGTTAGGTTAGAATTCACTTCAGGAAGACACAGAGTGGTAAAGGACGGCTTTTTCACAGTGTTGGGTGATTGTGAGGAAGGAATGCTGATTTAAATAATACTTGGTCAAGATAAACAACCACAACTTGTGTTTATATAGCACTTCTCATAGTTAGACAAAATTCAACACCAAGACACATAAGGATATATTATGACAGGTGATCAAAAGCTTGGTCAAAGGGGTCAATTTCTAGAAGTGTCATAGAGGGGAGACAGGCAGAGAGGTTTAGGGAGGGAATTCCAGAGTTCGAGGCCCAGGTGGCTGAAGGCACAGCCGCCAGTGGTGGAGAGATGGAAATCATGGGATGCTCAAGAGGCCGGAATTGGAAGAGTGCAGGGGTTGTAGGAGCTGGAGGAGATTCCAGAGATAGAGAGGGTTGTGGGTGGAGGAGGTTACAGAGAGAGGGAGGGTTGTAGGGGCTGGAGGATGTCACAGAGATAGGGAGGATTGTGAGGGCTGAAGGAGGTTACAGAGATAGGGAGGATTGTAAGGGCTGAAGGAGGTTACAGAGATAGGGAGGGTTGTAGGGGCTGGAGGAGGTTATAGAGATAGGGAGGGTTGTAGGGGCTGGAGGAGGTTACAGGGATAGGGAGGGTTGTAGGGCTGGAGTAGGTTATAGAGATAGGGAGGATTGTAGGAGCTGGAGGAGGTTACAGAGATAGGGAGGGGTGTAGGGGCTGGAGGAGGTTACAGAGATAGGGAGGGTTGTAGGATTGGAGTAGGTTATTGAGATAGAGAGGGTTGTAGGAGGTTACAGAGATAGGGAGTGTTGTAGGGGCTGGAGAAGGTTACAGTGATAGGGAGGGGTGTAGGGGCTGGAGGAGGTTACAGAGATAGGGAGGGGTGTAGGGGCTGGAGGAGGTTACAGAGATAGGGAGGGTTGTAGGATTGGAGTAGGTTATTGAGATAGAGAGGGTTGTAGGAGGTTACAGAGATAGGGAGGGTTGTAGGGGCTGGAGGAGGTTACAGTGATAGGGAGGGGTGTAGGGGCTGGAGGAGGTTACAGAGATAGGGAGGGTTTTAGGGCTGGAGTAGGTTACAGAGATAGGGAGGGGTGTAAGGGCTGGAGGAGGTTATAGAGATAGGGAGGGGTGTAAGGGCTGGAGTAGGTTACAGAGATAGGGAGGGTTGTAAGGGCTGGAGTAGGTTACAGAGATAGGGAGGGGTGTAAGGGCTGGAGGAGGTTACAGAGATAGGGAGGGTTGTAGGGGCTGGAGTAGGTTATAGAGATAGGGAGGGTTTTAGGGCTGGAGTAGGTTACAGAGATAGGGAGGGTTGTAGGGGCTGGAGTAGGTTATAGAGATAGGGAGGGTTTTAGGGCTGGAGTAGGTTACAGAGATAGGGAGGGGTGTAAGGGCTGGAGTAGGTTATAGAGATAGGGAGGGTTGTAAGAGCTGGAGTAGGTTATAGAGATAGGGACGGTTGTAAGAGCTGGAGTAGGTTATAGAGATAGGGAGGGTTGTAAGGGCTGGAGTAGGTTATAGAGATAGGGAGGGGTGTAGCAGTGGGGAGGTCTCAGAGGTAGTGAACAGATGAATTTAAATGAACTCAGCAGCTCTATCAATAGCACACGCTTAATGGGATGATCTCAGATACACACACTTGCCCAACATAATGAAACCTTCAATAAGACACTGACTTACTGAAAGAACGGCCTTCACTTGGGAAGCTGAGATTTTGAATAGATTAACAAACTGACCTTTCACCTCTACTTTCGGATGTTACTTCCTATGCTCCAAGCGAGTATTTTTTTTTTGTTCATGGGATGTGGGTGTCGCTGGCTGGGCCAGCATTAACTGCCCATCCATAATTGTCCTTGTTCAGGGGCATTTAAAAGCCAACCACATTGCTGTGGGTCTGGAGTCACATGTAGGCCAGACAAGGTAAGGACGGCAGATTTCCTTCCCTAAAGGGCATTAGTGACCCAGATGGGCTTTTACGACAATCAGCAATGGTTTCATGGTCATCATCAAACTTTTAACCCTAGATTTTTGTTGGATTCAAATTTCACCATCTGCTGTGGGATTCGAACCCAGGTCCCCAAAGGGTTACCATGGGTCTCTGGAATACTAGTCCAGTGACAATACCACTATGCCATCACCTCCCCCTAAGTCATTGGGATTGACACTGAACATGGTGGCTCTCCATCTCCATTTAGAAACAGGTTGTTGGTAGTGGTCAGGATTAATATTGCCTGTCCTTTCACTTTGGGATCAAGCCTCATATACCATCCAGAGCTGAGGCAGGTCTCCAATTCATCAATTACCCTCCCTTTCTCACCACCTTCAATTCCTCAGTACTTCTCTCTCCAACTTTAGTCCCTCAGTCTTTCTCCATCTCCAAACATTTTCTCTCTCTCTCCCTCCATCTCCAGTCCCTGTGTTTACCCTTCCTCTGACAAGCAACCCCCCCGCCCACCCACCAACACCCCTGCCCATACTTGCTGGATACTCAGTCTGCTTGAACAAGTGTTTACTAAACTATTCACAGATCTGAGTTTCTGTTTTGCAGGTGATATTGGAGGTCAGATGGGCTTGTTCATTGGAGCCAGTATTTTAACCATCTTGGAAATTTTTGATTACTTGTACGAGGTAAGACCAGGCTTGGGTTCATGTTTTGCTGATCTAAACCTCTCTTAGTGGGGCATCTCTCTCTGTCACTCTCTCAATCTTTCTCTCTGACACTCTCTCTGACTCTCTCTCTGTGTATCTGGCTCTCTCTCTGTCTGTCTCCCTCCCCCTCTCTCTGTCTGTCTCCCTCCCCCTCTTTCTGTCTCCCTCTCTCTCTTTCTGTGTCTCCCTCTCTCTCTCTCTGCCTGTCTCCCTCTCTCTCTCTCTGCCAGTCTCCCTTTCTCTCTGCCAGTCTCCCTTTCTCTCTGCCTGTCTGTCTCTCTCTCTGCCTATCTGTCTCTCTCTCTGTGTCTGCCTCCCTCTCTCTCTGTCTGTATGCCTCCCTCTCTCTGTCTGTCTGTCTCCCTCTCTCTCAGCCTTTCTCCCTCTCTCTCTCTGCCTGTCTCCCTCTCTCTCTGTCTGTCTCTTTCTCCCTCTCTCTCTCTGTCTGTCTGCCTCTCTCTCTGTCTGTCTATGCCTCTTGGGTCTTGATTATGTTTCTCTGTGTTTGGTACTTCAGGTTTTTAAAGACAAGATGTCCAATTTTGTAAAACGCAAGAAAAGGCCTAAGAGAAGCCACAGTGACAATCTGGTAAAAAGCAGCAGCATAAACAAATGGCTTATATTCTCTGTAATTTAGAAAGTTAAGGGCTAATTTGATCAAAGTTTTCAAGATATTAAGGGGAACTGATAGGGTTGACAGACAGAAACTATTTCCACTGGTTGTGGAATCTGGGACTAGGGGACAGAATCTAAAAATGAGAGCCAGACCTTTCAGGAGTGGAATTAGAAAACACTTCTCCACACAAAGGATACCAACATACAGATTAGGAGCAGTAGGCCACTTGGCCCCTTTAAGCCTGCTCCACCATTTAATAAGATCATGGCTGATTTGATTGTAACCTCAACTTCACATTTCACCGACCCCTGATAATCCTTGACTCTCTTATTAATCAAGAAAAACAGAAAATAGGATCAGGAGTCAGTCATTTGGTCCTTTAGCTCTGCTCCGCCATTCAATATGATCATGGCTGATCCTCTATCTCAACACCATACTCCCGCTCTCTCCCCAAACCCCTTGATGCCTTCAGAGCCCAAAAATCTATTTCCTTCTTAAATATATTTAGTGATTTGGCCTCCGCAGCTTCTGTGGTAGAGAATTCCACAGGTTCACCACCCTCTGAGTGAAGAAGTTTCTCCTCATCTCAGTCCTAAATGGGCTACCCCGTGTCCTGAGACTGTGAATCCTTGTTCTGTGACGCCCCCCCCCCCACCCCAGCCAGAGGAAACATCATCCCTGCATCCAATCTGTCCATCCCTGTCAGAATTTTATATGTTTCAATGAGATCCCCTCTCTTTCCCCTAAACTCCAGTGAACACAGGCCTAGTCAGCCCAATCCCTCCTCTTTTGACTATCCCAGGAATCAGTCTGGTGAACCTTCGCTGCACTCCCTCTATGGCAAGTATATCCTTTCTGAGGTAAGGAAACAAAAACTACACATAATACTCCAGGTGTGGCCTCACCAAGGCCCTGTACAGCTGCAGTAAGACATCCTTGGTCCTGTACTCAAACCCTCTTGCAATGAAGGCCAACATATCATTTGCCTTAACTGCTTGCTGCACCTGCATGCTTGCTTTCAGTGACTGGTGTACAAGGACACCCAGGTCCCTTTGTACATCAACGTTCCCCAATCTATCACCATTTAAATAATACTCTGCCATTCTGTTTTTCCTACCAAAGTGGATAACTTCACATTGATCCATATTATACTGCATCTGCCATGTATTTGCCCACTCACTCAACCTGTCTAAATCACCTTGAAGCCTTTTAACATCTTCCTCACCAATCATATATTCCCCCCTAGTTTCGTGTTGTCAGCAAACTTGGAAATATTACATTTGGTTCCCTCATCCAAATCATTGATATTTATTGTGAATAGCTGCGGAACAAGCACTAATCCCGGTGGTACCCCACTAGTCACCGCCTGCCACTCCTAAACAGATCCATTTATTCCTACTCTCTGTTTCCTGTCTGCTAACCAATTCTCAATCCATGCCAATATATTACCCCCAATCCCACGTGCTTTAATTTTACACACTAACCTCTTATGTGGGAATTTATCAAAAGCTTTCTGAAAATCCAAATAAGCCACATCCACTGGTTCTCCCTTATCTATTCTGCTAGTTACATCTTCCAAAAAACTCCAGTAGGTTTGTCAAACATGATTTCCCTTTCATGAACCCATGTTGACTTTGCCTAATCCCGTTGATATTTTCTAAGTGTCTTGTTATCACATCCTTTTGTCATAGACTCTAGCATTTTCCCTACTACTGATGTTAGGCTGACCACTCTGTAATTGCCTGTTATTCTGTCCCTCCTTTTTTAAATAGCAGCGTTACATTTTCCACCCTCCAATCTGCTGAGACTGATCCAGAATCTACAGAATTTTGAAAGGTGACAACCAACACATCCATTAATTCCATGGACACCTCCTTTAGTACCCTAGCATGTAGCTTATCAGACCCTTGGGATTTATCGGCTTTCAGTCCCATTAATTTCTCCAGCGCTGTTTTTTTTAGTAATACTAATTTCTTTCAATTCCTCCTACTCACTAGACCTTTGGTTCCCTAGTATTTCTGGGAAGTTATTTGTGTCTTCCTCCATGAAGACAGAGCTAAAGTAGTTGGTTAATTGCTCTGCCATTTCCTTGCTCTCTATTATAAATTCTCCCGTTTCAGACTGTAAGGGACCTGCATTTGCCTTCACTAATCTTTTTCTTCTAACATAATTATAGAAGCTTTTACAGCCCTCTTTTATGTTCCTTGCAAGTTTACTCTCATGCTCTATTTTTCTTCTCTTAATCAATCCCTTTGCTGAATTCTAAACTGCTCCCAATGCTCAGGCTTGCTACTTTTCCAAGCAACTTTATATGACTCCTCTTGGTTTTTTTAGCCACGATTGGGCCATTTCCTGTTGCTTTTGTACCAGAAAGGAATGTGTAACTGTTGCAATGCAGACATTCGTTCCTTAAATGTTAGCCATTGCCTATCCACTGCCATGCCTTTTAACGAAGTTCCCCAATCTATCTTAGCCAATTCATGCCTCATACCTTCGTAGTTTCCTTTGTTTAGATCTAGATTTTCTGAGCCAATATCCTCTCTCACTGTTGCACTGATTTTATTCTTAACCAACAACACCACCCCCCCTCCTTTTCCTTTGTGCCTGTCCTTCCTAAATATTGAACACCCTTGGATATTCAGTTCCCAGCCTTGGTCACCCTGCAGTCATGTCTCCGTCATTGTAATATCATACCTGTTTACATCTATGTGCCTTGCTAATTCATCTACCTTATTGCAGATGCTCCTTGCATTCAGTTACAGTGCCTTTAGACTTGTCTTTTTAACATTTTTACATTTATTTTTGGTACTATGACCCTATTTGCTGCTAGCCCTTGTTTCCTCTGCCTTCTACTTTTGCTCTGTCTTTCATTTCTATCTTTGTTTCCCTCTCTTGTGTCTCCCCTCATGTTTCCATCCCCCTGCCAATCTAGTTTAAACCCTATCCCACAGTACTAGCAAATGCCCCTGCGAGGACATTGGTCCCGGTCCTGCTGAGGTGCAACCCGTCCAACTTGTACAGGTCCCACCTTCCCCAGAATCAATCCCAATGCCTCAGAAATCTAATCCCCTCCCTCTTACACCATCTCTCCAGCCACACACTCATCTGGTCTATTCTCCTACTCCTGATCTCACTAGCGTGTGGCACTGGGAGTGATCCTGAGATTACTACCTTTGAGCTCCTGCTTTTTAATTTATTGCCTTACTCCCTATATTCTGCTGGCAGGGCCTCCTCCCTGTTTGTAACCTATGTCGTTGAAACCAATATGTAGCACGAGCTCTGGTATCCACCCTTCCCCCTTCAGAATGTCCTGCAGCCTCTCAGTGAAATCCTTGATCCTCGCACCAGGGAGGCAGCATACCATCCAGCACATCTACAGCCCCAGAAACACCTATCCGTTCCAGTCATGATAGAATCCTATATCACTATTGCTCTTCCACCCCTTTTTTCTCCGTCCTCATCCCCGGCCCACGCCCCCCCACACCCCCCCCCCCCCAACCCTACTCCCCCGCCCATGCAGCTGAGCCACTCGTGGTGCAGGGATTTGGCTCTTGCTGCATTCCCCTAAGAAACCATCTCCCTCAGCAGTATCCAAAACGGAAAATCTGTTAGAGGGGGAGATGGACCCAGGGGACTGCTGAACTACCTGCCTAGTGCTTTTACTCTGTCTGGTGGTCACCCATTCCCTTTCTGCCTATGCACTCTTTATCTGCGGTGTGACCATCTCACTCTATATGCTATCCACAAAGATCTCAACCCTCCGGATGCTCCACATTGACTCCAGCCACTGCTCCAGATCCGAAATACAGATTTCAAGTAGCTACAGCTGAAGACACTTCCTGCGAACATGGTCATTATGGACACTGGAAGTGTCCCTGACTTCCCACATCACACAGGAGGAGCATTCCACATGACCGAGCTGCCCTATCATGACTTATCCTTAAATTACTCCCTTTACTTTTACTTCCTCTAGTTTACAGAATACTAAGGGCAGTAGAAATACTCACCAAGCCCTACTCACCAAGGGTGCTGCTCCTCTTTCTGAAGAAAGGCAGAAAATGAAGAGATCACCTCCTTCCCTCTTCATTGAACTCCTTCTACTCTCACTATTGTATCTGAATGCAAGGAGCATTTGCAATAAGGTAGATGAATTAACAGCACAAATAGATGCAAAACGGGTACAATATGATTGCAATTATAGAGATATGGCTGCAGGATGCCCAAGGCTAAGAACTGAACATCCAAGGGTGTTTGATATTTAAGGAAAAAAGGAATAGGAGGCGGGGCGGTGTTATTGGCTAAGAATGAAATCAGTGCAATAGTGAGAGTAGGAGTTCACTGAAGGTAGAAAATGAAAGGATCCTTCCCTCTTCAGTGAACTCCATCACTTACCAAACTCCAACTGAAGCACTCGAATGCAGCCCAAAGCAGTATTGTAGGTGGCTTGCTTTTACGCTGTCTGAATGTAGCTTCTGAAAACCTGTTTAAATAGGTTAACTAATTAACTAGCTGCAAGTAGAACCTGAATAAGCCCTGTTTTAAAGCTGGACTAAAACTCACCTTCTCCCAACCCAAAGTGCAACTCTTAGTTAATTGCTTAATTAAAGAAAGGCTAGACTGTAGATAGAAATTAACCCTTAAGTTAAATTAACCCATAAAACACCCTGACTCAGCAAACTCCAAATGAAGCACTTAAATGCGGTCCAAAGCAGCACTCTGCAGGTGATGCTGGGTTAATTGTTATCTTTAAATCTGAGATTGATAGATTTTTGTTAACCAGACTGTATTAAGGCTTTCAAGACAAAGGCAGGTAAATGGAGTTAGATCAGAGTAATCTCATTGGATGGCAGTGAAACAGGCTCAAGAGGTTAAATGGCCTTCACCTGTTTCTGTGTCTCTAAACTCCCCATCATATATACATATGCAAATACACAGTCACCCACAAATGCACACGTAAATATACAAGGACATACAAAATACACAGGCATCTACAAGCCCACACACACAAACAAATGCAAATACACACACACAAGTACATGTACATACACCACTTCTACATCCACACATACAAATGCAAATACACACACACACACGTACATGTACATACACTGCTTCTACACCCATACATACAAATGCAAATGCACACACACATACAAGCATACATACACATATACAAGGGAATGTACACACACCTTGTATTATATATGTATATTGTATATATATCCACAGAAAATGTAGTTCTAGGGTGATGCATTGACACTGGCCAATACAAAGTAGGGTTGTCCTTCTTCACCCCTTCCCCACCACTAACGCCTACACTCGGCCTCTTTCAGAGTACCTGCGACACACTGAGGAGCCACTCAGACAGCATGGCCTTCACCCCCAACATGCTGCCTCGGCACCCCACCCTGGGCAACTTCGAAGAGTTTGCCTGCTGACCTCAGCGGGAGTTCCAGAGGAGGCAGTGGGTCCCATGGCGCAGCAGAACCAGGAGAGAGAGGGAGTATAAACACAATGAAACCCAAAAAGAAAATACACAAGGGAAACTGGGATTGTCTCAAGGCAAAACCAGCAAGAACCGAGAACATGGGACGAAGCAGCAACCCCAATGGATCCATGGACCATTCACCAAAGTCTATCAGAAATTCAGCTCCTATCAGACACTGACTGTCAAAGAACTCTCTTCAAAGTCTGCTTTTCCCTTGTTAGATATTCCTGTAATTAATGTACAGAACAGTCATGCATTAAGGGGAAGAGTAGCAGACACAATACAAGACACATTATCAACACAACCAGGCATCCGAACATTTTTTTTAATGATTTGATAAAGCTTTGATAAGTGCTTTATTTTGCTACCAACCCTTAATACCAAATTCGGAGGGCCTTGAGTAGTGATTCTGGTCTCACTCGGGCTCCCTCTGTCTGAGTTCTTCTCTCTATCTTCCATCATAGTTTTGACACTTCGCCAAGGCTGGGTCCCATCATCCAGTCCTGTGGCTGGCAGCTGAGTATGAGGCCACCATGGAGTTTCTCCAGATGCCGGGTATGGACAGGGAAAAAGCGACTCCACGATGGAGACAGCCAGTTATTAGAGACAGCTAGCAGCTGTGTCTTATCACATAACCCTGTGTGCTCCCACCAGTGCTACAGCAACAAGATGTCGGGTGTTTGGTGAGTTCTTAGCCTGCCAATCATGTCATCTCTCTCTCTGTTATTCCAATTCCCTTTGCTAATTGTATTCGGATTCCCTCTGTCGGTCACTCCCAGGTTTGTCTGTGATTCCCAGGTTTGTCCACCACTCCCAGGTTTGTCTGTGATTCCCAGGTTTGTCCATCACTCCCAGGTTTATCTGTGATTCCCAGGTTTGTCCATCACTCCCAGGTTTATCTGTGATTCCCAGGTTTGTCCATCACTCCCAGGTTTATCTGTGATTCCCAGGTTTGTCCATCACTCCCAGGTTTATCTGTGATTCCCAGGTTTGTCCATCACTCCCAGGTTTGTCTGTGATTCCCAGGTTTGTCCACCACTCCCAGGTTGGTCTGTGATTCCCAGGTTTGTCCATCACTCCCAGGTTTGTCTGTGATTCCCAGGTTTGTCCATCACTCCCAGGTTTGTCTGTGATTCCCAGGTTTGTCTGTGATTCCCAGGTTTGTCCATCACTCCCAGGTTTGTCTGTGATTCCCAGGTTTGTCCACCACTCCCAGGTTTGTCTGTGATTCCCAGGTTTGTCCACCACTCCCAGGTTTGTCTGTGATTCCCAGGTTTGTCCATCACTCCCAGGTTTATCTGTGATTCCCAGGTTTGTCCATCACTCCCAGGTTTATCTGTAATTCCCAGGTTTGTCCATCACTCCCAGGTTTATCTGTGATTCCCAGGTTTGTCCATCACTCCCAGGTTTGTCTGTGATTCCCAGGTTTGTCTGTGATTCCCAGGTTTGTCCATCACTCCCAGGTTTGTCTGTGATTCCCAGGTTTGTCTGTGATTCCCAGGTTTGTCCACCACTCCCAGGTTTGTCTGTGATTCCCAGGTTTGTCCACCACTCCCAGGTTTATCTGTGATTCCCAGGTTTGTCCATCACTCCCAGGTTTATCTGTAATTCCCAGGTTTGTCCATCACTCCCAGGTTTATCTGTGATTCCCAGGTTTGTCCATCACTCCCAGATTTGTCTGTGATTCCCAGGTTTGTCTGTGATTCCCAGGTTTGTCCACCACTCCCAGGTTGGTCTGTGATTCCCAGGTTTGTCCATCACTCCCAGGTTTGTCTGTGATTCCCAGGTTTGTCTGTGATTCCCAGGTTTGTCCATCACTCCCAGGTTTGTCTGTGATTCCCAGGTTTGTCTGTGATTCCCAGGTTTGTCCATCACTCCCAGGTTTGTCTGTGATTCCCAGGTTTGTCTGTGTTTCCCAGGGTTTGTCCACCACTCCCAGGTTGGTCTGTGATTCCCAGGTTTGTCCACCACTCCCAGGTTTGTCTGTGATTCCCAGGTTTGTCCATCACTCCCAGGTTTGTCTGTGATTCCCAGGTTTGTCCATCACTCCCAGGTTTGTCTGTGATTCCCAGGTTTGTCCATCACTCCCAGGTTTGTCTGTGATTCCCAGGTTTGTCTGTGATTCCCAGGTTTGTCCACCACTCCCAGGTTGGTCTGTGATTCCCAGGTTTGTCCACCACTCCCAGGTTTGTCTGTGATTCCCAGGTTTGTCCACCACTCCCAGGTTGGTCTGTGATTCCCAGGTTTGTCCACCACTCCCAGGTTTGTCTGTGATTCCCAGGTTTGTCCATCACTCCCAGGTTTGTCTGTGATTCCCAGGTTTGTCCATCACTCCCAGGTTTGTCTGTGATTCCCAGGTTTGTCTGTGATTCCCAGGTTTGTCTGTGATTCCCGGGTTTGTCCACCACTCCCAGGTTTGTCTGTGATTCCCAGGTTTGTCCATCACTCCCAGGTTTGTCTGTGATTCCCAGGTTTATCTGTGATTCCCAGGTTTGTCTGTGATTCCCAGGTTTATCTGTGATTCCCAGGTTTGTCCATCACTCCCAGGTTTATCTGTGATTCCCAGGTTTGTCTGTGATTCCCAGGTTTATCTGTGATTCCCAGGTTTGTCTGTGATTCCCAGGTTTGTCTGTGATTCCCAGGTTTGTCCACCACTCCCAGGTTTATCTGTGATTCCCAGGTTTGTCCACCACTCCCAGGTTTGTCTGTGATTCCCAGGTTTGTCCATCACTCCCAGGTTTGTCTGTGATTCCCAGGTTTGTCCATCACTCCCAGGTTTATCTGTGATTCCCAGGTTTGTCCATCACTCCCAGGTTGGTCTGTGATTCCCAGGGTTTGTCGGTCACTCCAGGGGCTGTGATCATTCCAGTTCAGTTTAGTGTGAAATAACAATGTCAGTCAAACCACATCAGGATGAGACAGATCTGATTCCGTTTTGGAGAAGGGACAAAGCAATGTGATTCAACGCTCCACACCTCAGTCCTGCCTTTGGCCAGATATTGAGATGAGTCACCGAGATGGACCCTTTTCCCTGCGGCTGAAGGATGGCTGAGTTTGGGATTATTTTAATCTTCTGTCTACCATCATTGCTGAACTTCTGATGGTTCAAACTGCGAAGGAGTACGGACAGATGGGAGGACGGATCGCCCAGAATGCAGACTGCTCCTCATCTAGGCCAAAGGTAGAGAGTAATGTCAGGTTATGTGAACTGTTCAAAAATAGCACCGAGGTGCTGTTTTCCATCACTGTCACTTACTGCCTGAGCCAAAGGCAAAGCGGACAAAGGGAATGTTGTGGAAAAGCCAGTGTGGTGTGAATATGCAGTCTCAGGGCACAATGTAACAATTTGTGTGGGTGTGCATTTTAAATTTGAATTTGAAATGGTTTTCTAATCGCTCATCACTCCATGGCCTCACCCCTCCCTATCCCTGTAATCGCCTCCACCTACAACCCTCCAAGGTCTCTGCAATCACCGATTCTGGTCTGTTGAGCATCCCTGATTTTAATCGCTACTGGTGGACGTGCCTTCAGCTTCCTGGGCCCCAGAGCTCTGGAGTTCTCTCCCAGCCCTTTCTGCTCCGAGAAGATGCTCCTCTTTGCTAACCTGCCGTTATGTCACCTATTGTGGCTCAGTGTCAGATATTGTTCCATAACATTCCCATAAAACACTTCCAAATATCTTACCATGTTAAAGGCGCTGTGTAAATGCAAGCTTTTGTTACAGTGGTGCGGTTCTGTGCACTGAGTGTGTGCACGGTCGTGTGCACAGTGCGAGAGGGTGATGTGCGCACGATGAGCATGTGGGGTGTGTGGTTGTGAGCACACTGAGTACACGGTGTGTGTGTAGTGATGCACTGAGTTGCGGTTTTGCACAGTGTGCGCGCGGTTTTGTGTATGCTGTGTGTTAGTGGTTGTATGCGCAGTGCGTGAGTACACAGTTGGTGCAATTGCACGCTTATTTGCCCTATGTGTGTGCACGCTTGTGGGTGCTGTATGAGTACACACGCTGTACAAGTTCGCTGTATGAGCACATGGGTGTATACACTGTACAAATGGCTATTGGAAGTCAGTCATCTCAGCTCCAGGACATCACTGCAGGAGTTCCTCAGGGTAGTGTCCTCTGCCCAACCATCTTCAGCTGCTTCATCAATGACCTTCCCTCCATCAGAAGGTCAGAAGTGGGGATGTTCGCTGATAATTGCACAATGTTCAGCACCACTCATGACTTGTTAGTTACTGAAGCAGTCCATGTCCAAATGCAGCAAGAGCTGGACAATATCCAGACTTGGGCTGACAAGTAACAAGTGGCAAGTAACATTCGCACCACACAAGTGTCAGGCAATGACCATCTCCAACAGGAGAGAATCTAACCATGACCCCATGATGCTCAATGGCATTACCATCACTGAATCCCCCACTATCAACATCCTGGGGGTTACCATTGACCAGAAACTGAACTGGACTAGCCATAGAAATACTGTGGCTACAAGAGCAGGTCAGAGGCTGGGAATCCTGCAGCGAGTAACTCACCTCCTGACTCCCCAAAGCCTGTCCACCATCTACAAGGCACAAGTCAGGAGTGTGATGGAATACTCTCCACTTGCCTGGGTCAGTGCAGCTCCCACAACACTCAAGAAGCTTGACACTGTCCAGGACAAAGCAGCCCGCTTGATTGGCACCCCATCCACAAACATTCACTCCCTCCAGCACTGACACAGTAGTAGCAGTGTGTACCATCTACAAGATGCACTGCAGGAACTCACCAAGGCTCCTTAGACAGCTCCTTCCAAACCCATGACCACTACCATCTAGAAGGACAAGGGCAGCAGACACATGGGAACACCACCACCTGGAAGTTCCCCTCCAAGTCACTCACCATCCTGACTTGGAAATATATCGGCCGTTCCGTCACTGTCGCAGGGTCAAAATCCTGGAACTCCCTCCCTAACAGCACTGTGGGTGTACCTACACCACATGGACTGCAGCGGTTCAAGAAGGCAGCTCACCACCATCTTCTCAAGGGCAATTAGGGATGGGCAATAAATGCTGGCCTAGTCAGTGACACTCATTCCAACAATAAATAAAAAAAGAATATCTGTGAAGGAATGGGACCGCCATGGGGGTTTTGCCTTGAACTGGTAAACTTCGAGGTTCAATATCAAATCCTTCAAAATGTTCAGCACCCTTGAAAAAATTCAGTTCTTGCTCCATCAGTTTCTCATTGTCTTTTTATTGCTCAGAAATGCATTCAGATGGATTCCTACATTTCCAAACTGATTACAGAAAACACAGAGAGCGGTCTGTACTGAACAGGGGGTCTCACAGGGTGAGCTGTGTGTACTGAACCGTGTGTACTGAACAGGGGGTCTCACAGGGTGAGCTGTGTGTACTGAACAGTGTGCTATAGACAGAGAACCGTGTGTACTGAACAGGGTGTTACACAGGGTGAGCTGTGTGTACTGAACAGGGTGTTACACAGGGTGAGCTGTGTGTACTGAACAGGGTGTTACACAGGGTGAGCTGTGTGTACTGAACAGTGTGTTACACAGGGTGAGCCGTGTACTGAACAGTGTGTTACACAGGGTGAGCTGTGTACTGAAGAGGATGTTACACAGGGTGAACTGTGTGTACTGAAGAGTGTGTTACACAGGGAGAGCTGTGTGTACTGAAGAGTGTGTTACACAGGGTGAGCTGTGTGTACTGAACAGTGTGTTACACAGGGTGAGCTGTGTGTACTGAAGAGTGTGTTACACAGGGTGAGCTGTGTGTACTGAAGTGTGTTACACAGGGTGAGCCGTGTATACTGAAGAGTGTTACACAGGGTGAGCCGTGTGTACTGAAGAGTGTGTTACACAGGGTGAGCCATGTACTGAAGAGTGTGTTACACAGGGTGAGCCGTGTGTACTGAAGAGTGTGTTACACAGGGTGAGCCGTGTACTGAAGAGTGTGTTACACAGGGTGAGCTGTGTGTACTGAAGAGTGTGTTACACAGGCTGAGCTGTGTGTACTGAACTGTACCAGGTTCCGAAGAAGAGTCATACTGGACTCGAAATGTTAACTGTGTTACTCTCTCCACCGATGCTGCCAGAGCAGCTGATTTTTTATCCAACACTTTCTCTTTTTATATTAGTACCAGGTCTATTATCCATTTGATGCTGTGTCCTAAATCTGCCAGACATCTCACATTGCCTGGCCATTCTCTCTGTGCTGTAAGAATCCTTCTCTCTCTTATCCTATCATCTTCCTTTGCTCTCCAAACAGAAATGTGAGGACCATAACCAATGGACTGATTGGACCGAACCTGTTAACCCCCTCACTCCCTTCCCAATTCCCAGTGATCAAGGCAATGTTTTGCGAGAGGAAACGCTCCCCTAAGCCTCTTAAAAGAATTTCTTGCTGGGATGAGAGTTGTGACTTGTTTGAGATGCCCCTGGGGGAAGTTAGGGATTATCCCTTCCCAGTGTCTGGTGAGTGAGTGAATGCTTCCTCAGCGTAGTGTCCGTACCTTCAGCTGTACCATGCCTCCCTCTTTATCTCAGCTCCTCCCCCTGCATGCTGAATCTTCCTGTGGGTTCTCATTCTGCACTCAGCCTTCACGAAATATATACAGAAAAATACAGATATATATTAATATGCCAATAGTACCAAGCTCTAGCAAATATTGAATTCTGCTACATTTTATCAATGTATTAATGATGTAAAATTAATTACAGTTAAAAATAAATTCTTTCAATTTTAGTTTATTGGTGGGTTTTTTTATTCTGCTGATGGCCTGTTCTGGCGACTAACCCCAGATCTTATTTCAGACTCGAGTATTCCAACACTCTTCTGGCTGACCTGCCACTTTGATTCCTCGCTAAACTTGACTTCATTTCAAGCTCTGCGTCCCCTTCAGCCGTTTTGCCTGTGCTCATTCCCAGTACAGCGACACAATGTTGTTTAAAATTCTCATCGCTCTGAAGAGGAGTCACGTGGACTCGAAACGTTAACTCTGTCTCTCTTCCCACAGGTGCTGCTGGACCTGCTGAGTTTTTCCCAGCCATTTTCTGTTAAAATTCAAAACACTCATCCTCGTTTTCAAATTCTTCCATGGCTTCACCCCACCCCACCTCCGTGATCTCCTGTAGCCCCACAACCCTTCGAGATCTGGACCTCTAATTCTGGCCTCCCCAATTTTAATTGTTCCACCATTGGTGGCTGCACCTACAGTTGCCAAGGCCCCTAAGCTCTGGAATTCTATCAGTAATCCTCTCCGGCTCTCGACACCTCTCCCCTTCCTTTAAGACACTCTACTCCTGACCAAGCTTTTGATCATCTGTACTGATATCTTAACATATCTCAGTTGTCAGGCTTTTGCTCCAGGGAGCTGCTTGAGGACATTCTATGATGCACTAGACAAACACAAGCTGTTATCTCCTCACTGCTTCCCAAATATCCCCACCCCCACCCTCATTCATAAATCCCTGCTCAGCCCAAAACGGCGCTGCTTCTACCCCTGTCCTGTCCCGACCCGACCCCGGTGCTCCAAACTTCTCTTCACGCTCACCTCTGTTTTTCTCGGAGAAAAGGCCCGGGTGTTGGGAGATGCCCAGTTGTCAAAGGAAAGTCCTCCAGGAAGGCAGGGATCCTACCTGCCGATGGGAGCCAGGCCATTCAGGGGATGATGTCAGGAAGCACCTCTTCATCCAAAGGGTAGTGGAAACCTGGAACTCTCTCCGCCCTCACTTCCCCCCCCTCAAGAAAGTTGTCGAGGCCGGAGGTCAATGGGAAATTTCAAAGCTCAGATTGATCAAGATTTGTTGGGTAAGGGGATTAAGGGTTACGGAGATAAGATGGAGTTACGATGCAGATCAGCCATTGAATGTCCGACTTCCTAATGTAAGTTTTAAGCTTGGGAATTACGGATTACCTGAAAAAAGGGGGGCCCAGCTCATCAGTGATTTTCGAGTAGTTTATTAAGTAGCAACACGTGACGCATAAGCTAAATAGGCAAGAAAAGCATACAACCTGTGACAGGTAAGGACAGTAGCGGTCTGGGGGGATGGGGTGCGAATGGATGCTCAAAGCCAATTTCTCCAGCTTGTGGGGTGGCGGGGGGGGGGGTTTCTCGTCTGCCCTGTTCGCAGCCGCCTTCTCCTTTGTTCTCTTTCTTCTCGAGCTAATCCCGGTGCTAGGAAGCTCTCTCACCCAATCTTCCTCCATCTGAGGAAGACTGGCCTCCGTGCGTCACTTTGAAAACTCTTTGCTTGTCTGCAGTGGTTTTCTTTCCCTCGCTGGAGCCTGTTTTTAGCTTCTTCAGACGATTGGTTTGCGCACAGGTCCTGAGATCCAACCCTGTCTCGTCTTTGACAGAGACATGTTGTTGGCAGAGAAACAGGCCTGTCCTCTGCTTTCCAGCCAGCAAGTTGTATGGACATTTCCTTCAGAAGGTTTCGATAATATTCAATCAATTCCTAAAGGTTTTATGCAGTTATTATACAGTGCTTTCTTACATTGAAAAGTTCAGTGTCAAGAACCCAGGCAATCTGCCTCAGCGTGAGCCTGAGTGTTATTGAGGTGATGAAGGGTTGAGGGTTGGAGATCAGGCATAAGTGGTAGAAGAGTAAACTGCAAAAATATCAGGGATACTTGGAACAAGGAACAAGACAACAAGGACAGGAGGCCATTCAGCCCCTTCAATTTTATTAGACCATGAGTGACCTGTATCTTAACTCCACCTACCTGCCTTGTAATTCCTTTACCCAATAATTTATTAATCTCAGTTTTGAAATTTCGAAGTGACCTCCAGCCTCAACAGCTTTTGGTGGGGAGGGGGAGTGGAGGGGAAGAGTTCCAGGTTTCCACTCCCCTTTGTGTGAAGATGTTCTCGCTGACATCACCGCTGAATGGCCTGGTTTGAATTGTAACGTTCTGCCCCCTTGTTCTGGGCTCCCTTCCCCACCCTCCGACCCCTCCACAAAACCACAGGAAATTGACGACCCCATCGAATCTAAACACCTTACATCTTAAACACCCTCACTGGATCACCCTTCAATCTTCTATATTCAAGGGGATACAAACCTAGTCAACGCAGCCTGTCATCACAACTGAAAGCCAGCTTATCTTCCTAATTTAACCCTTTTAGCCCCAGTATCATTCTGGTGAATCTGTGCTGCATCTCCTCTGAGGCCGACATATCCTTCCTAAAAGGTGTGGTGCACAGAACTGAACGCAATTATATTCTCTTTTGGGAGTTATTATTGGACTTGTTTCCACTGCCCTTTCAGGCAGTTCATCCCAGATCATCATAAATTATTCCCTTACGCTGTCTAACCAGAGCCTTATACAAGTGTAACATCATTTCCACCCCATTTGTATTCCAGCCCTCTCAACACCAACATCCCATTGGCCTTTTAAATTGTTTTTGTATCTGTCCGCTAGCTTTTAGTTGTTTCCTGCTCCTAATTCTTGTGTTCTGTACTCGGGGCCCCTGAATCTCTTTGCTCATGCACCATTCTGAGCTTCTCACCAATCGTGGGTTTTAACAGGCGACAGGAGACGTCCCTCGCTCTTGGCAAGGAATGAGTTAAGAGTAGCAGATAGTGAGAACAAGTCTGGATTTTTTTTTATTCATTCATGGGATGTGAGTGTCACTGGCTAAGCCAGCATTTATTGCCCATCCCTAATTGCCCTTTGTTCAGAGGGCAATTATAAGAGTTAACCACATTGCTGTGGGTCTGGAGTCAAATGTAGGTTAGACCAGGTACAGACAGCAGATTTCCTTCTCTGAAGGACATTACTGACCCAGATGGGTGTTTACAACAATCGACAATGGTTTCATGGTCTTCATTAGACTTTTTAATTCCAGATTTTTATTGAATTAAAATTTCACCATCTGCCGTGGTGGGATTCGAACCCAGGGCTCCAGAGCATTACCCTGGCTCTCTGGATTACTATCCCAGTGACAATACCACTATCCTCACTGTGGCCAGTCTGTGATTTGAACGCAGTCTAGGCAGAGAGGAGGAGCCGGGAGGGTGAGAAGTAAACTGAGAAGAATAATGGCCACAACAGGGAAAAAGAAAGAGGAGCAGAGGGTTCTGGCTGAGAGGAAATATATTAATTGTGTTTTTATTGCTTTCCCATCCAACTGCAAACTGCACAATAGAGTGAGCAGCACATCTTAGATTGCAGCCATTCGACAGCAGCAGAATCACAGCAGACACAAACAGATTCCTGCTTCTCTGCAGCTTGTGCTGGGGTGTTGGCCAAGGCGCATGGAGAAGACAGCAAAATGCTTTATTGGTCAATCCCTGTCCTAGGGTGACGCCCGGTGGTCAGTCCCTGCCCTGGGGTGACTCCCTGCGGTCAGTCCCAGTCCAAGGCTCACTCCCTGCGGTCAGTCCCAGTCCAGGGCTCACTCCCTGCGGTCAGTCCCAGTCCGGAGCTCACTCCCTGCAGTCAGTCCCAGTCCGGGGCTCACTCCCTGCGGTCAGTCCCAGTCCAGGGCTCACTCCCTGCGGTCAGTCCCAGTCCGGAGCTCACTCCCTGCGGTCAGTCCCAGTCCGGAGCTCACTCCCTGCGGTCAGTCCCAGTCCAGGGCTCACTCCCTGCGGTCAGTCCCAGTCCGGGGATCACTCCCTACGGTCAGTCCCAGTCCGGGGATCACTCCCTGCGGTCAGTCCCAGTCCAGGGCTCACTCCCTGCGGTCAGTCCCAGTCCAGGGCTCACTCCCCACGGTCAGTCCCAGTCCAGGGCTCACTCCCCGCGGCCAGTCCCAGTCCAGGGCTCACTCCCCGCGGTCAGTCCCAGTCCAGAGCTCACTCCCCGCGGTCAGTCCCAGTCCGGAGCTCACTCCCTGCGGTCAGTCCCAGTCCAGGGCTCACTCCCTGCAGTCAGTCCCAGTCCAGGGCTCACTCCCTGCGGTCAGTCCCAGTCCAGGGCTCACTCCCTGCGGTCAGTCCCAGTCCGGGGCTCACTCCCTGCGGTCAGTCCCAGTCCGGGGCTCACTCCCTGCGGTCAGTCCCAGTCCGGGGATCACTCCCTGCGGTCAGTCCCAGTCCGGGGCTCACTCCCTGCGGTCAGTCCCAGTCCAGGGCTCACTCCCTGCGGTCAGTTGCAGTCCAGGGCTCACTCCCTGCGGTCAGTCCCAGTCCAGGGCTCACTCCCTGCAGTCAGTCCCAGTCCAGGGCTCACTCCCTGCAGTCTGTCCCAGTCCAGGGCTCACTCCCCGCGGTCAGTCCCAGTCCAGGGCTCACTCCCCGTGGTCAGTCCCAGTCTGGAGCTCACTCCCTGCAGTCAGTCCCAGTCCAGGGCTCACTCCCTGCGGTCAGTCCCAGTCCGGAGCTCACTCCCTGCGGTCAGTCCCAGTCCAGGGCTCACTCTCCGCGGTCAGTCCCAGTCCGGAGCTCACTCCCTGCGGTCAGTCCCAGTCCGGGGCTCACTCCCTGCAGTCAGTCCCAGTCCGGGGCTCATTCCCTACGGTCAGTCCCAGTCCGGGGATCACTCCCTGCGGTCAGTCCCAGTCCAGGGCTCACTCCCTGCGGTCAGTCCCAGTCCAGGGCTCACTCCCCGCGGCCAGTCCCAGTCCAGGGCTCACTCCCCGCGGTCAGTCCCAGTCCAGGGCTCACTCCCCGCGGTCAGTCCCAGTCTGGAGCTCACTCCCCGCGGTCAGTCCCAGTCCGGACCTCACTCCCTGCGGTCAGTCCCAGTCCAGGGCTCACTCCCTGCAGTCAGTCCCAGTCCAGGGCTCACTCCCTGTGGTCAGTCCCAGTCCGGGGCTCACTCCCTGCGGTCAGTCCCAGTCCGGGGCTCACTCCCTGCGGTCAGTCCCAGTCCGGGGCTCACTCCCTGCGGTCAGTCCCAGTCCGGGGCTCACTCCCTGCGGTCAGTCCCAGTCCGGGGCTCACTCCCTGCGGTCAGTCCCAGTCCGGGGCTCACTCCCTGCGGTCAGTCCCAGTCCGGGGCTCACTCTCTGCGGTCAGTTGCAGTCCAGGGCTCACTCCCTGCGATCAGTCCCAGTCCAGGGCTCACTCCCTGCAGTCAGTCCCAGTCCAGGGCTCACTCCCTGCAGTCAGTCCCAGTCCAGGGCTCACTCCCCGCGGTCAGTCCCAGTCCAGGGCTCACTCCCCGTGGTCAGTCCCAGTCTGGAGCTCACTCCCTGCAGTCAGTCCCAGTCCAGGGCTCACTCTCTGCGGTCAGTCCCAGTCCGGAGCTCACTCCCTGCGGTCAGTCCCAGTCCGGAGCTCACTCCCCGTGGTCAGTCCCAGTCCGGAGCTCACTCCCTGCGGTCAGTCCCAGTCCGGAGCTCACTCCCCGCGGTCATTCCCAGTCCGAAGCTCACTCCCCGCGGTCATTCCTTTCCGGGGCTCACTCCCCGCGGTCAGTCCCAGTCCGGGGCTCACTCCCCGCGGTCAGTCCCAGTCCGGGGCTCACTCCCCGCGGTCAGTCCCAGTCCGGGGCTCACTCCCCGCGGTCAGTCCCAGTCCGGGGCTCACTCCCCGCGGTCAGTCCCAGTCCGGGGCTCACTCCCCGCGGTCATTCCTAGTCCGGGGCTCACTCCCCACGGTCAGTCCCAGTCCAGGGCTCACTCCCTGCGGTCAGTCCCAGTCCAGGGCTCACTCCCCGCGGTCAGTCCATGTCCAGGGCTCACTCCCTGCGGTCAGTCCCAGTCCGGGGCTCACTCCCTGCGGTCAGTCCCAGTCCAGGGCTCACTCCCTGCGGTCAGTCCCAGTCCAGGGCTCACTCCCCGCGGTCAGTCCCAGTCCGGGGCTCACTCCCTGTGGTCAATCCCAGTCCGGGGCTCACTCCCTGTGGTCAGTCCCAGTCCGGGGCTCACTCCCTGCGGTCAGTCCCAGGCCGGAGCTCACTCCCTGCGGTCAGTCCCAGTCCAGGGCTCACTCCCTGCGGTCAGTCCCAGTCCTGGGCTCACTCCCTGTGGTCAATCCCAGTCCAGGGCTCACTCCCTGCGGTCAGTCCCAGTCCAGGGCTCACTCCCTGTACTCGGTCCCAGTCCAGGGCTCACACTCTGTGGACAATCTCTGTCCTGGGGTGACTCACTGTGGCCAGTACCTGTCTTGGGTGACTCTCTATGGTTAGTCCCTATCCAGGGGTCACTCACTGTGGTCAGTCCCTGTCCAGGGGTCAGTCAGTGCGGTCAGTCCCTGTCCAGGGGTCAGTCAGTGCGGTCAGTTCCAGTAGGGGTGTTATTTAGTGTGGTCAGTGAATCTCATTCCTAAACAACCTCTTACAGAACCTTGCACAGTTCAGTGCTGAGGGGGTGCTGCATTGTAGGAGGTGCCATCTTTCAGATGAGACATTAAAGTGAGGCCAGTCTGCCCTCTCAAGGGGATGTAAAAGACCCCTCAGCTATCATTTTGAAGAAGAGCAGGCGATTTCTCTCCGGTGTCCTGGCCAATATTCGCGCCTCAACAAACATCACAAAAACAGGTTAACTCATCATTTAGCTCATTGCTGTTTGTGGGATTGTGCTGTGCACAAATTAGCTGCTGCATTTCCTACATTAAAACAGTGACTAGACTTCAAAAGTGTTTCATTTTCGGTAAAGCTTTGAGATGACCGGGTGCAAACTAATCATAATCCAAAAAAAAACACAATGACCAGAAAGTGGGCTTCAGTTCTGAAACATTACAGCACTGATTCATGGCCTGTATTGGCACCAACATCCATCAGTGAGAGAGAGAGAGAGCACACATGAGCCTAAAGAGAGAGCACACGAGAACAAGAGAGCGAGAAAGCGCGCGAGATCGAGAGAAAGAGAGAGTTTGCGAAACCGAGAGAGAGAGAGAGAGAGAGAGAAAGCACACGAGACTGAGAGCAAGAAAGGGGACAGGCAGAGAGAGAGAGCGCACACGTGCATGTGGATAAGAGACCGAGAGGATATGCGCAAGACTGTAAGAGAGAGCTAAAGGGAGAGAGAGAGAGAGAGAGAGGGAACGTGACCAAAAGAGAGAGAACACGTGAGACCGAGGGAGAGCGAGAGCTCGAGACCCAGAGAAAGAAAGAGGGAAACTGTTGGCATGGGACCAGAGTGTGTCAGATGAACATAATACTGAGCCTCTGCCCCATTCTAAGGGTATACATTGTACGTTCTACAGAAAGATCATGAACTGCAGTCTGGCTGAGATAGCAGATTCTCCCTGTCCGAAGATCAAATACAATAAATAATCACACTCAGCAGGTTCCAGTCAGCCTTTAGTAATGAAACATGTCTCTTTCAAAAGCACTCACTGTCCAAATCAATGGGATCACAGTTCGAGGCAGATCAGTGAAGTAACTGCTGTACAAATATCAAGCAGCCTCTCCCCCCATATCTGGCCCAATTTTAAAAGTGCTGGGGGAGGGAGGTAGTGGGGAAACAGACCCAGTCACAAGGACTTCCTCAACATTGGGAATCAACCCTGTGATCCAGAAACCAGATGGAGAATAAAAATTCAGAGATGGTGGGTATCTGAGACGGGTGTTGGTGAAGCCAAGAATACCTGATCGGAAGTAGACAGGATTAGTGTCCAATTATCCCAGGACAGGTGCAGCTCAGGGTTAGATACAGGGTAAAGCTCCCTCTACACTGTCCCCATCAAACACTCCCAGGACAGGTACAGCACGGGGTTAGATACAGAGTAATGCTCCCTCTACACTGTCCCCATCAAACATTCCCAGGACAGGTACAGCACGGGGTTACATACAGAGTAAAGCTCCCTCTACACTGTCCCCATCAAACACTCCCAGGACAGGTACAGCACGGGGTTAGATACAGAGTAAAGCTCCCTCTACACCGTCACCATCAAACACTCCCAGGACAGGTACAGCACGGGGTTTGATACAGAGTAAAGCTCCCTCTACACTGTCCCCATCAAACACTCCCAGGACAGGTACAGCACGGGGTTAGATACAGAGTAAAGCTCCCTCTACACTGTCCCCATCAAACACTCCCAGGACAGGTACAGCACAGGGTTAGATACAGAGTAAAGCTCCCTCTACACTGTCCCCATCAAACATTCCCAGGACAGGTACAGCACGGGGTTAGATACAGAGTAAAGCTCCCTCTACACTGTCCCCATCAAACACTCCCAGGACAGGTACAGCACAGGGTTAGATACAGAGTAAAGCTCCCTCTACACTGTCCCCATCAAACACTCCCAGGACAGGTACAGCACAGGGTTAGATACAGAGTAAAGCTCCCTCTACACCGTCCCCATCAAACACTCCCAGGACAGGTACAGCACGGGGTTTGATACAGAGTAAAGCTCCCTCTACACTGTCCCCATCAAACACTCCCAGGACAGGTCCAGCACAGGGTTAGATACAGAGTAAAGCTCCCTCTACACTGTCCCCATCAAACACTCCCAGGACAGGTACAGCACGAGGTTAGATACAGAGTAAAGCTCGCTATATACTGTCCCCATCAAACACTCCCAGGACAGGTACAGCGTGAGGTTAGATACAGAGTAATGCTCCGTCTACACTGTCCCTATAAAACACTCCCAGGACAGGTACAGCACGGGGTTAGATACAGAGTAAATCTCCCTCTGTACCGTCCCCATCAAACACTCCCAGGACAGGTACAGCACAGGGTTGGGTATAGATTCTGTATTCAAGTTGTCAGTCAGTGGGTAGGGCTGATAGCAGATTCTGTCTGGGTCTGAAATGATAGGTGGGGGAGGAAGGAAGAGAGAGGAGGGGGGAAACAGCAAAAGGGGAAGTGCAGCAATCAGTATGTCTGGATGAAGATCAGGCTGAATGTCGGACAAGTTCCTTTCCATATACAATCTACAAGCGTTCAGAACTGAATCCCCTCCCTCTGACTATAGGGGTGGGGTTAGTGGGCCGAGGAGTTGTCAATCCCTTCCTCCAACCTGCCGTTCAATCCTCAGCCGCCATCTCCTCGTCAGACACCTGTTCAGGGGAGAGCGCGTGCAGGTTGTTGACACGGATGCTAGTTATACCAGGGCAGGTCGCCATCAGGGTGCTGATCTCGGTCAGCGTCACCCCTGTCCCGTCCAGGTTCAGCTGGTTCACCTTGGTCTGGCTGAGCTGCCTTAGGCCTGGAAAGCAGAGCACACAAAGTCATGGGTCAGCTCGGTCTCCCAAGAGTAACAAACCCCGCCTTCGGGTCACTCTAGGTCAGTTGCATAAGGTGCAACTTATGCGGCATTACATAGAAATGGCCATAAGAAACAGGCTGCGTAACACCATCAGCTCTCCACACGGGCAGGATGCTAAACCCATGTGTCTGCCTTGTTCCTGCATCTCTTTATCTTCAATCACCAATCTAACCTGTTCTTCAATGATCTCTGCCTCCATCGCTAACTCTGGCAATGAACCCCTCATAATCCTTTACGGAAAAAAATTCCGCCTACTCCTCATTCTAAATCTCTTTCATCTAATCTTGTTCCCGATCAGTCAGTCTCTGGAAAGTCGGGTTCTGTCAACTCTGTTCCCATCCCCTTGTCGTTTTAAGTATCCCTATCACCTTATTCCTTAACCTCCCTTTGTTCCAATAAAACCACCGCCCCTCTCACTGCCACCCTCAAACTCCCTCCACAATATTTTTCAAGTCTTTTGATTTTCTCAGGGCAGACAGCATCCTGGTCTCAATGTTATTTCTGGAGTACGGAACTCAAACCTGCACCCAGTGCCCCAAACTGCTCACTCCAATCCCCATTCAGCCTCCTTCCCAACTCAGGCTTACGGGGAACACGGCAACTCCAGGAGTCAGGCAAAATTGAAATCAACCAAAGATACTTCCGGCTTTGCACCGGGAGAGAGAGAGTCTCCTTACAGATGAAAGCTACAGGGACATCATGGGATCCCTACCACACAAACGCGCCTATTCAAAGAGACAGCCACATTCAGGCTAAAAACATTTGTCAGATTTATTTATGCGTTGGTGAACAATTAGAATAGACAATACAGGATGAAATTGGAGAAATACGAGTTGATCAGCGTAGATTTATAAAAGGCGAGTCTTACTTGATAAACTGGAAGTATTAGAGGAATTAACAGTGAGGGAATATAGTGTGGATACTTTATTTGGATTTCTAAAAAGCATGTGAAAAGGTAGCATAGAAGAAACTTCAAATCATACGGAATAGGAACTTAGAGGACTAGAGGATGTTTCCTCTTGTGAGAAAATCCAGGACTAGGGGTCACTGTTTAAAAATAAGGGGTCTCCGATTTTAAAATGGGGATGATGAGAACATTTCTTTCTCTGAGGGTCGTGAGTCTTTCACACTCTCTTCTTCAGAAGGCAACGGAAGCAAAGTCTTTGAATATTTTTTAAGGCAGGGCTAGACAGATTCTTGGTAAACAAGGGGGCGATAGGTTATCGTGGATAGCGGGAATGCAGGGTTGAGGTTACAATCAAATCAGCCATGATCTTATTGAACAGCAGAGCAGGCTCGAGGGGCCTGCTCCTGCTCCCAATCCGTATGTTCAGATGTAGGAATGACTGGATGAAGTGGACCAAGGTCGATCTAGTTCACCTTCTATCATCCTGACAGTCACGTGATACAATAATGGAGTTATTGAGCAACCACAGTGGATCAATCGCTATCGATGAATCTACAACAGACCCAGACATGAGGGGAGGAAAACTCTCCCAGTGGGGGAGTAGGGTCAAAGTTACCTGTTCCTCCTGAGCACACTCCACACCCAGCAAAAGTCACCTCTCCAATCACTCTCATGGTATTTTCGAAGGTAAATCTATTTAATTTGGTTTGGAGTGAATCGATAATAGCTCCTTTCACCCTCTCCCTGTGAATCCTTTTCCGTAGATTGGCAACTCACTCACTGAAATCGAGTTCCTACCGGGTTAGCTCTGGATTGCCCCTGTTCAAGCTCAGGCTGTCTCCTCTCGTTCTCCTGTTCTGGACAAGCCCTGTCGTGGCCTGAATGCAAAAGTCACTGGTCAGCTGATGAGACCAGGGACTAGAAGAAGATTTCAGTTAGCCAGCAGCAGCAGCCTTTGCAGTGGGTGGGGGGAGCGGGAGAGGGGGGAGGGGATGCGGGGAGGGGGAGGGGGGGTTCAGGTTAGGGTGAAGTACCTCGATCGGTGATGCGAGTCCGGCTCAAGTTCAATTTGACCAGTTGTTTGCAGTGCAGCAGTCCCTGTGTCACCACAGTGTCACCGACACGCGTCGATGCAAGGCTCAAGACCTGCCATTGAAGGTGTTAAAGAGCGGCAGCGTTAGTCACCCAGTAAAAGAACCTGAGCACCCTGCCCCCTCCCCTCCCCCTCCCAAACCAGAGTCAAGTCCCACAACCCCAGGGAGGAGGTACAGACGCTTAAGGTTGACCAGATTCTGGTCCATGGGTCACGAGGTCAGTAATAGAACAGGAGCAGTTTGTGATCACATTGACTGTACAGCAGCACAGACAGGCCAATTAGTGACTGTACAGCGGCACAGACAGGCCAATCATTGACTGTACAGCGGCACAGACAGGCCAATCATTGACTGTACAGTGGCACAGACAGGCCAATCATTGACTGTACAGCGGCACAGACAGGCCAATCATTGACTGTACAGCGGCACAGACAGGCCAATCATTGACTGTACAGCGGCACAGACAGGCCAATCATTGACTGTACAGCGGCACAGACAGGCCAATCATTGACTGTACAGCGGCACAGACAGGCCAATCATTGACTGTACAGCGGCACAGACAGGCCAATCATTGACTGCACAGCGGCACAGACAGGCCAATCATTGACTGTACAGCGGCACAGACAGGCCAATCATTGACTGTACAGCGGCACAGACAGGCCAATCATTGACTGTACAGTGGCACAGACAGGCCAATCGGGCCAACTTCCGTGTTCCACACAAACCTCCTCTAACTTTACATCGCCTGTCAATATCATCTTCTATTCCTTTCTCCCTCCCGGGTTTATCCAGCTTCCCCCTTAAATGTATCTATGCAATTCACCTCAAACACTCCCTGAGGTGGTGAGTTCCACATTCTTACCACTCTCTGAATCCCAAACAAATTTATTTGTGACCATCTTACTTCGTTGACCCCTAGTTCTGGTCTCCCCCGCAAGTGGATACATCATCTCTACGTTTACCCTCTCACATCCTTTCATAAATTTAAACCCCTCTATCAGGTCACCCCCTCAGTCTTCCTGATTCTAGAGAAAAGATCCCTAGCCTGTTAATCTTTCCTGATTGTTATAACCTCTCAGTTCTGGCAATATCCTTGAAAATTATTCATCCCCCATTCACTCCCCTTGCTCCATCTAGCACAAAATCTCTCAGGAAATGACCTCAAGATGACCACCAGAGGTTGCAAGAGAGCAACAGGATCCAGTGGTACCCCCTCCTCCTCCTCCTCAGTCCAAATCCTCCCACCTATCCTGGCCCCCACACCCTCTCCCCACACAACCCCAGCTATCCCCTCCCTCATACCCTCTACCCCCCACACCCTCTCCCCCCACAACCCCCAGCTATCCCCTCCCCCATACCCTCTACCCCCCACACCCTCTCCCCACACAACCCCAGCTATCCCCTCCCCCACACCCTCTCCCCCCACAACCCCCAGCTATCCCCTCCCCCATACCCTCTACCCCCCACACCCTCTCCCCACACAACCCCAGCTATCCCCTCCCCCACACCCTCTCCCCCCACAACCCCCAGCTATCCCCTCCCCCATACCACACATACCCCAGCTATTTACTCCCCCTTACCCTTAGCTATCCCCTCCCCCATACCCTCTACCCCCCACAACCTCTCCCCACACAACCTCCAGCTATCCCCTCCCCCATACCCTCTACTCCCGACACAACCCCCAGCTATTCCCTTCCCCACACCCTCTCCCCCAATAACCCCCAGCTATCCCCACCCCATATCATACATACCCCAGCTATTTACTCCCCCTTACCCCAGCTATCCCCTCCCCCATACCCTCTACCCCCCACAACCTCTCCCCACACAACCCCCAGCTATCCCCACCCCCATACCATACATACCCCAGCTATTTACTCCCCCTTACCCCTAGCTATCCCCTTCCTCACACCCTCTCCCCCATAACACACATACCCCAGCTATTTACTCCCCCTTACTCCTAGATATCCCCTCCCCATATCCCCAGCTATTCCCTTCCCCACACCCTCTCCCCCATAACCCCCAGCTATCCCCACCCCCATACCACACATACCCCAGCTATTTACTCCCCCTTACCCCAGCTATTCCCTCACCATACCCTCCCCCACATCCCCCCAGCTAAACCTGCTCCCACCCCTCCTCCTCCCTTCCCCACATCCCCTCCCTTTTCCTTGCCCAGCTTTTCCTTCCTCCACACCCCCTTCCCTCACCTCCCCCACTGCCTCCCCGTCCCCCAACCTACCTCTGCCCCCAACTCCCACCCTCTCCCCTTACCCTGGCATAGCCACTCCTCACGCATTCCCTCCCCGCTGCACATCACATCTGTAACTGCGATCACGAGATTGTCACCGCTTGTTGCAAAACCCATCGGGTTCACTACACGTGACTCCAGGCCCACGGTAATGCAGTTGCCTGTGAACTATCCCCTGATCGGCCGAGCAAACCACACAGTTGTGTCACAGTAACTGAGTTGGGTAACGCCAGCCTGGCCAGCTTCCTCACTATTTCCTCCCCCAGCGACAGTGTCTATATGTGAGCTCTGTCCCAGACCTGTAAATGAGGCAGATTCCTGATACACTGAGCTACTCCCTTGCTGCTGACGCTGGTGCGGTCCAGGCAAAGCTCCTCGAGATTCTTCAGGTGCTGCAGGTGAACTAACCCAGCGTCTGTCATGAGCGTGTTGCTCAGGGAAAGCTTGGTCAACCTGTACAAACAGAGGCAGCCATTACCGAGCTGTCTGACCGGGACACAAAGCAAACGTTTAAAAAAAAAAAGGAAGGAACACATACAAAACTGTAGGCTCACCGCACACAGACCCGCCACACTCACTTATATACTCGTACAGGCATACTCGCCACATACAAATATCACACACACACACGCGTATACACAAGTGTTACACAAACACACACATGCTGTACAGACAGGTGGTGTGGACGCACGCACAGCATGACAATGTGCATACTCCCTGCGCACCAACACACACTCCCCGTGCACAATCGTGCACAAGCCGCACAAATACAACACGCGTGTGGACACTGCCCCTATACTCGCAGCCCACATAACGTAGTGATCAGGATGGTCAAGGTGGTACATTGTTAGGATTAAGGTCGATGGGTCACTCGACAGTGATCAGAGGCAAGGTCCTACGCCGTGACCAATCGATTCCTCGACACTCTCAAGACAGACGCGTGATTGGTCAGTTCCTTGATACAGGACGAACCCGTGGCTGGTCAGTTCAGCCCTCTCGGTATGGGTCCTGGTTCATCCACACCACATGGTGTGCCTCAGTACAACCCTGAGCCATGGATTTCTCCGCATGACCTAGCCCAGCTGCTCAAGGTAGAATGTGCTAGCATCGCTCGGCACCTGTCCCAAGGTTCGAGACCTTGTGGCTGACACATGCACTGTTCTGATCGGGTGCCACATTCACAGCTTAGTTGGTGGAGCTGGTTTGAGGGAGGGTTGAAGAATAAGCAGGTAAAGAGTTTACCGCAGCAATCTGGCAAGGTGGCTGATGCCTTGGTCTGTGACCTGCGTATAGTCGGTGAGGTCAAGCTCGATCAGTCTCTCCAGGTGAGACAAGAAGCGGAGTCCAGAGTCGCTCACCGTGTGCCTGTCCGGGAGCTTGAGGTGAGTGAGATTGAGACCTGGAGCAGGAGATGGAAACAGCGTGAGTGTCCTGTGTCCTCTCTACATAATCCACTCGCTTCATTAATAAACATGGTAACAGTGCAGCATGGGTGTGAAAATTTAATTTGGTTCAAGAAACACCCAGCACAACAGTTAGAAACACATCCATGCTCAGCCTGCATGTAGACATACTAAAAAATACAGAGTAAAGCTCCCTCTACACTGTCCCCATCAAACACTCCCAGGACAGGTACAGCACAGGGTTAGATACAGAGTAAAGCTCCCTCTACACTGTCCCCATCAAACACTCCCAGGACAAGTACAGCACGGGGTTAGATACAGAGTAATGCTCCCTCTACACTGTCTCATCAAACACTCCCAGGACAGGTACAGCATGGGGTTAGATACAGAGTAAAGCTCCCTCTACACTGTCGCATCAAACACTCCCAGGACAGATACAGCATGGGGTTAGATACAGAGTAAAGCTCCCTCTACACTGTCTCAGCAAACACTCCCAGGACAGGTACAGCATGGGGTTAGATACAGAGTAAATCTCCCTCTACACTGTCTCATCAAACATTCCCAGGACAGGTACAGCACGTGGTTAGATACAGAGTAAAGCTCCCTCTACACTGTCCCCATCAAACACTCCCAGGACCGGTACAGCATGGGGTTAGATACAGAGTAAAGCTCCCTCTACACTGTCCCCATCAAACACTCCCAGGATAGGTACAGCACGGGGTTAGATACAGAGTAAGGTTGTGTGAATGGGCCAGTTCTAAGTGGGTTGAGAATTTCCTGATGTATGAATGTGTAAAGCCAGAGGAGAGTGCAGGACCTGCCACTGCTCATTTGGAACTCGGTTGAGTGTATCGCTACCAGACCTGAGATAATCTTCAGTGTAACATCTCCGCTGAGTGAGTGCAGTCCGTACACACTGAGTGAGGACAGAGTGGGGTGAGAGCTCAGTGCCTGAAGGGAGCTCTCTGTGATATTGTTGTTGTCCAAGTGGAGGGTCTGTAGAGCTGGCAGGTCCTTCAGCGCCGAGACATCACACACCTGGAGGTGGAGAGAGAGAATGAAAACAGGAGCAACCAAGACTGAACACACACGTATTAACACTCGCCCCCAAACCCCAAACACAAACACACGTTAATGCTCCCTCCCAATACAACACACACACTCAGTAAGACAAACTCATGCATTAACACTGCCCCAACACACACACAATTTTAACATGCAGTATTTAACAGTTCACCCACACATTATTTAACATGTCCGTGTGCTTGCAAAAACATTGTATACATATTACATGGAATCTTCAACACTTCTACACATACACTTGCATTCATGTAGCACCTTTAACATAGAAAAATATCCTAAGGTGCTTCACAGGAACATTATAAAACAAAATATGAGACCAGGCTATATAAGATGATATTAAGACAGGCAGCCAAAAGCTTGGTCAACCAGGTCAGTTTTAAACAGTGTCTTAAAGGAGGAGAGAGGGATGTAAAGGTTTAGGGAGAGGATTCTAGAGCTTGGGGCCCAGCCAGCTGAAGGCACAGTGCCAATGGTGGACCAGTTAAAACCTGGAATGCTCAAGATGTCAGAATTGGTAAAGTGCAGAGATTCTGGAGGTTACAGTGATAGGGAGGGGAGAGGCTTAAACCCACTCACACAAGTTTCATCCCCAACCCCCATTCCAAGCTCCTGAAGGTACTCACTGCTGCCTCTCTGGGTGCCAATTTACTGATCATAATCCTGCCTATTCCCCAGTGAAACAGACAGACAGAGTGCCAGGAGACTGTGTTAGGAGTCGGGGAACCCAGACTCTCCTCACTCACATATCCAGCAGACCGCATGGGATAATGATCAGGAGTGAATAGTATCTGCTCACCCACCGCTGAGCTGAAACCCCATGAAGTGTCTGTGAAAACCGGACATCAGTGAAGCACTTCTTCACACAAAGGGGAGTGGAAATCTGGAACTCACTCCCCCAAAAAGCTGTCGAGGGTGGGGGTCAACTGAAAATGTCAAGATTTTTGTTAGGTAAGGGGGTTAAGGGTTACAGAGAAATGGAGGGTAAATGGGAGTTAAGACACAGATCAGAATAAACTCGTCTAGTTGGGATGATCATCCTCTCGTGAGTGTCGTCACAGTTCAGGATCGTTTCCAATGACTCACTGACCTTGGTTTGTTTGATGCTCAGAAGCCGGAGCTGGGGAACAGTTCCGGGTAAGACTGTCAGCATTCTCTCAGTGATGCCTGTCTGATTCAGGCTGAGGTGAACAAGTGATGTAGGAGCACACGCCAGATAATCTGTCATTCCTGAGTCGCTTACTTTGGTCTGGTCCAAGATCAGGTGAGAAAGAGAATTCAAACCTTAAAGAGAGACAAATCCAAACTTTGGGGAATGAAACAGACACTCAAACACTATGGACTGTGTGAATATCTCAATGAAACAGACACTCAAACACTATGGACCGTGTGAATATCTCAATGAAACAGACACTCAAACACTATGGACTGTGTGAATATCTCAATGAAACAGACACTCAAACACTATGAACCGTGTGAATATCTCATTAACCAAGGAGAAGGAGTAAGTGACATCAATTCCAAACTCCACCATTAACTAACCTGCTCTTTGAAACTTTACATCAGTTTTCTAAAGCTTTCTTCAACCTCATCCAATCCCCTGCTACACACTCAGTACATCCAACCACTCATTCAATCCCTTGCCAAACACTCAGTACATCCAACCACTCATCCAATCCCCTGCCACATACTCAGTACATCCAGTCAATCAAAGGGAGAGTTACCCAGAGCAGAGAGAGAACCAGTGTCGAGAGGGTTAATTACCCAAAGCAGAGAGAGGACGAGTGTCGAGAGGGAGAGTTACCCAGAGCAGAGAGAGGACCAGTGTCGAGAGGGAGAGTTACCCAGAGCAGAGAGAGGACCAGTGTTGAGAGGGTTAGTTACCCAGAGCAGAGAGAGGACCAGTGTTGAGAGGGTTAGTTACCCAGAGCAGAGAGAGGACCAGTGTCAAGAGGGAGAATTACCCAGAGCAGACAGAGGATGACTGTAGAGAGACAGAGTTACCCAGAGCAGAGGCAAAGGACAGTGTCCATAGGGAGAGTTACCCAGAGCAGAGACATGAAGCATCATTATGGAAAAGGATAAAGATAGAACAGGAGTGAAAGTTCTACATTGAGGGAAGATAAATTTTACGAACCTGAGAGGTGAGCTGATGAGAGTGGATTGGATACAGCTATTGGAAGGAAAAACTGTCCAATCAGTGGGAGGCATTCAAAGGTGAGATTCTACAGGCAGAGTGTAGACATGTCCCCACAAAGAAAAGGGCTTGTACTGCCAAATCTAGAGCCCCCGGTTATCCAGAAACATACAGGGTAAGATAAAGCACAAAAAGAAAGCTTATGACAGTCACAAAAGACATAATACTGTAGAGAGAAGAGGAATATAGAAGGTATAGGGGTGAAGTAAAAATGGAAATTAGGAAAGCAAAGAGAGGATACGAGAAAATTATTGGCAGGTAAAATCAAAGAAAACCCAAAGATGTTTTACCTGCACATTAAGAGCAAGAGAATAACCAAGCAAAAGGGTCGGGCCTGTCATGGTAACTTGTGGGTTGATGCTGAAGATGTGGGCAGGGATCTCAATGAGGACTTTGTCTCTGTCTTCACTAAGGAGAGGGAGGATGCAGACTTTCTAATTCAAGAGGAGTGTGAAATATAGATACAATAAGCATAGTGAGAGGGGAAGTACTGGAGGGACTGGCATCCTTGAAGGTGGATAAATCACCAGGGCCAGATGGATTGTATCCCAGGTTGTTGAAAGAAGCCAAAGAGGAAACAGTAGATGCTCTGAGGATCATTTTCCAATTCTCACTAGTTACAGGTGAGGTCCCAGAGGATCAGAGGTCTGTGAACATTGTACCATTATTTCAAAAGGATGCGAGGGATAGGCCACAAAATTATAGACTCTGACTTCAGTGGTGGGAAAATTATTGGAAACAATTCTGAGAGGCAGGATAAACTGTCACTCAGAAAGACAGGGGTTGATCAGGGACAGTCAGCATGGTTTTGTTAGGGGAAGATTATGTCTTAGTAACTTAATAGAATATTTTGAGGAAGTAACAAGGAGGATTGATGAGGGTAATGCAGTAGATGTTATCTACATGGATTTCAGTAAAGCATTTGACAAGGTCCCACATGGCAGACTGGTCAGGAAAGTGAGATCCCATGAGATACAAGGGAAGGTGGTAGGTTAGATCTAAAATTGGCTCAGTGACAGGAAACAAAGGGTAATGGTCCATGGATGTTTTTGTGAATGGAAAACGGTTTCCAGTGATGTTCCACAGGGCTCAGTGTAGGGACCCCTGCTGTTTGTTGTATATATTAATGATTTTGACTTAGGTGTGGGAGGCATGATTGGGAAATATGCATATGACACAAAAATTGGCTGAGTAGTTGATAGTGAAGAGGATAGCTATCGATTCCAGAACGATATCAAAGGTTTGGTTGAGTGGGCTGAAAGTGGCAAATGAAACTTAACCTGGAAAAGTGTGAGGTGATGCATTTGGGGAGAACAAAGGAATGCTCAACAAGTACAGAGTTATTGAGAGGGGTTGAGGAAGTGAGAAACCTTGGCGTGTATGTCCACAGGTCCCTGAAGGTAGCAGGAGAGGTGAATAAGGTGGTGAAGAAAGCAAATGGAATGCTTTCCTTTATTGGAAGATGTACTGAATACAAAAGCAGGGGTGTAATGATGGAACTGTATAAAATGCTGGTTAGGCCACAGCTGGAATCTTGTGTACAGTTCTGTGTACATTACAGGAAGGACATAATTACTCTGGGGAGAGACAGAGGAGATTTACAAGAATGTTGCCAGGGCTGGAAAATTGCAGCTATGAGGAGAGATTGGATAGGCTAGGGTTGTTTTCTTTAGGACAGAGGAGACTAAGGGGTGACCTAATTGAGGTGTACAAAATTATGAGGGACCTAGATAGGGTAGACAGGAAAGACCTGTTTCACCTAGCTGAGGGGTCCATTACCAAGGGGCACAGATTTAAGGTGATTGGCAGAAGAATTAGAGGGGGCGAGGCTGAGACTGAAACACTCAACTCATTTAAAAAGTAGCCAGAGCTGCATCTGAGGCGCTGTATCCGGCAAGGCCTTGGACCAGGTGCTGGAAGGTGGGATTAAAATGAGTGGCTAGTTTTTTTGTTTCCTTTTTGGCCGGCGCAGGCACAATGGGCTGAATGGCCTCATTCTGCATTGTAACTCTTCCATGGTTAAACTGGAACCATTCTAACACTGTGCGTGCCCCCAGATGGTATCCTTCGCCACATCACACCCTCAGCCTCCCTGGCTAACCTGTTTGCTCGTCACTCACTGCATCTCCCACCCCAATTTCACAACACACTCAGCACCCTCCCCCATCTCGTTCACATTCCCGAACCTCCGCTGGGTGTTGACATCCTGACGACTGCGCCCCCCCCCCTCTTCCCCCATAGAACTGAAACCCGGAGTGTAACTATTAGCTGATAAAGTCACCCTCGCAGCACATTCCTTCAGAGTTGGTGAGAATTCGAGACTGACCTTTGAAGCTGCACAGACAGTGATCAGTGAGTTTCACACAGGCCGCAAGGTTCAGGTGTTGCAGCCTCTGCAGGTTCGACACAACTTCCAGCCCGGAATCTACAGCAGGAGAAAGAGGCAGAGTGAGGGAGGGGGGAGATAAGAGAGGTGGGGGGGGAGACGAGGGGGTGAGAGGCAAGGGGGGAGCGAGGGGGGAGCATCAGTACTGAGGGAATGCTGCACTGTCTAAGGATCAGTACTGGGAGTGTGCAGCACTGTCAGAGGATCAGTACAGGGGGGTATGCAGCACTGTCAGAGGGTCAGTACTGAGGGAGTGCTACATGGTTGATGGTTCTGACCTTCAGACAAAATAGGGCCCCTCAACTGCCTGTAAATGGTCCCATTTTGGTACTGGGATTCTTCCCGGTGTCCTGGCCAATGTTTATCCCTCAGTTAACATCACTGAAAACAGGACATTATCACAATGCTGTTTGTGGGAGAATGATGTGCACAGATACTAGTCTTTCTGTCTTCCTCCTTTCCCAATCTTAAATTCCGCTTCCTGCTGCTGTATATTTCCGTCTGCCCCAACTTCTCGTTCCCACACACAAGTCCATGTTTGCCCTGATAGCGTCAGGCTGTGGAGCCACAAAGAGCATCACAGGCCAGCTCACTGCTGCCCTCACATACCTGGGACCTCTCCCACATCCAGAGACACGCGCTGCCAATTATAGCCTCCTCCCCTCCATCAATGACCCAGCACTGAGTTGATTCAATGAAGCAATCAGAGAATCTAATGCACCGTATCAGAATAGGAATCATTGGGGAAGCGCAGAACCGAATCAAATTTAACCTGACCTGTCTGGCAATGTGTAACATTTCTACCTGTGGATAGGCGGCAGCAGCAAACTCAGAGTCACTTTTCAATATAGCAAACCCAGGCAATTGCAGGGACTTCTTGGGCAAGAGAATCGGTGACACAACAGCAGGGGAAGCTCACCTCCAGGGAGGGGGCTTTAATATCTGCAATATTACACCTTAGTCTGAAGGAATGACAGCGAGAGCGCTTTACTTTTAACCGTGCTGTACCTGTCCTGGGAGTATTTGACAGGGGCAGTGTAGAGGGAACTTTACTCTGTATCTAACCCCATGCTGCACCTGCCCTGGGAGTGTTTGATGGGGACAGTGTAGAGGGAGCTTTACTCTGTATCTAACCCCGTGCTGCACCTGCCCGGGGAGTGTTTGATGTGATAGAGGGAGCTTTAATCTGTATCTAACTGTCAGGAAGATATAGTGTTGTTATTGGAATTTATTGTAAGATATCTAACCTTGTGCTCTACCTGCCCTGGGAGTGTTTGATAGGGACAATATAGATGGAACTTTACTCTGCATCGAACTCATGTTTGATGTGTTACTTCCCTAGTAACATGAAGTACTACACCACTCTACACCTTACTCCTTGACATTGGCTCCTGCTGTCTGATCCATGCCCACGAGATACATGTGTAATCTTACATACTAAATTCCAGCAGGCATATATATCCAGACCTTGGTGTACAGGGAACAATTTCAAAATTTGCAGAGGATACAAGACTTGGAGGCATTGGGAACTGTAAGGTGGACATAGTTGAGCTTCAAAAGGACATAGACAAGTTGGTAGAATGGGGGGATAGGTGGCAGATGAAGCTCAATGCAGAAAAATGAGAGGTGGTACATTTTCATAGGACAAGCATGGACAGACAATATAAAGGTACAACTCTTAAGAGGATGCAAATAATCATCTAATTCCCTTTTGAAAGCCTCGAATGAATCTGCCTCCAACAGACTCTCAGGCAGTGACCCTAACCACTCAATGTGTGAACAAGTTATTTCTTGTATCACTTTTGCTACTTTTACCAATCACTTTATTTCTGTACTCTCTGGCTCTCGATCCTTCCGCCAATGGGAACAGTTTCTTCCTATCTACTCTGTCTGGGCCCCCCGTAATTTTGAATCCCTCTATCAAATCTCCTCTCATCCTTCTCATCTCCAAGGAAACGAGTCCCGCCTTCTCCGACCTTACTTCATAACTTAAGTTTCTCAACACTAGAACCATTCTCCGTGAATCTACTCTGCGTTCTGTCCAATGCCTTCACATCCTTCCTAAAATGTGGTGCCCAGAACTGGACGCAGTACCCCAGCTGAGGCTGAACTGCTGTCTTATACAACATAACCTCCTTGTTCTTGTTCTCTATGACCCTATTGATAAAGTCCAGGATGCTGTATGTTTTATTAACCACTCTCTCAACCTGACCTGCCACCTTCAAGGAGTTATACACCTATACACCCAGGTCCCTCTGCTCCTGCAGGGCCTTTAGAGTTGTACCCTTTATCTTATATTGTTGCTCCATGTCCTTCCTAACAAATGAGCCACTTCACGCATCCCTGCATTAAATTTCACTTGCCACTTGCCAGCCCATTCCACCAGCCTGTCAAAGTCCTCTTGTCGTCTATCACCAACCTCCTTGCAGTTCACACAACACTTCCACGTTTTGTATCATCTACATATGTTGAAATTCTGCCCTGCACCCCTAAGTTTAGGTCATTAATGAAGATTGTGAAGAGCAGTGATGTGAATAGTGACCCCTGGGGGACCCCACCGTGCACCTGACCATCACGTGTGGGATAACTATTCCCAATGCATCCACTGTAGGTCAGTGTAGGAGCTGACAGTGCTGCAGTGCTATGGTCTTGTTAATAAAGCAGGAGGCACGGACCAGGAACTCGCAAATTTTTTGGGTTCAAATTCCACCACTGCAGTTTGAAAGTTTGAATACAATTTAACACAATCTGGGAATTAAAAGCTGGGGATAAAGTACCAGAGACCAGGAAACTGTCCCATTGTCAGGAAAACCCAACTCGCTCACTAATGTCCGGCTTAATTCATTCATGGGACGTGGGTGTCACTGGAAAGGCTGGCACTCAGTGCCCCTCCCCCAAGAAGGTGGCATTGAGTTACCTTCTCGACTGTAACAAGAGTTGTTTGCTGGACAATTTCCAAGGGAGTAAGAGTCAACCCCGTTGCTGTGAGTCTGGAGTCAGACCAGGTAAGGATGGCAGATTTCCTTCCCTAAAGGGCATTAGTGACCCAGGTGGGGTTTTGCAACAATCGATGATAGATTCATGGTCACCATTACTGAGGTTAGCTTTTAATTACGATTTTTAAAAATGAATTAAATTTGCCGTGATGGGATCTGAACCTGCGTCCCAGGGTGCAAGTCTCCAGAGCCTTAGTCCAGGCCTCTGAATTACTAGTCCAGTAACATTACTGCTATGTTAAGATGCCCCCTCCAAGGAAGGAAGGAAATCTGCCATCCTAACCTGGTCTGGCCTACACGTGACTCCAGACCCACAGCGATGTGGTTGACTCTTAACTGCCCTCTGAAATGGGCTGAGCAAGACACTGAATTGCATCAAAGCTGCTTCAAAGAGAAGCTTCATCACCACGTTATCAGCGCAACTACTGGGAATGGGTAATAATTACAGCTCTTGCTGACACCCTACACCCCACCCCCCCACCACAACAAAATGCAGTTACTATCAACCAGGGAAGAGAGTTTGGAGGCAGACGGTGGAGAAGGCAGAGGGACATGTGGAAGAACGGAGATTTGTCGCAGTACCTGTGATGAGGGAGCAGGACGTGAGGCTGAGGTGTTTGAGGGAATGGAAGGCTCGGAGCTGCCGGAGGAGCTCGTTGGTGGCATAGGGGTAGCAATTGAGGACGAGTTTCTGAATCTGACATCCGAAGAAGAGTTCGAAGGATTTGGGCCGGAGCAGTCGCTCGTTGATCATGTGCAGCAGGAGGTGCTCAGCAAGTTCGGGGGTCAGACACGCCAGGCTCCGACTGTACTGCATACTGGGAGCTACGTAAACACAAGGTACCAGAGTAAAATGAACAGCGGGCACAGTAACAAACAGTTAAAACAACAAAGCCGAACCCACTTTGAGCGGGGCATCAGATCCCCCCCCTTGCTGTAACCCCCACGGAGCCACCCTTCCTGAATCAGCAATACACTCGGACTGCACCTGCACGCACCTGTCATCAGCGCAACTGCTCCTCCGGTTGCCATCTTGAAGAGCGAAGGCACCAACGTGGCCCGACATGGCTTCTTCTGCGAGGACGGTGTCAAGTGGCCGGCCTCCATCTCTGCCGCTCTGTTCAGGCGCTCTATGGCAGCCTGGGCTGCCACGGTGGGTAGGTCCTGCTGCTGAGGGCCATCCTGATTGGATGCGCCCTCCCTGGCCTCCCTGCGGCACAAAGGCAAGTGACGACAGTTAAGTTCCAGCATCGCGGTGGGTTTGGCTGCGCTGGGTCCTGGGAGTAGGGCCAGCTCGAGAGGGGCCTGCACTCAGCGCACAACTGCAGCCAATTTGAGGGGAGCAGAGGGGGGATGGTTGGTTTTAGATCGAGTTGTTCCAGCCAGCAGCAGGAGTAGTGAAAATTCTGACTTACCCACACATCAGACTTTGTGCTGGGAAATGGAACAGCACAATTTGGGCGCTCAGCATCGCACCAAACACTCCAGGGCAGGTATCCTATCCCACACTGGGAAAGGTCACGGACACCAAAATTGAAGACTAGGTGGTTAGTCAGCCAATAGTGATCGTGTCCAACTTTAGCCCGTGCAATCAGATGGAGTGCTCGGCTGCTTACCTGAAACACTTTGCCAGGTGCTATGAAGCACCCTGTGATACTTCTTCTGCATTAAAGGCACTATATAAATGCAAGGTGAGTTGATTAAAGAGGAACTCACTGATTGGCTGTTTGCACCCACCTGAGACGGTTGCCCTGATTGGGCCACTGGTAGCGGGGTTCAAACCCACTCCTGATTCGGTTTCCATTTTGACGAAAGATCACTTCTGGGTCAAAGGCTAGGAAACAAGTTCAAAACCTTTTAGTTCTGGTCTCATCAAATTACGCTTTGACTTCTGTCCATTTTATAAAAGAAACAGATATAGAGGCACTGAGGAACATAAGGTCTTAAGAACTAGAAGCAAGAGTCGGCCATTCGGTCCCTCGAGCCTGTTCCACCATTACATAAGATCACGGCTGCTCTGACTGTGGCCTTAACTCCCACTTTACTGTCGGTCTCCCTTAACTCTCGACTCCCTTGCAGAGCAAAAATCTGTCTAACTCAGCCTTGAATATATTCAATGACCCAGCCTTCACTGCTCTCTGGGGAAGAGAATTCCACAGATGAACCACCCTCAGAGAGAAGAAATTTCTCTTCATCTCCGTCTTAAATGGGAGACTCCTTATTTTGAAACCGTGCTCTCTAATTCTAGATTTCCCATGAGGGGAAACATCCTCTCAGCACTTACTCCCTCAAGCCCTTCTCGGAATCTTATATGTTTCGATATGATCACCTTTAATTCTTCTGAACCCCAATTAGTATAGACCCAACCTGCTCAACCTTTCCTCATAAGACAAAATCCCTCATCGAGTGAACCTTCTCTGAATTGCTTCCACTGCAAGTATATCCCTCGTAAACCAAAACTCTACGCAGTACTCCAAGTGCAGTCTCACTAAGGTTCTGTACAGTTGTAGCAAGACTTTCCTGCTTTTATACTCCATCCCCCTTACAATAAACCCCAACATTTTATTTGCTTTCCTAGTTACTTGCTGTGGGAGCAATAAAGATTTACATGGAAGATACCAGAACTGAGAGGGTATAACTGTCATTAGGACTGATCAGGCTGGGGCTCTTACCTCCAGAAAAAAGAAGGTTGAGGGGTGAACTGATCAAGGTCTTTAAAATTATGGCAGGGCTTAATAGGGTAGATCGGAATTAAGGACGATAAGTATCAGAGAGTAACTAATAAATCCAATCGGGAACTATGGGGAAACTTCTTTACCCAGAAAGTGGTGAGAATGTAGAAGTCATGACCACAGGGTGTGGTTGAGGTGAATAGTGTTATATAGAAACATAGAAACTAGGAGCAGGAGTAAGCCATTCGGCCCTTCGAGAAAGTGGTGAGAATGTAGAAGTCATGACCACAGGGTGTGGTTGAGGTGAATAGTGTTATATAGAAACATAGAAACTAGGAGCAGGAGTAGGCCATTCGGACCTTCGAGCTTGTTCTGCCATTCATTATCATGGCTGATCATCCAACTCAATAACCTGCTCCCCCTTTCTCCCCATACCCTTTGATCCCTTTCACCCCAAGAGCTATATCTAACTCCTTCTTGAAAACATACAATGTTTTGGTCTCAACTACTTTCTGTGGTAGCGAATTCCACAGACTCACCACTCTCTGGGTGAAGAAATTTCTCCTCAACTCACTCCTAAATGGTCTACCCAGTATCCCAGACTGTGACCCCTGATGCCGGACTCACCCACCACCGGGAACATCATTCCTGCATCTACCCTGTCAAGTCCTGTTAGAATTTTATAGGTTTCTATGAGATCCCTCCTCATTTTTCTGAACTCCAGCAAATATAATCCTAATCAACTCAATCTCTCCTCATATGTCAGTCCCACCATCCCAGGAATCAGTCTGGTAAACCTTTGCTGCGCTCCCTCCATAGCAAGAACATCCTTCCTCAGATTAGGAGACCAAAACTGCACACAATATTCCAGGTGTGGTCTCACCAAGGCCCTGTACAACTGCAGCAAAACATCTCTGTTCCTGTACCCAAATCCTCTGGCTATGAAGGCCAACATACCATTTGCCTTCTTTACCGCCTGCTGTACCGGCATGCTTACCTTCAGCGACTGGTGTACAAGGACACCCAGGTCTCGTTGCACGTTCCTCTCTGTCAATTTATAGCCATTCAGGTAATAATCTGCTTTCCTGTTTTGCTACCAAAGTGGATAACCTCACATTTATCCACATTATACTGCATCTGCCATGCATTTGCCCACTCACTCAGCTTGTCCAAATCACACTGAAGCATCTCTGCATCCTCCTCACAGCTCACCCTCCCACCCAGCTTTGTGTCATCTGCAAATTTGAAGATATTACATTTAATTCCCTCATCTAAATCATTAATATATATTGTGAATAGCTGGGGTCCCAGCACTGATCCCTGCGGCACCCCACAAGTCACTGCCTGCCATTTGGAAAAAGACCCGTTTATTCCTACTCTTTGTTTCCTGTCTGCCAACCAGTTTTCTATCCATCTCAATACACTACCCCGACTCCCATGTGCTTTAATTTTACACGCCAATCTTTTATGTGGGACTTTGTTGAAAGTCTTCTGAAAGTCCAAATAAACCATATGCACTGGCTCTCCCCTTCATCAACTCTACTAGTTACATCCTTGAAAAATTCCAGAAGATTTGTCAAGCATGATTTCCCTTTCATAAATCCATGCTGACTCTGTCCGATTCTGCCACTGTTTTCCAAGTGCTCAGCTTTTAAATCTTTTATAATGGACTCTAGAGTTTTCCCCACTACCAACGTCAGGCTGACTGGTCTATAATTCCCTGTTTTCTCTCTACCTCCCTTTTTAAATAGTGGGGTTACATTAGCTACCCTCCAATCTGTAGGAACTGTTCCAGAGTCTACAGAATCTCGGAAGATGACCACCAATGAATCTACTATTTCTAGGGCCACTTCCTTAAGAACTCTGAGATGTAGATTATCAGGTTAGAATCATATTTCTGTAAACCGCACTTTTCTTTTCAAAAATATGGAAGGACACGGCAGTATTTGGACATTTGAAGGCTGCCTGGTGAGTTTTTTTTTAAAAAAGGGTCATAAGTTCACCTTGGAACTGTTAACATGCAGGCCTCTTCCAAGAAATCACCTGAGCGAGATGGTGTAGACCTGAGGCTTGCAGGCCTGCAGCTACTAATTTTTGCAATTTTGTATTTTTGCATTTTATTTCTGCTTTGCTCTTGATTTTAAACCTAAAGTGAATATTTAAAGTTATTTTGTATTGAGTCTTACTTGGTTGACATTGATCTTAACCCAAAAATGATTGTGCTTTGATTAATTAATCAATAATAATCAGTCGTGACCTGTTTTCCCAGACCTTGTTTTTTTCATACTGGTCACCACAGGGAGGTAGAGAGAAAACAGGGAATTATAGACCAGTCAGCCTGGCATCGGTAGTGGGGAAAACTCTAGAGTCCATTATGAAAGATTTAATAGCTGAGCATGTGGAAAACAGTGGCAGAATCTGACAGAGTCAGCATGGATTTACGAAAGGGAAATCATGCTTGACAAATCTACTGGAATTTTTCGAGTATGTAACTAGTAGAGTTGATGAGGGGGAGCCAGTGCATGTGGTTTATTTGGACTTTCAGAAGGCTTTCGACAAAGTCCCACATAAGAGATTAGCGTGTAAAATTAAAGTGCATGGGATTGGGGGAAGTGTATTGAGATGGATAGAAAACTGGTTGGCAGACAGGAAACAAAGAGTAGGAATAAATGGGTCTTTTTCCAAATGGCAGACAGTGACTAGTGGGGTACCACAGGGATCGGTGCTGGGACCCCAGTTATTCACAATATATATTAATGATTTAGATGAGGGAATTAAATGTAATATCTCCAGATTTGCAGATGACACAAAGCTGGGTGAGAGGGTGAGCAGTGAGGAGGATGCAGAAATGCTTCAATGTGATTTGGACAAGCTGACTGAGTGGGCAAATGCATGGCAGATGCAGTATAATGTGGATAAATGTTAGGTTATCCACTTTGGTAGCAAAACAGGAAGGCAGATTATTATCTGAATGGCTATAAATTGAGAGAGGAGAATGTGCAATGAGACCTGGGTGTCCTCGTATACCAGTCGCTGAAGGTAAGCATGCAGGTGCAGCAGGCGGTAAAGAAGGTAAATGGTATGTTGACCTTCATAGCCAGAGGATTCAAGTATAGGAACAGGGATGTCTTGCTGCAATTGTACAGGGCCTTGGTGAGACCACACCTGGAATATTGTGTGCAGTTTTGGTCTCCTTATCTGAGGAAGGATGTTGTTGCTATAGAGGGAGTGCAGCGAAGGTTTACCAGACTGATCCCTGGGATGGTTGGACTGACATATGAGGAGAGATTGAGTCGGTTAGGATTATATTCACTGGAGTTCAGAAGAATGAGGGGGGATTTCATAGAAACCTATAAAATTCTAACAGGACTTGACAGGGTAGATGCAGGAAGGATGTTCCCGATGGTGGGGGAGTCCAGAACCAGGGGTCACAGTCTGAGGATACAGGGTAGACCATTTAGGACTGAGATAAGGAGAAATTTCTTCACCCAGAGAGTGGTGAGTCTGTGGAATTCGTTACCACAGAAAGTAGTTGAGACCAAAACATTGTATGTTTTCAAGAAGGAGTTAGATATAGCTCTTGGGGCGAAAGGGATCAAAGGATATGGGGAGAAAGCGGGAGCAGGCTATTGAGTTGGATGATCAGCCATGATCATAATGAATGGCGGAGCAGGCTCGAAGGGCTGAATGGCCTACTCCTGCTCCTAGTTTGTATGTTTTTGTTTCGCACACAGATGGTATTTAAACTACATCTTTATTTTCCATTTTTCAAGCTAGAATACTAAAATCTTTGTCTATCAGAAACCCTTCTTCTTACTGCATTCAGTGGCCTTTGGACTACAGGCCAGGGCGGTGAGTGACCTTATGGTGATCACCTAGTCTGGTCATCAGGAGATGAAATAAAAACTGAAAATGCTGCAGCAACTCAGCAGGTCTGGGAGCACCTGTGGAGAGAGAAACGGACTTAATGTTTCGAGTCCAGATGACTCTCTCTCTCTCTCTCTACAGACGCTGCCAGACCTGAGTTTTTCTAGCGTTTTCTGTTTTTATTTCAGATTTTCCAGCGTTCGGAATATTTTGCTTTTATATCAGAAGATGAAGTTTGGTTGATGGACGTCACACATGATGACAGAAGGGAAGACTCCATCAAAAGATACGTAAGCAACTCGGATGTTGCGAAGTCTGTGTGGCCTTGCAGTGCCTGTGAGAATTGATGAGAACCAAGACTTGTTTTAGGAAAAGCCTGTGCCGGGCCTCGGAAGGCTGGCATGGAGCCAAAAATTTGGCTTAAAGGGACGCTGCTTCGAGGGGTCGCCGCTGCAGCTAGAGTGGAATAGTCACCACTGAGGACAGGAGGGAGTGTCAGGAACAGAGTGACTGACCGTAGCACCCACCCATAGGTTGCTCAGCAACTCGGCAATGTATGCTCCAAGGAGATAGTAATGGATGTACAAATTTAGGGTGCTATCGTGGAACAAACTAAGTTGAGGCTATCCATTTAGGGGAGCTGTCGTGGGGTAGACTAAATTGGGTTTATTGTTTGTGCTTTAGAAAAATCTTTCTTCTAATATATTATATAAAGTGCTTTCTCCTTCCAATAAAGTTATCTTTCTTTTTACTTTTCTGATATATTATATTTGTTATATCATTATTATCATTATTCAATAAAATTGCTGTTTTAACACATTACTTGTCGTAGTCACTCATTCCTGTTACGTCTAGAGTACGGCTCTGAACCTAAGTGAGACTCCGAAAGGGACTCTCAGGCCCCTCCCTACAATGATATTTGAGGAGTTGTTTGTTTTGAACTGCAAGGCACTTAAATTAATGAAAAGCTGGAAGACATAAAGGCAATCACATGGCAGAGGCAAAGTTTGAACCTGTGTTTTTGCTTTCAGTCTTGTTGTGGAAAGGCTGAGAGCAGAAGGCCACCCTGACTGGCTCCCTCCCCTCTAGCTTTGAGAAACGTGCGGGGTTCTCGACCTGTAGCCAGTTAATCCTCATCTGAGTGTAACTCGTCTGGATAATTTTGGACTTGCTAGCTGAGACAGGAAGAATTGGTCCAGCTATACTCTCCGCCACACTAAAGCATCGTTGGTGAACTTCCCGAAATCTACTGGGCCCAACGTCATCACCTGAGGGAACTTCGAAATGCTCGAACTTCCGCAAACTTTAATTTCTTTTCCCCCCTTTTTAAGTGAGTTTTTTTCCATCCGTCCAACACTGCAGAGACTACCTGTGTGTCTTTTGTTTGTCTGTGTGTGTGCGTGTGTCTGAGTGTGCGTGTGTCTGAGTGTGCGTGTCTGAGTGTGCGTGTGTCTGAGTGTGCGTGTGTCTGAGCGTGCGTGTGTCTGAGCGTGCGTGTGTCTGAGCGTGCGTGTGTCTGAGCGTGCGTGTGTCTGAGCGTGCGTGTGTCTGAGTGTGCGTGTGTCTGAGTGTACGTGTGTCTGAGTGTGCACGTGTCTGCGTGTCTGTGCGTGTCTGCATGTGTGTGTCTACATGTGTGTGTCTGTGTGTGTCTATGTGCATGTGTGTCTGTGCGTGCTTGTCTGTGTGCTGGGTAAGTTTAAAAGGCTTAGTTGGTTACACTTCCAGATTACAATCGTGTGTCAACCAGTTCTTGAAACCTGTTTAAAAGGAGTTTTGTTTCATAATAAATTAACCATCCAGTTTTTTGAAAGAAGCCTGATCAGAGTATTTCCTCGGGATACTAGAGGTGTAGGTAAGTGATTGGCCATTTCGATGAGAAAATTGAACATGTAAATTAATGGTACGGCCTGCAGAGCAGTGGAACTTGATAATTCACATACTCCTCCCATCCCGATTGTAACAATAATATAGATATATTTAAGGGGAAGATGAGTGAACAAATGAGGCAGAAAGGAACAGAAGGATATGGTGAGGCAGGGTCAGATGAAGAAAGTGGGAGGAGGCTCATGTGGCACATAAACACCAGCACAAGCCCTTTGGGCCAAATGGCCTATTTCTGTGCTGTAGACTCGAATTCAGAAACACTGGGGCTAAAAATCTCATGGAGGTTACATACATTACTTGCCATAACCCCCAAGAAAATGATTGATGCCTCGTAAAAATTGGACATTACTTCAACAGCTTAAAGGTATATCATCACTTTGACATAATAAAACATCCCATGACACTTCATAGAAGTATTATAAAGCAAAATTAGATGTTGAGTCACAGAAGGAGATATTAGGTCATAGGGCCAAAAGCGTGGTTAAAGAGGTAGGTTTTAAGGAGTGTCTTAGAGGAGGAGAGAAGGGGAGAGAATTCTGGAGCTTGGGGCATAGACAACTGAAGGCACAGCCGCCAATGGTAGAGCAATTAAAACTAGGGTGCTCCAGAAGCCAAAATAAGGTGCGCTTGCTTCCCTTGCTTTTTATCTCTCTGAGTTTTGGTCATATAGTGGGGGTAGCTCTGGACTAATAATCCAGAGAATGTGAGTTTAAATCCCACTGAGATCACTCTGAGAATTTGAATTTGGTTTACAAATAACATCTGGAAATGAAAGTGCTGGGGCCAGTGCAAGTGACAATGAAGCTGCCAGATTGTTGTAAAAACTCAACTGGCTCACTAACTTAGGGAAGGATACCTGCCATCCTTAACTGGTCGGGGTCTGTATGCGGCTCCAGTCCCACGCCGCCCGGTCACTCTTAAAAGCCCCGTGAAGTGGCCCAGCAAGACATTCAGTTGCATCATATCACTTGGGGATGGGTAATAAACGCCTACATCCCAAAAATTAATTAACTCTATTCAGTTTTATATAAAATTTGGAGTGTAACGTTCCTTCTTTTCTTGCTCTAGCTACATTTATGCCTCTAAGTGTCTATCTCCCTGTCTTTCTGTATCCCCCAATGTGTTGTCAAACTTCTCCAGCTAACTTGTAATCACCCTGTTCACTCTGGTAATCCGCCCAGCTAGCTGGGACCTTCAGGTCAGTATTGCCCCATCTCCCCTCAGCTTGACTGACCTGGTGGAATGAGCTGATCCTCTGGGATGAGGTTCTCCACTTCTCTCCCGCTTGGATCAGGTCTCCCTTCATTGGCTTTCGGTAACTCTCCATGGTCAGCGGTCACCAGCTTCTGACCACGACCTGCACAGTAACACAAACACCGCAGGATTAGCGCCTATCAGGGTAAGGAGCTCAGAGCGTCACAGACCAGCCACTCGATTCGGTCTCTCAGAGCTCGCTTGGAATCCAGCTCAGAGGGTGGAACCAAAATCACTTCAGTCCAAAATCTCAACCTATTCCCTGGCACATAATGGGCCATGGGCCTCAGCACAAAAAGCTGCCAGTCTCACTCAGGGGTGACTGGTGTCCAGCCAGGGGCACTGGTATGTTTCAGCAGAGGAGGTATTGTGTCTGACCTGGTGGGGAGTGTGTAGAGGGAGCTTTACTCTGTATCTAACCCCGTGCTGTACCTGCCCTGGGAGTGTTTGATGGGTAATGGTGTAGAGGGAGCTTTACTCTGTATCTAACCCCATTGCTGTACCTGTTCTGGGAGTGTTTGATGGGGACAGTGTAGAGGGAGCTTTACTCTATATCTAACCCCATGCTGTACCTGTTCTGGGAGTGTTTGATGGGGACAGTGTTGAGGGAGCTTTACTCTGTATCTAACCCTGTGCTGTACCTGTCCTGGGAGTGTTTGATGGGGACAGTGTAGAGGGAGCTTTACTCTGTTTCTAACCCCGTGCTGTACCTGTCCTGGGAGTGTTTGATGCGGACAGTGTAGAGGGAGATTTACTCTGTATCTAACCCCGTGCTGTACCTGTCCTGGGAGTGTTTGATGGGGACAGTGTAGAGGGAGATTTACTCTGTATCTAACCCTGTGCTGTAGCTGTCCTGGGTGTGTTTGACGGGGACAGTGTAGAGGGAGATTTACTCTGTATCTAATACCATACTTGACACTGATAATTGGTTATACTCCTTCACATTAACCATGCTGTGGGCAGAATTTGTTGACGATGCCTCTATTGTTGCAATGAGACGAAAGCATTGACACTTTCCCCGATGTAAGAAAGAGAACATCAGATCTCAGAGCCTCGAGACTCTCTTACCCCAGAAGTGCGTTGATCTGGCTGGATATTCCATTAGTGCTGGTATCCCAGCGCTCCTGAGCTCTGGCTGCCGCATGCGTCTAGGTGCGGCTCGTCGTTCCTCCATCTTGTGAGCTGCCCCGTCCTCTGTCGGCCTGCACCCTAGTGCTTCTCCTCGCCCCCAGGATCGCTGACCAGGTAACCTCGATTCGAAGTGGTACTCGGCCTCAGGTGGTCTGGTGGGCTGTGCCAGCACTCCTTCGTGCGCTGGGATTCCCGCGGTGGGGACACTGGTTTCTGTGAGCGAGTAGGCACCCGACGGCAGGTTCAGCTGGGACCTAGCTCTCTGTTCTTCATCCCGTACGCACAGTGTGGCATTGGGGCTCAGTCCCAACGCTCCCAATGTGTTGGCCAGGTCGGTGTCGGTGAAACGCCTCTTTGGGAAACCCTGGAGGAAGGCAATAGTCTGAAGCTTGGGGCATTGCTGTGTGATGTAGTCCTTCACACACTGCAGTGTGTCGTCCTGTCGAAATCGCTCCCGGAGACAGTCTCCCGACGGGAGCCTGATCTGAGAGAAGGAACGGGAAAGTGAGCAATCTAAACCGGAGATAGGCCAACATGGACATGCAATCGGCACTAATAAATCTAACAGGAGAAACTTCTTTACCCAGAGAGTGATGAGAATGTGGAACCCGCTGTCACAGGGAGAGGTTGAGGTGAATAGTATAGATGCACTTAAGGGAAAGCTGGATAAATATATGAGGGAGGCAGGAACAGAGGGAAATGTTGATAGGGTGACAGGAGACATGTGTGGACCATAAACAGCAGCAGGGGCCAGTGGGCTGAATGGCCTGTTTCTATGCTGGTGGGTTAGGGGTTGGGGGAGCGCTGGGGGGAGGCGGAGGTGGGGTGGGGACAAGCTGCTGTGCATTTCCAGCACTTGCAGTTTTTTCCTATAGGCCTGGCTCAGTCAGCCTACTGCTGCTCTTATTCTTTATGTTCTTAACTATTCCTTTCTTCCTCATGTGTTCATTTAGTTTGCCTCTATACCACTCCCCTCCACCACTCCCTGTGGTAGAGAGTTCTACATCCTCATCACTCTCTAGGTGAAAAGAAGCAGCAAGCGACTGCTGGATTAAACAGGTGCCAAAAAGGACCAGGGCTCCAAGGTTGGAAAAGTTTGTCGGAAGCTGTAACAGTAACGCTGACTGCTGCTGCAGCACGGCATGTCTGTGTGTGTGTGCACAGCGAAGGGAAGGGTTTGTGATGACACTGTCCCAGAGTCCGAACCATGAACAAAGCTGGTGTGGAACCGCTGGCATCCCCAAGCAAACTGTTGTTTCTAATCACATAATCTTACAGCAAAGAAAGTGACCATTCAGCCCATTGTGCTTGTGCTGGCTCTTTCAAATAAACTGTGCAATTAATCCCACTGCCCCTGCTCTTTCCCCATGGCCCTGCAAATTTCTCCGTTTCAAGTATTTATCCAATTCCCTTTTGAAAGTTCCTACTGAATCCGCTTCCACTGCCTTTACAGGCAGCGCCTTCCAGATCACAAGGACTCACTGTGTTAAAAAAAAATGCCTCAACTCCCCCTCTGGCTATGGCCAATTCCCATCAATCTGTCCCCTCCAGCTACGAACCCTCCTGTCTGTGGAAATAGGAGCTGGAATAACCTATTGTTCGCGACTCTATCCAGTCCTTTCATTATTTTATGGGCCTCTATCATGTCACCTCTAACACAAGAATTACAAGCAAAGGAGGCCATTCTGCCCCTCAAGCATGCTCCACCATTCACTGATCTGACTGTGATGTTGACTCCAGTTTCCTGTCTGCCCCATACCCCTAGACTCCCTTGTCTAGTAAAGATCCGTCTAACTCAGCCTTGAATAAATTTAATGACTCAGCCCCCACTGCTCTCTGGGCAAGAGAATTCCACAAGCTAACAACCATCTGTGAGAAAAGTTCCTCCTTATTTCAGTTTTAAATGAGATGCCCCCTATTTTTAAAGCCCGAGTTCTAGATTCCCTCACAACGGGAAATATCCTTTCAGCAGCGATCCTGTCAAGTCCCCTCAGGATCTTACATGTTTCAATAAGATAAGTTTACAATAGTTTATAATAACCAGACCAAGATCCTTGAGCCAGCATTGTGCCACCTGCTCTTTTTTCTTTATTCATTCACGGGATGTTGGCTTCGCTGGCTATTCCAGCATTTATTGCCCATCCCTACTTGTCCTTGAGAAGCTGGTGGTGAGCTGCCTTCTTGAACAGCTGCAGTCCATGAGGTGTAGGTACACCCACAGTGCTGTTAGGGAGGGAGTTCCAGGATTTTGACCCAGCGACAATGAAGGAACGGCGATATATTTCCAAGTCAGGATGGTGAGTGACTTGGAAGGGAACTTCCAGGTGGTGGTGTTCCCATGTTTCTGCTGCCCTTGTCCTTCTACATGGTAATGGTTGTGGGTTTGGAAGGTGCTGTCGAAGGAGCCTTGGTGAGTTTCTGCAGTGCATCTTGTAGATGGTGCACACACTGCTGCTACTGTGTGTCGGTGGTGGAAGGAGTGAATGTTTGTGGATGTGGTGCCAATCAAACGGGCTGCTTTGTCCTGGATGGTGTCGAGCTGCTTGAGTGCTGTGGGAGCTGCACTCATCCAGGCAAGTGGAGAATATTCCAGCACGCTCCTGACTTGTGCCTTGTAGATGGTGGACAGGCTTTGGGGAGTCAGGAGGTGAGTTTCTCGCCGCAGGGTTCCTAGCCTCTGACCTGCTCTTGTAGCCACAGTGTCTACAGGGCTCGTCCAGTTCAGTTTCTGGTCCATGGTAACCCCCAGGATGTTAATAGTGGCAGATTCAGCAATAGTAATGCCATTGAATTTCAAGGGACGATGGTTAGATTGACTCAATATGGATCGACTGCTTGACATGAGTGGGATAAGCAGCCTGTCACTAAGTAGTATCCAGTGACCAGCGCTATACAAGTCTCAAAACACATGCTGCACAAGTCACTGTGACTAATGCAATCCTGAGAAGCTGCAGGGGTGGTTACATTGCCAGTCCCTGAGTGGGGACAAGTTACTTGCCCCATTTGGACTGCCCCTACATGTGGTGGTGTGTCGTGTTACTGAACTGGTAATCTAGGGAACGTGGGGTTTAAACCCCACCAGGGCAATTTGAGAATCTGAATTCAGTGTAAAATATCTGGGAAACAAAGACCTGCAATCAGTAAAACCACTGAGACAAAAGCAAAATACTTTGGATACTGGAAATCTGCAATGAAAACAGAAAATGCTGGAGAAACTCAGCAGGTCTGACAGCATCTGTGGACAGAGAAACAGAGTTAACATTTCGAGGGTCCATATGACCCTCCTTCGGGGCTAAAGAGAAGTAGAAATGGGATGAAATTTATATTGTTTAAGGCGGGGCGTGGAGCAGGTGAAGCTGGGTAGAAGGCCTGTGATAGGTGGGGCCTAAGGAAAGATTGAGAAAGATGTCAGGGACAAGAAGAGGAAGGGAGTGTTAATGGTCGCGGTGAGGACTAAAGGAGGTGCTGACAGTGGCATAAAGTTAAGGAAGCAGATTGTGTTAATAGCAGAACAAGGGTAAGCACTCTGTGAAAGAACAACATAGAAACAAGTAACAGATGGCCCTTTTGGGGATTAGGTGGTTGGGGAAAGAGGATGGAAAGAGAGATAAAAAAGGGAATAAAACAATGAATAAATGAAAATAAGCAGGTAAAAATTATTTTAAAAAAGGGGGATTAAAAAAGGGGTGAAGATAGTTCATGTCTGAAGATGTTGAGCTCGATGCTTAGTCCGGAAGGCTGTAAAGTGCCTAGTCGGAAGATGAGGTGCTGTTCCTCCAGTTTGCGTTGGGCTTCACTGGAACAATGCAGCAGGCCAAGGACAGACATGTGGGCATGAGAGCAGGGTGGTGTGTTGAAATGGCAAGAGACAGGGAGGTCTGGGTAATGTTTGCGGACAGACCGAAGGTGTTCTGCAAAACGATCACCCAGTCTGCGTTCAGTCTCCCCAATGTACAGGAGACCACATTGGGAACTGCGAATGTAATTGAACAAATGAAAGGAGGTACAAGTGAAGGGCTGTTTCACCCAAAAGGAGTGTTTGGGGCCTTGAATGGTGAGGTTGGAGGTGGTAATGGGACAGGGGTTTCACCATTGCGTGGGAAAGGGATGAGGTATTGGGGGTGATGGAGGAGTAGACCAGGGTGTCCCGGAGGGAACGATCCCTATGGAATGCTGCCAGGAGGAGTGAAGGGAAGATGTGTTTGGTGGTGGCATCACGCTGGAGTTGGCGGAAATGGTGGAGGATGATCCTTTGAATGCGGAGGCTGGTGGGGTGATAAGTGAGGACAAGGGGGACCCTTTCATGTTTCTGGGAGAGAGAGGAAGGTGTGAGGGCAGAGGCGGAGGAGATGGGCCGGACACGGTTGAGGCCCTGTCAACCACCGTGGGTGGGAAGCCTCAGTTAAGGAAGAAGGAAGACATGTCAGATGTGCCGTTTTAGAAAGTGGCATCATCAGAACAGATGCAACGTAGACGAAGGAACTGAGAGAATGGGATGGAGTCCTTACAGGAAGCATGAGGTGAGGAGCTGTGGTTGAGGAAGCTATGGGAGTCGGTGGGCTTGTAATGAATATTAGTGGACAGTCTATCACCAGAAATTGAGACAGAGGGGTCAAGGAAGGGAAGGGAAGTGTCAGAGATGGACCACGTGAAAATGATGGAGGGATGGAAATTGGAAGCAAAATTGAAAAATTTTTCCAGGTCCCGACGAGAGCATGAAGCGGCACCGAAGTAATCATCGATGTACCGGAGAAAGAGTTGTGGGAGGGGGCCAGAGTAGGATTGGAATAAGGAATGTTGCACATACCCCATAAAGAGATAGGCATAGCTGGGGCCCATGTGGGTACCCATAGCCACACCTTTTATTTGGAGGAAGTGAGAGGAGTTGAAGGAGAAATTGTTCAGTGTGAGAACAAGTTCAGCCAGACGGAGGAGAGTAGTGGTGGATGGGGAATGTTCGGGCCTCTGTTCGAGGAAGAAGCGGAGAGCCTTCAGACCATCCCGGTGGGGGATGGAGGTGTAGAGGGATTGAACATCCATGGTGAAGAGGAGGCGGTTGGGGCCAGGGAACTGGAAATTGTTGATATGACGTAGGGCATCAGAGGAATCACGGATGTAGGTGGGAAGACACTGGACAACAGGAGAGAGAATAGAGTTCAGATAGGAAGAAATGAGTTCCATGGGGCAGGAACAGGCTGACATGATTGGTCTACTGGGACAGTCCTGTTTGTGGGTTTTGGGAAGGAGGTAGAAGCGGGCTGTTTGGGGTTGGAAACTGTAGAGGGAAGATCTCCAGAAGAGATGAGGTCAGTGACAGTCCTGGAAACAAGGCTTGACGTTCAGTGGTGGGGCCTTGGTCCAGGGACAGGTAGGAGGAAGTGTCTGCGAGTTGAGGCTCAGCCTCTGCGAGGTAGAGGTCAGTGCGCCAGACAACAACAGCACCACCCTTGTCAACAGGTTTGATAACAAAGTCAGGTTTGGGCCTGAGAAAACGGAGTGCAGCAAGTTCAGAAGGAGACAAGTTAGAGTGGGTAAGAGGAGCAGAGAAATTGAGACAGCGATGTCACGCCGACAGTTCTCAATGAAAAGATCAAGAGCAGGTAAGAGTTCAGAGGGAGGAGTGCAGGTGGAGGGAGAATACTGGAGGTGGTGAAAGGATCTGTTGAACAAGGGAGAGGACTCCTGCACAAAGCAACGAGCACGGGGAAGAAGGTGGCGGAAGAAGAGCTCAGCATCGTGCTGAACCCGAATTCATTGAGGTGAGGGCGTAAGGGTACGAAACTGAGTCCTTTGCTGAACCACCAGAGAGGGGAAGGGCAGAATGTATCGTGAATACACGGTGAGAAGTGGAATTAGAAGGGATCGGGTCAGAGGGAAGGGAAGAGAAGGGAAGAAAGGATCCAGAAGGGTGATATCGTAGCTTACGTTCCTTAACACCTGAAAGGAAAAGAAAAAGGCTTCGGATGAGATGAAGAATGAAACAAAACTGGGGACAAGGACAGCTTTGAGATAGGGTGAGTCAGTGCTGCAGGAGAGAGAGAGGTCAAGTGTGTACATATGGCAGTGCACGGCACTGAGTCTGGATCTCAGGATGCAGCAGGAACTGCAGTCCGAGGAATGTTACAGGTTCTCGGAGATACCTGTGATTCCTGGATGGATTCTGGGATGCAGACCCTGGGGATGAACCAGTTTAGGAAGGAGCTGCATGTGTTAAACAAACTCAGACTTTGGAAAACTCACCATAAGGATACAATGGCCTCCCACTGCAGTTTGAACTTTTCCCCCTAACCTCTGACCCTGCTGAGGGGGGTCAGGCTGGCAAGTTGGAGCCGATTTTGCTTTCAGGTTTTCACGGTCATCAGCTATTCTCTTCAACGCTAGTTCATGGTCCTAGAGACAGCAAATTAAACAACACATTGGTTATCCAAAAAAACACTCAAAGACCCTTCACCCCTCAACCCCATCCCTAGGTCAGTTTACCGTTATAATCAAAAAAAAGTGTTAGATACTCATAGATTCTCTGGATCAAACTGGAATGATATCTCCAGAAGGATACAGCACTGAAGGAGGCCATTCAGCCCATCGCGTCTGTGCTGGATCTTTGAAACTGCCATCCAATTATTCCAACTCCCCCTGCGCTCTCCCCATAGCCCTGTAAAATATTTTTCTCTTCCAAGAGCTCGCAAGGCCCGTGGTCATTAAGCTTCTGTACGCTTGACTTCTAGTACTTATTTCTGTAATAACCTCAATTGTTGCAGTGCACACAGGGAGCTGTCATAGGGTTTCTTTAATCTTTCAAGGGATATGGGTGTCGCTGGCAAGGCTGGCATGTGTTGCCCATCCCTAATTGCCCTTGAACTGAGGGACTTGCTAGGCCATTTCAAATGGCAGTTAAGAGTCAACCACATTCCGGAGTCACATGTAGGCCAGACCAGGTAAGGACAACAGATTTCCTTCCCTAAAGGGCACCAGTGAACCAGATGGGTTTTTATACACTTGATGATAGTTTCATTACTGAGATCAGTTTTCAATTCCAGATTTATTAATTGAGTTTAAATTCTTCCAGCTGGCATGGTGGGATTTGAACCCATGTCCCCAGAGCATCAGCCTGAGCCTCTGGGTTGCTAGCCCAGTGATGTTACCACTATGCCACCCCCTCTCCTAGGTGAAGTGGGGTTAAAGAGTGGGAGAAATTTTGACTAGGGCAGGCAAATATACTCAGTCCACATTTTAAAGTCTACCACTCTGTCCTTGTTTAAAAGCATATTTCCATTCTAGACTCTGAGCACATCATTCACGCTATGGGACGGTGGGGGGGTGGGTGTAGATACAGAGACGAGGAACCTTTAACCTGGGGACTGAAACTCATTGCTGTGTGGAGTAAAAGAAATGACTAGCCGAGGCTATGGCTTTTTGGTTCCAGGGGGTTCAATTCTGCACTTTAACATTGGGCTTCAATTCGATTTTGAACCAGGTGTTTGGCCAGCTGTTTTCCGAAGGAGTTGCCTTCTCTGTCTCTTACTGGGAGCCCGTATATCCAGTACTCCATAGAGGGGGACTGCTCTCAGCTCTGGTGCCCCAATCCCTAAACGTGGCTGTCGACATTCACTGGCTAAGCCCACCCACAAAGGAGGACCCCTTTGGTGAAGGATTTGAGGATCTGTACCACATTGGCAGCCAACACAGTCATAGGATCACTGAATGGTTACAGCACAGGAGGCCATTCAGCCCATTGTGTCTGTGTCCCCTCTCTGTAAGAGCAACTCAGCTAGTCCCCCCCCCCCCACCCCCCCCGATTCCCAGCAATTTTTATTATCTGCACCTAGTTATCCAATTCTCTTTTGAAAACCACGATCGAAATTGCCTCCAGCACACACTCATGTCATCTTTGCTTCTTTTTCTCATTCACTTTAAATCCATGGCCTCGTGTTCTCGATCCTTCCACCAGTGGGAACGTTTTCTCCCTATCTACTCTGTCCAGACAGTTCATGATTTTGAATACCTCTATCACATCTCCTCTCAAGGAAAGCCGTCCCAACTTTTGCAATCAGGAACCACTCCTGTCAATCTTTTCTGCACTCTTTCTAATGCATTCACATCCTTCCGAATGTGTGGCGCCCAGAGCTGGACACAGTACTCCAGCTAAGGTCTAGCTTGCGTCGTATACAAATTCAACAGATAACCTCCTTGCTCTTGTACTCTGTGTCCCTATTCACAAATCCCAGGAACCTCATCCACAGTTCACAATATTTCCAAGTTTTGCGTCATCCAAAAATGCTGAGATTGTGCCAGGCACACCCAAGCCTCGGTCATTAACGAGGATTAGGAAAAGCAGTGGTCCCAAAGCTGACCCCTGGGAAACCCCACCATGTACCGTCCTCCAGTCTGAGAAACAGCCGTTCACCCTCGAGGAGGGAGGAAAAGCAGACGGCTTCAGTGCAGCGTGATTATTTACCTTCTGTTTCTTTCTCCTTTCGGCTTTGATTTGCTGAGCAACATGTTCCCTCTGCTGCTCCTCAAACTCCTTCAGGTTGAGGTTTCTCCTGGAGAGGTGCAACGCTGGGGAAGATGCAGCTAAACCAAAGGTACAAACCGAAATAATCAAGCACTGTGGGGGAGGGAAGGACAGAAAGAGAAACCACAGGATAACGACAGGCAAGGCCAGGCAACAAACAGAGGGCTTCAGCACTCCTGAAGGGTTTAGACAGAATAAATAGGGAGAAACTGTTTGCTCTGGCTGAAGGGGCGATAACCAGAGCGAAGGCGCAGAAATCGTTCCAAGACTAACTGCGAGAGATTTAAAACGGAGGTTGGGAAAAACTTTGGAGAGGAAAGACATTGTGTTGAAGAGCAGGAATATCAATGTCAGGGGAAGCTACAACTTCATACTGTATGAGAAGAGAGTGCTGATTGGTTGACAAGTGGGCTCTGATTGGTAGAGGCATTGCCATGGAGAATGTACAAGTTAATGATGACTGACAGTTAACTGCCAAGCATTGTTTGAGATTTAAACCAGGCAGCTTGACTCTGACTGGTAGACTTTCCCCTGACATTGTTATCCTTGCCATTGTCCTGATGAGTGCATGACAAAAAGCTTCAACAAAATGACTTTTCTCAGCAATACTCAAGTTCTGTACAACCAAACGACTACATCCTAGAGGGTTGTGAGGCTGGGAGATTCACTTTTAGAGTTAGTGTTTGAGGCAGAAGCTGTCATCTTTAAGATTAGATTGAAGAGAGGTGTGAGGGAAAATGGTTTGCAAGTGTTTGAGAATGGTGTTTCCTTCATGTGGAAGGTTAAGTACTGACAGGCGATCACCAGAACTAAAAGAGTTAAAACAGCTTCAATGGACTAGGCTAGTGAAAGGGTTATAATGCTATTTTGTAAGAAGTGTGTTTCAGTAAAAATAGAACTGTAAGCGGAAAAGCAGAGCTGGGGAGGATCAGATGTGTTTCAGGCAGGATAAGAAATGAGATGGGCAAGCTGGTAAAACATAGAACAAGGTCCAGGGAGTGGGTGTTGGAATCAAGGAGGTCCAGACTCCTGTACAGTCAGCAAGATATGGTGGTCTTGCAAGTAGGAGAACAATATCTAGCATCTGTACACACAGGAAATAAGTGACCAAAACCTGAGGCATCTGTTGAGCACGTGATTGTGTGTTGACAAGATTAGAATATGTGTATGTGACTAACAGTGCATAACAAAGGTGATTTCACTGTAATCCGTAGAGTGGGGGTCTTGGACTGCGCAAGGCCATCTCTCCCTCCGGACGCTTGAAGAATTAATAAATGATTGTAACCTGTACCTGAGTCTCCTGGTGCTATAACAATTGGCGTTGTGGGCAGGGTACTCTTACTGGATCATCAGAGTGGCACTGCAAACAGGTGAGTACCTTTATTTACCACCCAGCAGCGAGCCTACCTGAGTCAAGGTCCAGCCAAGTATCCAAAGAATCTGAAGGAGAACTCAGGACAGGAGGCGCTGGGTAAGGAGGGGGAACTGCGCTGGCAGGCTCAGTCACCTCAAAGCCAAGCAGGTAGGTCAGACCCCTCAAAGTTGCTGGAAGAATAAGTCAGCCGCAGCCACGCAGGTCGAGAAACCGAGAACGCACAGGGTGGGCGAAGGGAAACAAGATGTTTTTGGGAGAGAAGACGGAGAAAGAGGGTGCCATGGACCTTGATTGGGGACCGGAAGGCTCCATTATGAGGCTCACAGCAGAACATCATAAAAAAAACCTATTAAGAGAATACTGAAGGACCAGTGGGACCCGAAAGGTTCCCTGCTGAATTTTTGGTAAGTAACTTAAAATGAATTGATCCAAGTCACAAGAGCTGTTTGTGCTGGAGAAAGAGAGGGTAGGGGGGGAGGGGTACCCCTAGGAGGGGTTAATGAGCAGTGACAGGCAGGAGCAGAGGAAATAAAAACTGAAAATGCTGGAAAAACTCAGCAGGTCTGACAGCAACTGTGGAGAGAAAAGCAGTTAATGCTTTGAGTCTGGATGACTCTTTTTCAGAGCAGAGGAAATGTGTGCTTCAGTCGGTTTGATTGTCCCTGTAGGTAGAACCTCGAAGATCCCTTTATTCACCCCCGCTGCTACGTGAAGCTTCGTCTAGTATATGAAAGCTTTAGGTTGTTAAGTTAAATGTTTTAAGAATGGAAATACTTACCTTTATATATGTGTGTTTGTGTGCAATGAATGCTTGTTTGCGAGGAAGTATTTGTACATGCGCTTTAAAGTGTTTTCTTCCCTGAATCTTCATTTGTGCGTGGAGTTCAGCACTTTAGAGGCAAAAGTCTCAATTAAGATTAAAGGAAAAGTATACTCAAACATTCCAATGTTTTGAGTATAAGGTTCGAGTTGAGATTTCCAACAAAATCACAATTCACAGGGTTTTCCTTTGTTTGAGATGAGCCAGCCTTTGTATCACCCCTTTGCAGACTCACACAGAGTAATTCTTTCCAAGCTGATTGGGACTGATGAATTCATTTTAGTTCATACAAGTTGGTATTTTAAAAATTCTGAGAGAAAATAATTACCTGGAATTCAAAAGGATTCTAGGAAAACCAAAAGGCATAAACACACGCTCTAAGTGGTTTTTATGGGGGAAAAAAGGGGTTTCTTTTGAAGAATAGATGAATTAAATAGGAAAAGGATATCTGCAACCCAATAGCACCGTTATCTGAATTTTTGGGACAATCTTGAGATGTGAAAAGTGCAGTGTAATTTAGCAGGTTACTATTGGATAACTAGGATGCTATCCAAGATAAAGAAAATGTGTTGATTAACATGTGGAACTTTAATCTGGATACAAATTTATACACATGAGAAAGAGGCTGTTTTAATTTTGAGAGTGTAAATTACAGTCCTTACAAAGTTTAAAAATTTGAGGTTTGGTTCCCGATAAAGTTCTCAAAAGGGAATTTTCATTTTAAAGGGTTTGACAACAATTGACACTAATTCAAATTGCAAGCTTTTTGTATTTGTAAGTCTGTTCCCAAAAATATAAAGTTAAGCTCAAGACCTTGACAAAGTTTGGCAGAAATCCAATTTTTGGCAGAGTTAATGAATCTGGGATAATTTTAAAATGAAAGAAAAGGTCAGACACAATCTAGTGGGTTACTTTAGAGAAAATAAATTGTTGTTTGAGGAGATGATGATAAGGAAGCAAAACATGTTAATGCCTGGAATTGAAGAGAAATGTTTGATTTCTGTTGTTCAGAAAGTTATGAGACTGCTTTACTGGATTGTAAAGTCTCTCCAGACAACCTGAACGACATAAGATGGTAGCTATTGCATGTGTAAAATGGTACGAGGAAATGATTAAAGGTAGAAGATAGAGTTAGAGAGAGAGAGAGGGGACACAATAGGCAAACTGTTCTAAGAAAACTGAATTTGATAATCTGGCCATCACCTGAGACATTGGAACCGCACAGGGGGAGATAAGCAAAGATCTAGAGACAAAGATCCCAGTTGACATGGGATGATTAATATGGCCTAAAGAGTAAGGAAACATTTTAAACAATAAAGGCAGTAAAGAAACTGACCTTAAGAGAATCTTAGGATGATCATGGTCAGAGGAAGTTAAAAAAAAACTTAAAGTATAAGGAATCTGTAGTTGAGGCAATGGAAGGGTAAGGAAAAAGAATACTTAACAACAATTTATCACAAGATGGATAAAGGTAAAGGGAAAGCTGGGAAAAGGATAATTAGATGTATTACTGACTATATTAATGTGCCTGCGAGCTACAAAAAGTAAGACCACAGGATTAACACTATGATCACATGCAGAGTTAAGCAGCTCCGAGAGAGAACGGCCACAGGAAGTGAAGATACTGGGCCATTGAAAGATAGGATAAAAAGGTGCATTGTAGAGTTGTGTAGATTGCTCAAGGAATTGAGGTCCGAGGTGAGACAGTAGCAGGGGATAGCGGACCAGGAAGGAAGTGAGGCGGGGGGGGGGGGGGCATGGCTCCCCCAGGACATGCCAGAAGTGAGGGATATGGTAAAGGTGAAGGCAATGCCCGAGAAACCAGGTTTTTCACCCAAGCAGTTAGGACCTTATGAGACAATAATGATTTGCGATACTTGTGGCTGTGTGGATACGAAAGGGAAGGGGCGCTGGAAGCAATGAAGTATGTTACTAACTGATCTTATTTTACAGAACTGATTGAGACCAACCAGTGATACTTGAATCTGCAGGATTGATGCTACAACAGCAGCACTAACTGACTTAACAAGTGGAGGCAAAACACCACGACATCAGTTAAGTGAACCCCGTTGCCCAGCATTGAGCCCTGGACCGGGGAATGGACTAGTGTTGAGAAAAGCGGACGAAACTCTGTATGATCATGTACACCATGAGCTGGTACCCAGCGTCCTAAACATCTCTGATATTGACTTGCCGCAATGGTGTTCGGATCATACCCAAGCACTCTATGCAGCTCTGATAAAACGAGTGACAGCACAGGCAGCCCCTGGCCGCAGCCCCTGTTAAGGGAAAAGGTCGGCTAAAACCTAGTCTGGTTAATGACATCCCACAGCATTTAACACGGGGACCTCCGTAGTAAATTCGATTGATTTGGCAACACTGGACCAAAAGATCTGGGCCTTAAGCTCCCAGCTTAAGAAGATTCTGGAAAAGGGACAGGGGGTCCAGGATGGGCACCTCAGTACAGATCAAGGCCTGACACAGGATAATTCAGCGCTTGACCACTGGACTAGAGAGCCGTGCTTGGACCATGAACAAACTGATTCATGTAGAGAGAAACCTCTCAGATGATGAGATCAGGAATGACGTCTGCAGCACCTATGGATCATGGATGTTCGAGCAGACATGGGAGAACCTGGGACAAGTTCATGGGGGTGAGGTGCTCCTGTGGATAACAAATGCACACTTGTTTAGACTGTCATGACACATGAATTATGGTTTGACTGGTTGCCAGTTCAGAGGTCTAACACGTGGAAATAGAACTGATATTAAAAATATGTTAATTGGCATTGTTTTGGCAATTCCAGTTATACCAAAATCAATATCCACTAAGACATTACATAGAGTAGGGAATATTGGGGTAGCTCCCTAAGGCTTCTTCGACAGCACTTTCCAAACCCATGACCACTACCATCTAGAGGGACAAGGGCACCAGACACATGGGAACACCACCACCTGCAAGTTCCCCTCCAAGTCACTCACCATCCTGACGTGGAAATATATCACCATTCCTTCACTGTCGCTGGGTCAAAATCCTGGAACTCCCTCCCTAACAGCACTGTGGGTGTACCTACACCGCATGGGACTGCAGTGGTTCAAGAAGGCAGCTCACCACCACCTTCTCAAGGGGCAACTAGGGATGGGCAATAAATGCTGGCCCAGCCAGCGACACCCATTTGAATAAATAAAAAAAAGGAGGCGGTATGATGTAAGGTATCGTAGTATATTGCCATATGTCGTAGAGATAGAGGTAATATAATGAGCACCACTTTAGAGAGAGGCAGTGTAGAGATCTCTTCAGCAGTTTGTCGACATCCGATATTGGGGACAAAAGAAGAAAAGAAGCGAGGTGTGGGTTTAACACAATGGAAGCGATATGGGCTACGATGGAACCAACTCACATTGCATACCCGGGTACAGGGAGGTACTGCATCACCACCTCACAACAAGAATACCAATATGGCAACAATCAAACAACCTATAACCAGCCCTGTGGTGTGTCTACACACCCACAGGTACCGGGCTGGAGGGGGGTGGGTGCGGGGAGGGTAGAACTGGTGGAAATCTACAAGGGGGAAACAGTTAACATGCAGGCCTGACACAATATTTGAGCCAGTTCTCCTCTGTAATTTCACTGTTACCTGAACACAGTGCAGATATCCCCAATGAGACCCAGTGGGTGCATAGAAGCTATAACACGTTGCAACAACAGGTTAAAATGCTGACAGACGAGATTAAACAGATACGAGACAAGGTGGTGGGAACACTTGTGAATTGGGGTCTGAATGTACAGATACACCCATGGATTAGAATCATCTCCCATGTTTTGGTATTGGTTCTGCACTTAGCATAGCTGGTCCACTGCAGCAGAAGGACACACAAGAGATGGCAAAGAGTATGGGATTTCAGTATGGGGCTAAACAAGAGATACCCTTATAACCCTAAGCTTGATACCTGACCAGTATCAATGGGTGGCGGAGCATGAGGAAGGGGGCAATACCATTGAGTTGGCTACCTTGGGCTAGGCCAAGAGCCAAAAGGGGGAACTGAAAAGGTTATAATTTTACTTTGTAAGAAGTGTGTTGCAGTAAAAATAGAACTGTAAGCGGAAAAGCAGAGCTGGGGAGGATCAGATGTGTTTCAGGCAGGATAAGAAATGAGATGGGCAAGCTGGTAAAACATAGAACAAGGTCCAGGGAATGGGTGTTGGAATCAAGGGAGGCCAGACTCCTGTACTGTCAGCAAGATACGGTGGTCTTGCAAGGAGAAGAACAATGTCGAGCGTCTGCACACACAGGAAATAATTGACCAAAGCCTGAGGCATCTGTTGAGCATGTGATTGTGAGTTGACAAGATTAGAATATGTACAAGTGACTAACTGTGCATAACAAAGGTGATTCTGCTGTAACCTGTAGAGTGCAGTCTTGGACTGCCCAAGGCCGTCTCCCCCTGTGTACGCTTGAAGAATTAATTCACGATTATAGCCTGTACCCAAATCTCCTGGTGGTTTGTAAGGCAAATACAACAGCTAGTATTTCCTCAATTCTAGAAGATTACAGGGAAATCTAATTGACATTTAAAATTATTAAGCTTTTGGTAGTTTCTCTCTGTCAACCCTATTTCCTCGGGCAGAGGCAGGTAGGGGGGGGGGGCAGTGTTGGTGGGGAGGATGGTGGGAGAGTCCAGAACAAGGGGAAAGAATCTGGAAATTGGAGGCAGGTCACACAGGGATGACATCAAGAAACACTTCACATCACACAAGGAAGAGTGGAAATCTGGAACATTCTCCCCCAAAAGGATGAGGCTGGAGGTCAATTGGAAATTTGAGAACTTTTGCCAACTATCGGGTTTCGCGAAGCAAGACGGGTAAACGGAGTTAAGATACAGATCAGCTCTGATCAGGTAGAACAGGCTCGAGAGGTTGAATGGCCACTTCCTGTTCTAACGATAATATAGAAGAGCCTGTGTTGTAACTGCTGTGTATTTGTCTGGAGTGAACTGCCTGGAACTTTTATCACACAGAGTATCCAGTATGCATAATAAAGCAGCTCACAAACCAAATAACACAAGCACCCGCCCGGTGATAACTCAAAGGAGGATACAACTGTCCTAAAACGCAGGGATCTGATCTGCATTATTACAAACCATTTTTTAAAAATTCTTTCTTGGGATGTGGGCATCGCTGGCTGGGCCAGCATTTGTTGCCCATCCCTAATTGCCCTTGAACTGAGTGGCTTGCTAGGCTATTGCAGACGGCAGTTAAGGGTCAACCCCATGGCTGTGGGTCTGGAGTCACATGTTGGCCCAGACCAGGTAAGGACGGCAGATTTCCTTCCCTAAAGGGGCATTAGTGACCCAGATGGGTTTTTACAACAATCGATGACAGTTTCATGCTCACCATCATTGACACTAGCTCTATATTCCAAGTTTATTCACTGAATTTTAAATTCCACAAGTAGGATTTGAACCCATTTCCCCAAAGCATTTGCCCGTGCCTCTGGATCACTGGTCCAGTGATGCTACCACTACACCACCATCTCCTCCTCAAATTGTTACACGTCAGCTGATACAGGGCAGCGGGAGTTGTAAAAAGAAGCAGGCAACCTGACTACACTAGAGCACGAGCGACACCACCGATCTCAGGTAAGCACCCGGGACAGATCGCAATTTGCAACAGGCAACAAGTGGATTCAGCACAGCAACCCAAAGCAGCAACTGGCCAGAGCGAAGGCACAAGTAGGGGGTGGAGTGGAGAAAAACAGAAATCTTTGTGATCTTTACCTTGTGGTGGACTGCCTGTCTCAGCCGGGCTGTGTCTCTGGCTGCCTACACTATAGGGCAGTTTTGGAGCCATTCCCTGTGCAAATGGCGGGTTAAATGCTGACATTGCCCCAGCTACTGAGCCTCTCGATTCCTGCCCTCGCTTGGCATGATCTCCCCCTTGGAGCAACCTGCGGAACATAAGATACTGGTAATAAAACAGGATCACTTGTGCTAAAAGCCTCTGGAACAAATTATTAATCATTTTATAATCCCCAAGTGTAACACACCAGCAGCCCCTCCACCCACGGTCATCAATCCCACAATAGTTAGAAGCCACACATGGGATAATACAGCTATAAGATTCCATTTCTACAGCTCGTTCTCAACCTCCGGACATCCCAAAGGGCTTTACAGCCAATGAAGTACATGAGAAATGGAGGAAATTGTGGCAGTCAATCTGCACACAGTAAGATCCCACTAATAGCAATTTAAGCAGCAGATAATGTGTTTTGGTGATGTTTATCGAGGTATAAACTCCCCTGCTCTTCAAAAACTTACCGTGGGATCTTTTATATCCACCTGACAGGGCAGACAGGCCCTCGATTTAATGTCTCGTCCAAGAGACAGCACCTCTGACATCAGCATCTCCTCCATCGAGAGATGGGACTGAGGGGTCAATCGTTCAACAACACAAATACATTTCCAAAAAGCCAGGGTTTCTCTTCAGTGATCCAGAATTCTTTTTTTTTAATTTATTCGTTCATGGGACGTGGGCTTCGCTGGCTGGGCCCAGTATTTATTGCTCATCCCTAATTGCCCTTGTTCAGAGGGCATTTAAGAATCAACCCCATTGCTGTGGGTCTGGAGTCACATGTAGGCCAGACCAGGTAAGGACGGCAGATTTCATTCCCGAAAGGACATTAGTGACCCAGATGGGTTTTTACAACAATCGGCAATGGTTTCATGGTCATCATCAGACTTCTAATTCCGGGTTTTTATTGAATTCAAATTCCACCATCTGCCGTGGTGGGATTCGAACCCAGGTTCCCTGGCTCTCTGGATTACCACATCACCAGTCCAGCGGCAATACCACTATGCCAGCATTTTCATGAGTTCCTCCCACCCTTCCATTTCCTTGGGTCACCTCGGGTCTCTGGAATACCAGTCTAGTGACAATGCCACTATGCACCACATAAAAAGAACGGGCTAACAAGCCTGAGGGAATTATAAAACCAAAAGACATAGGAGGCAGAAATGAGGCCATTCGGCCCATCGAGTCTGCTCCGCCATTCAATCACGGCTGATAAGTTTCTCAACCCCATTCTCTCGCCTTCTCCCCATAACCTTTGATCCTCTTACCAATCAAGAACCTATCTATCTTGGTCTTAAATACACTCAATGACCTGGCCTCCACAGCCTTCTGTGGCAATGAATTCCATAGATTCACCACTCTCTGGCTAAAGACGTTTCTCCTCATCTCTGTTCTGTAAGGTCTTCCCTTTACTCTGAGGCTGGGCCCTCGGGTCTTAGTCTCTCCTACTAATGGAAACATCTTCCCCATGTCCACTCTTTCCAGGCCTTTCAGTATTCTGTAAGTTTCAATCAGATCTCTCCTAATCCTTCTAAACTCCATCGAGTATAGACCCAGAGTCCTCAAACGTTCCTCATATTAACCTTTCATTCCTGGGATCGTTCTCGTGAACCTCCTCTGGACCCTCTCCAGGGCCAACACATCCTTCCTGAGATACGGGGCCCATAATTGCTCTCAATATTCTAAATGTGGTCTGACCAGAGCCTTATAAAGCCTCAGCAGCACATCCCTGCTTTTATATTCTAGTCTTTATTATATTGAGTTGGTAACAGGAGCCCAGACACTCAGTGTCCATAGGCCATCTGACTAGGGAGAGCAAGGACATTGTACCAATTCAGTCTTGGCTTCCCACAGTGTGTACACACAATGTACAGTTGGATTGCACCTTCAACACAGTAAAATGTTCACAGGAGAGATTACTGGACAGAGTTTGAAACTGAGCCATGAGGAGACACTGGGACAGATGGCAAAAGATCGGTCAAAGATTCTTTCAAATGAGGAGAGAGCAGTAAGAGAGCGGAAGTGAAGCAGGGAGGGAATTCCAGAGTTTCAGACCCAGGCAACTGAAGGCATGACCACCAATGGTAGAGTGGTTAAAATTACAGATGGTTAAGCAGCCAGAATTAGATCAGTGCAGAGATGTCAGAAGGCTGTGGGGCTACACAAATGCAACTGATTGTTATTGTTGTTGGTGCCATGACCATAAGATATGAAAAAAGTCTCAATACAGATTCCAAACTCGGTAACTCACCACTCAGTCGCATCCTGGACATTGAAGATTCCAGCCTGCAGTGCTGCTTGAACATGCCTCTCCTCAAATCCCATCTCGTACAGGGCAAGGAACAGGTCATCGAGTGTCTGTTAAAATTACATCATACAACATCAGATATGGAAACTTCTTCGTCCGTACATTGCATCACTGCGAGATTCCAGCTTAACTCTCAGACACACGAGAAACAAGGGACAATTGCAGCATTTACCAGTCAGCGACATGTAGAGAGCGCTTTACCATACTTTACTGCTACTAACCCTGTGCTGTGCCTGTCCTGGGAGAGTTAGATGGGGACAGTGTAGAGGGAGCTTTACTCTGCATCTAACCCCGTGGTGTACCTGTCCTGGGAATGTTTGATGGGGACAGAGCAGAAGGAGATTTACTCTGTACCTAACCCCATGCTGTACCTGTGCCGGGAGTGTTTGATGGGGACAGTGTAGAGGGAGCTTTACTCTGTATCTAAACCCGTGCTATACATGCCCTGGGAGTGTTTGATGGTGACGGTGTAGAGGGAGCCTTACTCTGTATCTAAGCCCGTGCTGTACCTGTCCTGGGAGTGTTTGATGGGGACAGTGTAGAGGGAGCTTTACTCTGTATCTAAACCCGTGCTATACATGCCCTGGCAGTGTTTGATGGTGACGGTGTAGAGGGAGCTTTACTTTGTATCTAACCCCGTGCTATACATGCCCTGGGAGTGTTTGTTGGGGAGAGTGTAGAGGAAGCTTTACTCTGTATCTAACCCCGTGCTGTATGTGCCCCAGGAGTGTTTGATGGGGACAATGTAGACAGCTTTACTCTGTATCTAACTCTGTGCTGTACCTGTTATGGGAGCCTTTGATGGGCACAGTGTAGAGGGAGCTAACTCTGTATCTAACCCTGTGCTGTACCTGTCCTGGGATTGTTCGATGGGACGGTACAGAGGGAGCTTTACTCTGTATCTAACCCCGTGCTGTGCATGTCTTGGGAGTTTTGATAGTGAAGTTACAGAGGGAGCTTTAATCTGTATCTAACCCCGTGCTGCATCGATCCTGGGAGTGTTTGATGGGGAGAGTGTAGAAGGAGCTTTACTCTGTATCTGACCCCATGCTGCACCTTTTACTGGGAATGTTTGATGGGGACAGTGTAGAGGGAGCTTTACTCTGTATCTAACCCCGTGCTGTACCTGTCCTGGGAGCGTTTGATGGGGACAGTGTAGAAGGAGCTTTACTCTGTATCTAACCCCGTGCTGTACCTGTCCTGGGAGTGTTTGATGGGAACAGTCTAGAGAGAGCTTTAATCTGTATCAAACACGGTGCTGTACCTGTCCTGGGAGTGTTTGACTCGATGGTACAGAGGGAGCTTTACTCTGTATCTAACCACGTGCTGTGCATGTCTTGGGAGTGTTTGATGGGGACGATGTAGAGGGAGCATTATCGGTATCTAACCCCTTGCTGTACCTGTCCTGGGAGTGTTTGATGGGGACAGTGCAGAGGAAGCTTTACTCTGTATCTAACCCCGTGCGGTACCTGCCCTGGGAGTGTTTGATAGGGACAGAGCAGAGGGAGATTTACTCTGTATCTAACCCCGTGCTGTACCTGTCCTGGGAGTGTTTGATGGGGACGATGTAGAGGGAGCATTAATCTGTATCTAACCCCGTGCTGTACCTGTCCTGGGATTGTTTGATGGGACGGTACAGAGGGAACGTTACTCTGTACCTAGCCCCGTGCTGTACCTGTCCTGGGACAGTTTGATGGGGACAGTGTAGAGGGAGCTTTACTCTGTATCTAACACCATGCTGTACATGCCCTAGGAGTGTTTCATGGGCAGAGTATAGACGGAGCATTACTCTGTATCCAACCCCGTGCTGTACCTGTCCTGGGAGTGTTTAATGGGGACAGTGTAGAGGGAACTTTACTCTGTATCTAACCCCATGCTGGCCATGTCTTGGGAGTGTTTCATGGGGACAGTGTAGAGAGAGCTTTAATTTGTATCTAACACCGTGCTGTACCTGTCCTGGGAGTGTTTGATGGGGAGAGTGTAGAGGGAGCTTTACTCTGTATAACCCCGTGCTGTATGTGCCCCAGGAGTGTTTGATGGGGACAGTGTAGAGAGCTTTACTCTGTATCGAACCCTGCGCTGCACCTGTCCTGGGAATGTTTGATGGGGACATTGTAGAGGGAGCTTTACTCTGTATCTAACCCTGTGCTGTACCTGTCCTGGGAATGGTGGATGGGGACATTGTAGAGGGAGCTTTACTCAGTACGTAACCGCATGCTGTAGCTGTCCTGGGAGTTTTTGATGCGGACGGTGTAGAGGGAGCCTTACTCTGTATCTAACCCTGTGCTGTACCTGTCCTGGGAGTGTTTGATGGGAACAGTGTAGAGGGAGCTTTACTCTGTATCTAACCCCGTTCTGTATGTGCCCCGGGAGTGTTTGATGGGGACAGTGTAGAGGGAGCTTTACTCAGTATGTCATCGCATGCTGTAGCTGTCCTGGGAGTGTTTGATGCGGACGGTGTAGAGGGAGCTTTACTCTGTATCTAACCCTGTGCTGTATGTGCCCCAGGAGTGTTTGATGGGGACAGTGTAGAGAGCTTTACTCTGTATCGAAACCTGTGCTGCACCTGGTATGGGAATGTTTGATGGGGACATTGTAGAGGGAGCTTTACTCTGTATCTAACCCTGTGCTGTACCTGTCCTGGGAATGTTTGATGGGGACATTGTAGAGGGAGCTTTACTCAGTACGTAACCGCATGCTGTAGCTGCCTTGGGAGTGTTTGATGGGGACGATGTAGAGGGAGCATTATTCTGTATCTAACCCCTTGCTGTACCTGTCCTGGGAGCGTTTGATGGGGACAGTGTAGAAGGAGCTTTACCCTGCATCTGACCCTGTGCTGTACCTTACCTGGGACTGTTTGATGGGGACGTTGTAGAGGGAGCTTTACTCAGTATGTAATCGCATGCTGTAGCTGTCCTGGGAGTGTTTGATGCGGACGGTGTAGAGGGAGCCTTACTCTGTATCTAACCCCGTGCTGTACCTGTCCTGAGAGTGTTTGATGGGAACAGTGTAGAGGGAGCATTAATCTGTATCTAACCCTGTGCTGTACCTGTCCTGGGAGTGTCTAATGGGGACAATGTAGAGGGAGCTTTACTCAGTATGTAACCGCATGCTGTAGCTGCTTTGGGAGTGTTTGATGGGGACGATGTAGAGGGAGCATTATTCTGTATCTAACCCCTTGCTGTACCTGTCCTGGGAGCGTTTGATGGGGACAGTGAAGAGGGAGCTTTACTCTGTATCTAACCCCGTGCTGTACCTGTCCTGGGAGTGTTTGATAGGGACGGAGCAGATGGAGATTTACTCTGTATCTAACCCCGTGCTGTACCTGTCCTGGGACAGTTTGATGGGGACAGTGTAGAGGGAGCTCTACTCTGTATCTAACACCGTGCTGTACATGCCGTAGGAGTGTTTCATGGGCAGAGTTTACAGGGAGCTTTACTGTGTAACTAACCCCGTGCTGTACCTGTCCTGGGAGTGTTTGATGGGGACAGTATAGAGGGAGCTTTACTCTGTATCTAACCCCGTGCTGTACCTGTCCTGGGAATGTTTGAGAGGGACAGTGTAGAGGGAGATTTATCCTGTCCCTAGCCCCGTGCTGTACCTGTCCTGGGACAGTTTGATGGGGACAGTGTACAGGGAGCTTTACTCTGTATCTAACACTGTGCTGTACATGCCCTAGGAGTGTTTGATGGCAGAGTATAGAGGGAGCTTTACTCTGTAACTAACCCCATGCTGTACCTGTCCTGGGATTGTTTGATGGGGACAGTGTAGAGGGACCTTTACTCTGTATCTAACCCAGTGCTGTACCTGTCCTGGTAGTGTTTGATGGGGACGGTGTAGAAGGAGCTTTACACTGTATCTAACCACCTGCTGTGCATGTCATGGGAGTATTTGATGGGGACGATGTAGAGGGAGCATTATTCTGTATCTAACCCCTTGCTGTACCTGTCCTGGGAGTGTTTGATTGGACGGTACAGAGGGAGCTTTACTCTGTATCTAACCACGTGCTGTGCATGTCTTGGGAGTGTTTAATGGGGACAGTGTAGAGGGAGCTTTACTCCGTATCTAACCCCGTGCTGGACCTGTCCTCGGATTGTTTGATGGGACGGTACAGAGGGAACTTTACTCTGTATCTAACCCCATGCTGCACCTGTCCTGGGAGTGTTTGATGGGACCAGTGTAGAGTGAGCTTTACTCTTTATCTAACCCTGTGCAGTACCTGTCCTGGGAGTGTTTGATTGGCGAGTGTAGAGGCAGCTTTACTCTGTAACTAACCCCATGCTGTATCTGTCCTGGGAGTGTCTGATGGGGACAGTGTAGAAGGAGCTTTACCCTGCATCTGACCCTGTGCTGTACCTTACCTGGGAGTGTTTGAAAGGGACGTTGTAGAGGGAGCTTTACTCAGTATGTAATCGCATGCTGTAGCTGTCCTGGGAGTGTTTGATGCGGACGGTGTAGAGGGAGCCTTACTCTGTATCTAACCCCGTGCTATAAATACCCTGGGAGTGTTTGATGGGGAGAGTGTAGAGGGAACTTTACTCTTTATCTAACCCTGTGCAGTACCTGTCCTGGGAGTGTTTGATTGGCGAGTGTAGAGGCAGCTTTACTCTGTAACTAACCCCATGCTGTATCTGTCCTGGGAGTGTCTGATGGGGACAGTGTAGAAGGAGCTTTACCCTGCATCTGACCCTGTGCTGTACCTTACCTGGGAGTGTTTGAAGGGGACGTTGTAGAGGGAGCTTTACTCAGTATGTAATCGCATGCTGTAGCTGTCCTGGGAGTGTTTGATGCGGACGGTGTAGAGGGAGCCTTACTCTGTATCTAACCCCGTGCTGTACCTGTCCTGGGAGTGTTTGATGGGAACAGTGTAGAGGGAGCATTAATCTGTATCTAACCCTGTGCTGTACCTGTCCTGGGAGTGTCTAATGGGGACAATGTAGAGGGAGCTTTACTCTGTATCTAACCCCGTGCTATACCTGTTGTGCGAGTGTTTGATGGGGACAGTGTAGAGGGAGCTTTACTCTTTACCTAACCCCGTGCTGTACCTGTCCTGGGAGTGTTTGATGGGAGAGTGTAGAGGGAGCATTTCTCTGTATCTAACTCCATGCTGTAGCTGTCCTGGGAATGTTTGATGGAGAGAGTGTAGAGGCAGCATAACTCTTTATCTAACTCTGTGCTGTAGCTGTCCTGGGAACGTTTGATGGTGACAGTGTAGAGGGAGCATTAATCTGTATCTAACCCTATGCTGTACCTATCCTGCGAGTGTATGATGGGGACGGTGTAGAGGGAGCTTTACTCTGTATCTAACCCCGTGTTGTACCTGTCCTGGGAGTGTATGATGGGGACAGTGGAGAGGGAGCTTTACTCTGTATCTAACCCTTTGCGATACCTGCCTTGGGAGTGTTTGCTGGTGACAGTGTAGAGAGAGCTTTACTCTGTATCTAACACCATGCTGTACCTGACCTGGGAGTGTTTGATGGGGTCAGTGTAGAAGGAGCTTTACTCTGTGTCTGACCCTGTGCTGTACCTGTCCTGGGAGGATTTGATGGGGACGTTGTAGAGGGAGCTTTACTCAGTATGTAACTGCATGCTGTACCTGTCCTGGGACTGTTTGATGGGACGGTACAGAGGGACCTTTACTCTGTATCTAACCCCATGCTGGGCATGTCTTGGGAGTGTTTGATGGGGACGCTGCAGAGGGAGCTTTACTCTGTAGCTAACCCCGTGCTGTACCTGTCCTGGGAGTGTTTCATGGGGAGAGTGTAGAGAGAGCTTTAATTTGTATCTAACTGAGTGCTGTATGTGCCCCGGGAGTGTTTGATGGGGACAGTGTAGAGGGAGTTTTACTCTGTATCTAAACCTGTGCAGTACCTGTCCTGGGAGTGTTTGATGGGAACAGTGTAGAGGGAGCTTTACTCTGTATCTAACCCCGTGCTATAAATACCCTGGAAGTGTTTCATGGTGACGGTGTAGAGGAAGCTTTACGCTTTATCTAACCCTGTGCTGTACCTGTCCTGGGAGTGTTTGATGGGAGAGTGTAGAGGGAGCTTTACTCTGTATCAAGTCCCGAGCTGCACCTGTCCTGGGAGTGTCTGATGGGGACAGTGTAGAAGGAGCATTACCCTGCATCTGACCCCGTGCTGTACCTTTCCTGGAAGTGTTTTTTATGGGGACGTTGTAGAGAGAGCTTTACTCAGTATGTAATCACATGTTGTAGCTGTCCTGGGAGTGTTTGATGGTGACGGTGTAGAGGGAGCTTTAATCTGAATCAAACACGGTGCTGTACCTGTCCTGGGAGTGTTTGACTCGACGGTACAGAGGGAGCTTTACTCTGTATCTAACCACGTGCTGTGCATATCTTGGGAGTGTTTGATGGGGACCGTGTAGAGGGAGATTTACTCTGTATCGAACTCCATGCTAGACATGCCCTGGGAGCGTTTGATGGTGAAAGTGTAGAGGGTGCTTTACTCTGTATCTAAACCCGTGCTATACCTGTCCTGGGAGTGTTTGATGGGGACAATGTAGAGGGAGCATTTATCTGAATCTAACCCTGTGCTGTACCTGTCCTGGGAGTGTATGAAGGGGACAGTGTAGAAGGAGCTTTACTCTGTATCTAACGCAGTGCTGTACCTGTCCGGGGAGTGTTTGATGGGGACGGTGTAGAAGGAGCTTTGCTCTGTATCTAACCCAGTGCTGTACCTGTCCTGGGAGTGTTTGATGGGGACGGTGTAGAAGGAGCTTTGCTCTGTATCTAACCACATGCTGTACCTGTCCTGGGAGTGTTGATGGGGACGGTGTAGAGGGAGCTTTACTCTGGATCTAACCCTGTGCTATAAATGCCCAGGGAGCGTTTGATGGTGACAGTGTAGAGGGTGCTTTACTCTATATCTAACTCTGTGCTGTACCTGTCCAGGAAATATTTGATGGGGACAGCATAGAAAGAGCTTTACTCTGTATCTAACCCCGTGCTGTACATGTCCTGGGAGTGTCTGATCGGGACGGTGCAGAAAGGGAGTTAAACTCTCTCTGACCACCGCAGGGTGGAGTGTTTGATAGGGACAGTGTAGAGGGTGAGTGACGCTATCTCTGATCACACAGGGTGGAGTATTTGAAGGGGACAGTGTAGAGGGGGAGTTACTCTCTCTCTGACACCCGTAGGGTGCAGTGTTTGATGGGGACAGTGTAGAGTGGCAGTTACTCTCTCTCACCCCTGCATGATGGAGTATTTGATGCGGACAGTGTAGAGGGGGAGTTACTCTCTCTCTGACCCCCACAGGGTGGAGTGTTTGATGGGGAGAGTGTAGAGGGGGAGTTACTCTCTCTCTGACCCCCGCAGGGTGCAGTGTTTTATGGGGACAGTGTAGAGGGGGAGTTACTCTCTCTCTAATCCCCGCAGGTGGGAGTGTTTGATGGGGACAGTGTAGAGCGGGAGTTACTGTCTCCCGATCACCGTAGGTGGGAGTGTTTGATGGGGACAGTGTAGAGGGGGAGTTACTCACTATCTGACCCCCGCAGTGTGGAGTGTCTGATGGGGACAGTGTAGAGGGGGAGATACTCTCTCTCTCTGACCCCCCCGCAGGGTGGAGTGTTTGATGGAGACAGTGTAGAGGGGGAGTTACTCTCTCTCTGACCCCCCACAGGGTGGAGTGTTTGATGGAGACAGTGTAGAGGGGGAGTTAATCTCTCTCTGACCCCCCACAGGGTGGAGTGTTTGATGGGGGGAGTGTAGAGGGGGAGTTACACTCTCTCTGACCTGCAAAGGGTGGATTGTTTGATTGGGTGAGTGTAGAGCGGGAGTTACTCTCTCTCTGACCCCCGCAGGTGGGAGTGTTTGATGGGGACAGCATAGAGGGGGAGTTACTCTCTCTCTCTGACCCCCGCAGGGTGGAGTTTGTGATGGTGACAGTGTAGAGGGGGAGTTACTCTCTCTCTGACCCCAGCAGCATGGAGTGTTTGATGGGAACTGTGTAGAGGGGGAATTACTCTCTTTCTCTCTGAACCCCGCAAGGTGGAGTGTCTGATGGAGATAGTGTACACGGGGAGTTGCTCTCTCTCTCGCTCTCTGAGCCCCGTAGGGTGGAGTGTTTGATGGGGACAGTGTCGAGGGGGAGTTACTCTCTCTCTCTGACACCCCGCATGGTGGAGTGTTTGAGCGGGACATTGTAGGGGGGCAGTTACTCTCTCTCTGATCCCTACATGGTGCAGTGTCTGATGGGTCAGTGTAGAGGGGGAGTTACTCTCTCTCTCTGACCCCAGCAGGGTGGTGTGTTTGATGGGGTCAGTGTAGAGGGGGAGTTACTCTCTATCTGACTCCCGCAGGGTGGAGCGTTTGATGGGGACAGTGTAGATGGGGAGTTACCATCTCTCTGACCCCCACAGTGTGAAGTGTCCGATGGGGAGAGTGTAGAGGGGGAGTTACTCTCTCTCTGACCCCGCACCGTGTGGAGTGTCTGATGGGGACACTGTAGAGCGGGAATTACTCTCTGCCTCTCACATCTGCAGGGTGGAGAGACTGATGGGGACAGTATAGAGGGGGAGTAACTCTCTCTCTGACCCCCGCAGGGTGGAGTGTTTGATTTGGACAGTGTAGAAGGGGAGTTACTCTCTCTCTGACCCCAGCAGGTTGGCGTGATTGTTGGGGTCAGAGAACAGGGTGTGTTACTCTCTCTCTGACCCCGGCAGGGTGGAGTGTTTGATGGGGACAGTGTAGGTTGAGAGTAACACTCTCTCTCTGACACCCGCATGGTGGAGTGTTTGATGTGGACAGTGTAGAGGGGGAGTTACACTCTCTCTGACCCCCCGTAGGCTGGATTGTTTGATGGAGACACTGTAGAGGGGGAGTTACACTCTCTCTGACCCCGGCAGGTTGGAGTGTTTGATGGTGACATTGCAGAGGGAGAGTTACTCTCTCTCTGACCCCCCCCCCAGGGTGGAGTGTCTGATGGGCACAGTGTAGAGGGGGAGTTACTCTCTCTCTGATACCCCGGAGGGTGGAGTGTCTGATGGGGACAGTGTAGAGGGGGAGTTACTCTCTCTCTGACCACCGCAGGGAGGAGAGTTTGATGGCGACAGTGTAGAGGGGGTGATACTCTCTTTCTGACACCCACAGGGTGGAGTCTTTGATGGGGACAGTGCAGAGGGGCAGTTACTCTCTCTCTGACACCCGCAGGGTGGAGTGTTTGATGGGGGGAGTGTAGAGGGGGAGTCACTCTCTATCTCTGACCACCGTAGGGTACAGTGTTTGATGGGAACAGTGTAGAGGGGGAGTTACTCTCTCTCTCACCCCCGCAGGGTGGAGTGTTTGACGGGGACAGTATAGAGGGGAGGGGGGGTTACTCTCTCTCTCTGACCCCCCGCAAGGTGGAGTGTTTGGTTTGGACGGTGTAGAGGGGGAGTTACTCTCTCTCTGACCCCGGCAGGTTGGCGTGTTTGATGGTGACATTGCAGAGGGGGAGTTACTCTCTCTCTGACCCCCCCCCAGGGTGGAGTGTCTGATGGGCACAGTGTAGAGGGGGAGTTACTCTCTCTCTGATACCCCGGAGGGTGGAGTGTCTGATGGGGACAGCGTTGAGGGGGAGTTACTCTCTCTCTCTGACCCCCGCAGGGTAGAGTGTTTGATGGGGACTGTGTAGAGGGGGTGTTACTCTCTCTCTCTGAACCTCGCAAGGTGAAGTTTCAGATGGGGACAGTGTAGAGGGGGAAATACTCACTCTCTGACCCCCATAGCGTGGAGTGTCTGATGGGGACAGTATAGAGGGGAGGGGGAGTTACTCTCTCTCTCTGACCCCCCGCAAGGTGGAGTGTTTGATCTGGACAGTGTAGAGGGGGAGTTACTCTCTCTCTGACCCCAGCAGGGTGGCGTGATTGTTGGGGTCAGAGAACAGGGTGTGTTACTCTCTCTCTGACCCCGGCAGGGTGGAGTGTTTGATGTGGACAGTGTAGAGGGGGAGTTACTCTCTCTCTGACCCCAGCAGGGTGGCGTGATTGTTGGGGTCAGAGAACAGGGTGTGTTACTCTCTCTCTGACCCCGGCAGGGTGGAGCGTTTGATGTGGACAGTGTAGAGGGGGAGTTACACTCTCTCTGACCCCCCGTAGGCTGGATTGTTTGATGGAGACAGTGTAGAGGGGGAGTTACTCTCTCTCTGACCCCGGCAGGTTGGAGTGTTTGATGGTGACATTGCAGAGGGGGAGTTACTCTCTCTCTGATACCCCGGAGGGTGGAGTGTTTGATGGGGGGAGTGTAGAGGGGGAGTTACTCTCTCTCTGTACCCCCGCAGGGTGCAGTGTTTGATGGGGACAGTGTAGAGGGGGAGTTACACTCTCTCTGACCCCCACAGAGTGGAGTCTTTGACTGCAACAGTGTAGAGGGGGAGTTACTCTCTCTATGACACCCGCAGGGTGGAGTGTGTGATGTTGACAGCGTAGAGGGGGAGTTGCTCTCTCTCTCTCTGACCAACGCAAGGTGGAGTGTTTGTGGGGACAGTGTAAAGGGGGAGTTACTCTCTCTCTCTGTCGCCCCGCAGATTGGAGTGTTTGCTTTGGACAGTGTAGAGGGGGAGTTACTCTCTCTCTCTGACGCCCACATGGAAGAGTCTTTGATGGGGACAGTGTAGAGGGGGAGTTACTCTCTCTCTGAACCCCGCAGGGTGGATTGTCTGATGGGGACAGTGTAGAGGGGGAGTTACTCTCTCTCTGATACCCCGGAGGGTGGAGTGTCTGATGGGGACAGTGTAGAGGGGGAGTTACTCTCTCTCTGACCACCGCAGGGAGGAGAGTTTGATGGCGACAGTGTAGAGGGGGTGATACTCTCTCTCTGACACCCACAGGGTGGAGTCTTTGATGGGGACAGTGCAGAGGGGCAGTTACTCTCTCTCTGACACCCGCAGGGTGGAGTGTTTGATGGGGGGAGTGTAGAGGGGGAGTCACTCTCTATCTCTGACCACCGTAGGGTACAGTGTTTGATGGGAACAGTGTAGAGGGGGAGTTACTCTCTCTCTCACCCCCGCAGGGTGGAGTGTTTGACGGGGACAGTATAGAGGGGAGGGGGAGTTACTCTCTCTCTGACCCCGGCAGGTTGGCGTGTTTGATGGTGACATTGCAGAGGGGGAGTTACTCTCTCTCTGACCCCCCCCCCCAGGGTGGAGTGTCTGATGGGCACAGTGTAGAGGGGGAGTTACTCTCTCTCTGATACCCCGGAGGGTGGAGTGTCTGATGGGGACAGCGTTGAGGGAGAGTTACTCTCTCTCTCTGACCCCCGCAGGGTAGAGTGTTTGATGGGGACAGTGTTGAGGGGGAGTAACTCTCTCTCTGAACCCCCGCAGGGTGGAGTGTTTGACGGGGACAGTGTAGAGGGGGTGTTACTCTCTCTCTCTGAACCTCGCAAGGTGAAGTTTCAGATGGGGACAGTGTAGAGGGGGAAATACTCACTCTCTGACCCCCGGAGCGTGGAGTGTCTGATGGGGACAGTATAGAGGGGAGGGGGAGTTACTCTCTCTCTCTGACCCCCCGCAAGGTGGAGTGTTTGATTTGGACAGTGTAGAGGGGGAGTTACTCTCTCTCTGACCCCGGCAGGGTGGCGTGACTGTTGGGGTCAGAGAACAGGGTGTGTTACTCTCTCTCTGACCCCGGCAGGGTGGAGTGTTTGATAGGGACAGTGTAGATTGAGAGTAACACTCTCTCTCTGACACCCGCATGGTGGAATGTTTGATGTGGACAGTGTAGAGGGGGAGTTACACTCTCTCTGACCCCCCGTAGGCTGGATTGTTTGATGGATACAGTGTAGAGGGGGAGTTACTCTCTCTCTGACCCCGGCAGGTTGGAGTGTTTGATGGTGACATTGCAGAGGGGGAGTTACTCTCTCTCTGATACCCCGGAGGGTGGAGTGTTTGATGGGGGGAGTGTAGAGGGGGAGTTACTCTCTCTCTGTACCCCCGCAGGGTGCAGTGTTTGATGGGGACAGTGTAGAGGGGGAGTTACACTCTCTCTGACCCCCCGTAGGCTGGATTGTTTGATGGGGACATTGCAGAGGGGGAGTTACTCTCTCTCTGACACCCGCAGGGTGGAGTGTGTGATGTTGACAGCGTAGAGGGGGAGTTACTCTCTCTCTCTCTGACCAACGCAGGTGGAGTGTTTGTGGGGACAGTGTAAAGGGGGAGTTACTCTCTCTCTCTGTCGCCCCGCAGATTGGAGTGTTTGCTTTGGACAGTGTAGAGGGGGAGTTACTCTCTCTCTGAACACCACAGGGTGAATTGTCTGATGGGGACAGTGTAGAGGGGGAGTTACTCTCTCTCTGAACCCCGCAGGGTGGATTGTCTGATGGGGACAGTGTAGAGGGGGAGTTACTCTCTCTCTGACCCCCCGCAGGGTGGAGAGTTTGACGGGGACAGTGTAGAGGGGGTGTTACTCTCTCTCTCTGAACCCCGCAAGGTGAAGTTTCAGATGGGGACAGAGTAGAGGGGGGAAATACTCACTCTCTGACCCCCGTAGCGTGGAGTGTCTGATGGGGACAGTATAGAGGGGAGGGGGAGTTACTCTCTCTCTCAGACCCCCGCAGGGTAGAGTGTTTGATGGGGACAGTGTAGAGGGGGAGTTACTCTCTCTCTGAACCCCCGCAGGGTGGAGTGTTTGACGGGGACAGTGTAGAGGGGGTGTTACTCTCTCTCTCTGAACCCCGCAAGGTGAAGTTTCAGATGGGGACAGTGTAGAGGGGGAAATACTCACTCTCTGACCCCCGTAGCGTGGAGTGTCTGATGGGGACAGTATAGAGGGGAGGGGGAGTTACTCTCTCTCTCTCTCTCTCTCTGACCCCGGCAGGGTGGAGTGTTTGATGGGGACAGTGTAGATTGAGAGTAACACTCTCTCTCTGACACCCGCATGGTGGAGTGTTTGATGTGGACAGTGTAGAGGGGGAGTTACACTCTCTCTGACCCCCCGTAGGCTGGATTGTTTGATGGAGACACTGTAGAGGGGGAGTTACACTCTCTCTGACCCCGGCAGGTTGGAGTGTTTGATGGTGACATTGCAGAGGGAGAGTTACTCTCTCTCTGACCCCCCCCGAGGGTGGAGTGTCTGATGGGCACAGTGTAGAGGGGGAGTTACTCTCTCTCTGATACCCCGGAGGGTGGAGTGTCTGATGGGGACAGTGTAGAGGGGGAGTTACTCTCTCTCTGACCACCGCAGGGAGGAGAGTTTGATGGTGACAGTGTAGAGGGGGAGATACTCTCTCTCTGACACCCACAGGGTGGAGTCTTTGATGGGGACAGTGTAGAGGGCGTGTAACTCTCTCTGACGCCCACATGGTGGAGTCTTTGATGGGGACAATGCAGAGGGGCAGTTACTCTCTCTCTGACCCCCGCAGGGTGGATTGTTTGATGGGGGGAGTGTAGAGGGGGAGCTACTCTCTATCTCCGACCACGCTAGGGTGGTGTTTTTAATGGGAACAGTGTAGAGGGGGAGTCACTCTCTATCTCTGACCACCGTAGGGTACAGTGTTTGATGGGAACAGTGTAGAGGGGGAGTTACTCTCTCTCTCACCCCCGCACGGTGGAGTGTTTGACGGGGACAGTATAGAGGGGAGGGGGAGTTACTCTCTCTCTCGGACCCCACGCAAGGTGGAGTGTTTGATTTGGACAGTGTGGAGGGGGAGTTACTCTCTCTCTGACCCCGGCAGGTTGGCGTGTTTGTTGGGGTCAGAGAACAGGGTGTGTTACTCTCTCTCTGGCCCCAGCAGGGTGGAGTGTTTGATGGGGACAGTGTAGAGGGGGAGTTACACTCTCTCTGACCCCCCGTAGGCTGGATTGTTTGATGGGGACATTGCAGAGGGGGAGTTACACTCTCTCTGACCCCACGCAGGGTGGAGTGTCTGATGGGCACAGTGTAGAGGGGGAGTTACTCTCTCTCTGACCCCCGCAGGGTGGTGTGTTTGATGGGGACAGTGTAGAGGGGGAGTTACACTCTCTCTGACACCCCATAGGCTGGATTGTTTGATGGAGACAGTGCAGAAGGGGAGTTGCTCTCTCTCTGAACCCCGCAGAGTGGAGTCTTTGATTGCGACAGTGTAGAGGGGGAGTTACTCTCTCGCTGACCACCACAGAGTGGAGTCTTTCATTTGGACAGCGTAGAGGGGGAGTTACTCTCTCTCTGACCCCCCACAGGGTGGAGTGTTTGATGGAGACAGTGTAGAGGGGTGTTAATCTCTCTCTGACCCCCCACAGAGTGGAGTCTTTGATTGCGACAGTGTAGAGGGGGAGTTACTCTCTCTCTGACCCCCGCAGGTTGGAGTGTTTGATGTTGACAGCATAGAGGGGGAGTTAATCTCTCTCTCTCTCTGACCAACGCTAGGTGGAGTGTTTGATCTGGACAGTGTAGAGGGGGAGTTACTCTCTCTCTGACTCCGGCAGGTTGGCGTGATTGTAGGGGTCAGAGAACAGGGTGTGTTACTTTCTCTCTGACCCCGGCAGGGTGGAGTGTTTGATGGGGACAGTGTAGATTGAGAGTAACTCTCTCTCTCTGACACCCGCATGGTGGAGTGTTTGATGTGGACTGTGTAGAGGGGGAGTTGCACTCTCTCTGACCCCCCGTAGGCTGGATTGTTTGATGGAGACAGTGTAGAGGGGGAGTTACACTCTCTCTGACCCCGGCAGGTTGGAGTGTTTGATGGTGACATTGCAGAGGGGGAGTTAAGCTCTCTCTGACCCCCCCCCAGGGTAGAGTGTCTGATGGGCACAGTGTAGAGGGGGAGTTACTCTCTCTCTCTGATACCCCGGAGGGTGGAGTGTCTGATGGGGACAGCGTTGAGGGGGAGTTAGTCTCTCTCTCTGACCCCCGCAGGGCAGTGTTTGATGGGGACAGTGTAGAGGGGGAGTAACTCTCTCTCTGAACCCCCGCAGGGTGGAGTTTTTGACGGGGACAGTGTAGAGGGGGAGTTACTCTCTCTCTCTGAACCCCGCAAGGTGAAGTTTCAGATGGGGACAGTGTAGAGGGGGAAATACTCACTCTCTGACCCCCGTAGCGTGGAGTGTCTGATGGGGACAGTATAGAGGGGAGGGGGAGTTACTCTCTCTCTCTGACACCCGCAGGGTAGAGTGTTTGATGGGGACAGTGTAGAGGGGGAGTTACTCTCTCTCTGAACCCCCGCAGGGTGGAGTGTTTGACGGGGACAGTGTAGAGGGGGAGTTACTCTCTCTCTGACCCCCACAAGGTGAAGTTTCAGATGGGGACAGTGTAGAGGGGAGGGGGAGTTACTCTCTCTCTCAGACCCCCGCAGGGTGGAGTGTTTGACGGGGACAGTGTAGAGGGGGAGTTACTCTCTCTCTCTGAACCCCGCAAGGTGAAGTTTCAGATGGGGACAGTGTAGAGGGGGAAATACTCACTCTCTGACCCCCGTAGCGTGGAGTGTCTGATGGGGACAGTATAGAGGGGAGGGGGAGTTACTCTCTCTCTCTGACCACCCGCAAGGTGGAGTGTTTGATCTGGACAGTGTAGAGGGGGAGTTACTCTCTCTCTGACCCCGGCAGGTTGGCGTGATTGTTGGGGTCAGAGAACAGGGTGTGTTACTCTCTCTCTGACCCCGGCAGGGTGGAGCGTTTGATGGGGACAGTGCAGATTGAGAGTAACATTCTCTCTCTGACACCCGCATGGTGGAGTGCTTGATGTGGACAGTGTGGAGGGAGAGTTACACTCTCTCTGACCCCCCGTAGGCTGGATTGTTTGATGGAGACAGTGTAGAGGGGGAGTTACTCTCTCTCTGATACCCCGGAGGGTGGAGTGTTTGATGGGGGGAGTGTAGAGGGGGAGTTACTCTCTATCTCTGACCACCGTAGGGTGGTGTTTTTGATGGGAACAGTGCAGAGGGGGAGTTACTCTCTCTCTGACACCTGCAGGGTGGAGTGCTTGATGTTGACAGCGTAGAGGGGGAGTTACTCTCTCTCTCTCTCTGACCAACGCAAGGTGGACTGTTTGATGGGGACAGTGTAAAGGGGGAGTTACTCTCTCTCTCTGCCGCCCCACAGAGTGGAGTGTTTGATTTGGACAGTGTAGCGGGGGAGTTACTCTGTCTCTGACCCCCGCAGGTTGGACTGTTTGATGGTGACTTTGCAGAGGGGGACTTACTCTCTCTCTCTGACGCCCACAGGGTGTACTCTTTGATTTGGACAGTGCAGAGGCGCAGTTACTCTCTCTCTGAACCCCGCAGGGTGGATTGTCTGATGGGGACAGTGTAGAGGGTGAGTTACTCTCTCTCTCTGAACCCCGCAGGGTGGATTGTCTGATGGGGACAGTGTAGAGGGTGAGTTACTCTCTCTCTGACCCCCACAGGGTGGAGTCTTTGATTGCGACAGTGTAGAGGGGGAGTTACTCTCTCTCTGACCCCCGCAGGGTGGGGAGTTTGATGGGGACAGTGTAGAGGGGGAGTTACTCTCTCTCTGACGCCCACTGAGTGGAGTCTTTGATTGCGACAGTGTAGAGGGGCAGTTAAACTCTCTCTGACCCCCGCAGGGTGGAGTGTTTGATGGGGGGAGTGTAGAGGGTGAGTTACACTCTATCTCTGACGACCGTAGGGTGGTGTTTTTGATGGGAACAGTGTAGAGGGGGAGTTACTCTCTCTCTGACCCCGGCAGGGTGGAGTGTTTGATGGGGACAGTGTAGAGGGGGTGTTACTCTCTCTCTCTGAAACCCGCAAGGTGAAGTTTCAGATGGGGACAGTGTCTAGGGGGAGTTACTCACTCTCTGACACCCGTAGCGTGGAGTGTCTGATGGGGACACAATAGAGAGGAGGAGGAGTTACTCTCTCTCTCTGACCCCCCGCAAGGTGGAGTGTTTGATTTGGACAGAGTAGAGGGGGAGTTACTCTCTCTCTGACCCCGGCAGGTTGGCGTGTTTGTTGGGGTCAGAGAACAGGGTGTGTTACTCACTCTCTGACCCCGGCAGGGTGGAGTGTTTGATGGGAACAGTGTAGATTGAGAGTAACTCTCTCTCTCTCTGAACCCGCATGGTGGAGTGTTTGATGTGGACAGTGTAGAGGGGGAGTTACACTCTCTCTGACCCCCCGTAGGCTGGATTGTTTGATGGGGACATTGCAGAGGGGGAGTTACTCTCTCTCTGACCCCCGCAATGTTGGATTGTTTGATGGTGACATTGCAGAGGGGGAGTTACTCTCTCTCTGACCCCCCGCAGGGTGGAGTGTCTGATGGGCACAGTGTAAAGGGGGAGTTACTCTCTCTCTGACCCCCCGCAGGGTGGAGTGTCTGATGGGCACAGTGTAGAGGGGGAGTTACTCTCCCTCTGACCCCCGCAGGGTGGTGTGTTTGATGGGGACAGTGTAGAGGGGGAATTACTCTCTCTCTGAACCCCGCAGGGTGGAGTGTTTGATGTTGACAGTGTAGAGGGGGAGTTACTCTCTCTCTGACCCCGGCAGGTTGGAGTGTTTGATGGTGACATTGCAGAGTGGGAGTTACTCTGTCTCTGACCCCCCCCAGGGTGGAGTGTCTGATGGGCACAGTGTAGAGGGGGAGTTACTCTCTCTCTGATACCCCGGAGGGTGGAGTGTTTGATGGGGACAGCGTAGAGGGGGAGTTACTCTCTCTCTCTGACACCCGCAGGGTGGAGTGTTTGATGGGGACAGTATAGAGGGGGAGTTACTCTCTCTCTGCCGCCCCGCAGGGTGGAGTGTTTGATTTGGACAGTGTAGAGGGGGAGTTACTCTCTCTCTGACCCCCGCAGGGTGGAGTGTTTGATGGGGAGAGTGTAGAGGGGGAGTTAGTCTCGCTCTCTAACCCCCGCAGGGTGGTGTATTTGATGGGGGCAGTGTAGAGGGGGAGTTACTCTCTCTCTGACCCCCAACAGAGTGGAGTCTTTGATTGCGACAGTGTAGAGGGGGAGTTACTCTCTCTCCGACCCCGGCAGGTTGGCGTGTTTGTTGGGGTCAGAGAACAGGGTGTGTTACTCTCTCTCTGACCCCGGCAGGGTGGAGTGTTTGATGGGAACAGTGTAGATGGAGAGTAACTCTCTCTCTCTGACCCCGGCAGGGTGGAGTGTTTGATGGGAACAGTGTAGATTGAGTGTAACTCTCTCTCTCTGACACCCACATGGTGGAGTGTTTGATGTGGACAGTGTAGAGGGGGAGTTACACTCTCTCTGACCCCCAGTAGGCTGGATTGTTTGATGGGGACATTGCAGAGGAGGAGTTACTCTCTCTCTGACCCCCGCAATGTTGGATTGTTTGATGGTGACATTGCAGAGGGGGAGTTACTCTCTCTCTGACCCCCCGCAGGGTGGAGTGTCTGATGGGCACAGTGTAGAGGGGGAGTTACTCTCTCTCTGACCCCCGCAGAGTGGTGTGTTTGATGGGGACAGTGTAGAGGGGGAGTTACACTCTCTCTGACCCCCCGTAGGCTGGATTGTTTGATGGAGACAGTGTAGAGGGGGAGTTACTCTCTCTATGAACCCCGCAGGGTGGAGTGTTTGATGTTGACAGCGTAGAGGGGGAGTTACTCTCTCTCTCTCTGACCAACGCAAGGTGGAGTGTTTGATGGGGACAGTGTAAAGGGGGAGTTACTCTCTCTCTCTGCCACCCCGCAGAGTGGAGTGTTTGATTTGGACAGTGTAGAGGGGGAGTTACTCTCTCTCTGACCCCCGCAGGGTGGAGTGTTTGATGCAGGGAGTGTAGAGGGGGAGTTACTCTCTATCTCTGACTACCGTAGGGTGGTGTTTTTGATGGGAACAGTGTAGAGGGGGAGTTACTCTCTCTCTGACCCCCGCAGGTTGGAGTGTTTGATGGGGACAGTGTAGAGGGGGTGTTACTCTCTCTCTCTCTGAATCCCGCAAGGTGAAGTTTCAGATGGGGACAGTGTAGAGGGGGAGTTACTCACTCTCTGACCCCCGTAGCATGGAGTGTCTGATGGGGACAGTATAGAGGGGAGGGGGAGTTACTCTCTCTCTCTGACCCCCCGCAAGGTGGAGTGTTTGATTTGGACAGTGTAGAGGGGCAGTTACTCTCTCTCTGACACCGGCAGGTTGGCGTGATTGTTGGGGTCAGAGAACAGGGTGTGTTACTCTCTCTCTGACCCCGGCAGGGTGGAGTGTTTGATGGGGACAGTGTAGATTGAGAGTAACTCTCTCACTCTGACACCCGCATGGTGGATTGTTTGATGTGGACAGTGTAGAAGGGGAGTTACACTCTCTCTGACCCCCCGTAGGCTGGATTGTTAGATGGAGACAGTGTAGAGGGGGAGTTACTCTCTCTCTGACCCCGGCAGGTTGGAGTGTTTGATGGTGACATTGCAGAGTGAGAGTTACTCTCTCTCTGACCCCCCCCAGGGTGGAGTGTCTGATGGGCACAGTGTAGAGGGGGAGTTACTCTCTCTCTGATACCCCAGAGGGTGGAGTGTTTGATGGGCACAGCGTAGAGGGGGAGTTACTCTCTCTCTCTCTGACCAACGCAAGGTGGAGTGTTTGATGGGGACAGTGTAAAGGGCGAGTTACTCTCTCTCTCTGCCGCCCCGCAGAATGGAGTGTTTGATTTGGACGTGGTAGAGGGGGAGTTACTCTCTCTCTCTGACACCCGCAGGTTGGAGAGTTTGATGGTGACATTGCAGAGGGGGAGTTACTCTCTCTCTGACCCCCAAAGGGTGTACTCTTTGATTTGAACAGTGCAGAGGGGCAGTTACTCTCTCTCTGAACCCCGCAGGGTGGATTGTCTGATGGGGACAGTGTAGAGGGTGAGTTACTCTCTCTCTGGCCCCCACAGAGTGGAGTCTTTGATTGCAACAGTGTAGAGGGGGTGTTACTCTCTCTCTGACACCCGCAGGGTGGAGTGTTTGATGGGGGGAGTGTAGAGGGGGAGTTACTCTCTATCTTTGACCACCGTAGGGTGGAATGTTTGATTTGGACAGCGTAGAGGGGGAGTTACTCTCTCTCTGACACCCGCATGGTGGAGTGTTTGATGTGGACAGTGTAGAGGGGGAGTTACACTCTCTCTGACCCCCCGTAGGCTGGATTGTTTGATGGAGACAGTGTAGAGGGGGAGTTACTCTCTCTCTGACCCCGGCAGGTTGGAGTGTTTGATGGTGACTTTGCAGAGGGGGACTTACTCTCTCTCTCTGACGCCCACAGGGTGTACTCTTTGATTTGGACAGTGCAGAGGCGCAGTTACTCTCTCTCTGAACCCCGCAGGGTGGATTGTCTGATGGGGACAGTGTAGAGGGTGAGTTACTCTCTCTCTCTGAACCCCGCAGGGTGGATTGTCTGATGGGGACAGTGTAGAGGGTGAGTTACTCTCTCTCTGACCCCCACAGGGTGGAGTCTTTGATTGCGACAGTGTAGAGGGGGAGTTACTCTCTCTCTGACCCCCGCAGGGTGGGGAGTTTGATGGGGACAGTGTAGAGGGGGAGTTACTCTCTCTCTGACGCCCACTGAGTGGAGTCTTTGATTGCGACAGTGTAGAGGGGGAGTTACTCTCTCTCTGACCCCGGCAGGGTGGAGTGTTTGATGGGGACAGTGTAGAGGGGGTGTTACTCTCTCTCTCTGAAACCCGCAAGGTGAAGTTTCAGATGGGGACAGTGTCTAGGGGGAGTTACTCACTCTCTGACACCCGTAGCGTGGAGTGTCTGATGGGGACACAATAGAGAGGAGGAGGAGTTACTCTCTCTCTCTGACCCCCCGCAAGGTGGAGTGTTTGATTTGGACAGAGTAGAGGGGGAGTTACTCTCTCTCTGACCCCGGCAGGTTGGCGTGTTTGTTGGGGTCAGAGAACAGGGTGTGTTACTCACTCTCTGACCCCGGCAGGGTGGAGTGTTTGATGGGAACAGTGTAGATTGAGAGTAACTCTCTCTCTCTCTGAACCCGCATGGTGGAGTGTTTGATGTGGACAGTGTAGAGGGGGAGTTACACTCTCTCTGACCCCCCGTAGGCTGGATTGTTTGATGGGGACATTGCAGAGGGGGAGTTACTCTCTCTCTGACCCCCGCAATGTTGGATTGTTTGATGGTGACATTGCAGAGGGGGAGTTACTCTCTCTCTGACCCCCCGCAGGGTGGAGTGTCTGATGGGCACAGTGTAAAGGGGGAGTTACTCTCTCTCTGACCCCCCGCAGGGTGGAGTGTCTGATGGGCACAGTGTAGAGGGGGAGTTACTCTCCCTCTGACCCCCGCAGGGTGGTGTGTTTGATGGGGACAGTGTAGAGGGGGAATTACTCTCTCTCTGAACCCCGCAGGGTGGAGTGTTTGATGTTGACAGTGTAGAGGGGGAGTTACTCTCTCTCTGACCCCGGCAGGTTGGAGTGTTTGATGGTGACATTGCAGAGTGGGAGTTACTCTGTCTCTGACCCCCCCCAGGGTGGAGTGTCTGATGGGCACAGTGTAGAGGGGGAGTTACTCTCTCTCTGATACCCCGGAGGGTGGAGTGTTTGATGGGGACAGCGTAGAGGGGGAGTTACTCTCTCTCTCTGACACCCGCAGGGTGGAGTGTTTGATGGGGACAGTATAGAGGGGGAGTTACTCTCTCTCTGCCGCCCCGCAGGGTGGAGTGTTTGATTTGGACAGTGTAGAGGGGGAGTTACTCTCTCTCTGACCCCCGCAGGGTGGAGTGTTTGATGGGGAGAGTGTAGAGGGGGAGTTAGTCTCGCTCTCTAACCCCCGCAGGGTGGTGTATTTGATGGGGGCAGTGTAGAGGGGGAGTTACTCTCTCTCTGACCCCCAACAGAGTGGAGTCTTTGATTGCGACAGTGTAGAGGGGGAGTTACTCTCTCTCCGACCCCGGCAGGTTGGCGTGTTTGTTGGGGTCAGAGAACAGGGTGTGTTACTCTCTCTCTGACCCCGGCAGGGTGGAGTGTTTGATGGGAACAGTGTAGATGGAGAGTAACTCTCTCTCTCTGACCCCGGCAGGGTGGAGTGTTTGATGGGAACAGTGTAGATTGAGTGTAACTCTCTCTCTCTGACACCCACATGGTGGAGTGTTTGATGTGGACAGTGTAGAGGGGGAGTTACACTCTCTCTGACCCCCAGTAGGCTGGATTGTTTGATGGGGACATTGCAGAGGAGGAGTTACTCTCTCTCTGACCCCCGCAATGTTGGATTGTTTGATGGTGACATTGCAGAGGGGGAGTTACTCTCTCTCTGACCCCCCGCAGGGTGGAGTGTCTGATGGGCACAGTGTAGAGGGGGAGTTACTCTCTCTCTGACCCCCGCAGAGTGGTGTGTTTGATGGGGACAGTGTAGAGGGGGAGTTACACTCTCTCTGACCCCCCGTAGGCTGGATTGTTTGATGGAGACAGTGTAGAGGGGGAGTTACTCTCTCTATGAACCCCGCAGGGTGGAGTGTTTGATGTTGACAGCGTAGAGGGGGAGTTACTCTCTCTCTCTCTGACCAACGCAAGGTGGAGTGTTTGATGGGGACAGTGTAAAGGGGGAGTTACTCTCTCTCTCTGCCACCCCGCAGAGTGGAGTGTTTGATTTGGACAGTGTAGAGGGGGAGTTACTCTCTCTCTGACCCCCGCAGGGTGGAGTGTTTGATGCAGGGAGTGTAGAGGGGGAGTTACTCTCTATCTCTGACTACCGTAGGGTGGTGTTTTTGATGGGAACAGTGTAGAGGGGGAGTTACTCTCTCTCTGACCCCCGCAGGTTGGAGTGTTTGATGGGGACAGTGTAGAGGGGGTGTTACTCTCTCTCTCTCTGAATCCCGCAAGGTGAAGTTTCAGATGGGGACAGTGTAGAGGGGGAGTTACTCACTCTCTGACCCCCGTAGCATGGAGTGTCTGATGGGGACAGTATAGAGGGGAGGGGGAGTTACTCTCTCTCTCTGACCCCCCGCAAGGTGGAGTGTTTGATTTGGACAGTGTAGAGGGGCAGTTACTCTCTCTCTGACACCGGCAGGTTGGCGTGATTGTTGGGGTCAGAGAACAGGGTGTGTTACTCTCTCTCTGACCCCGGCAGGGTGGAGTGTTTGATGGGGACAGTGTAGATTGAGAGTAACTCTCTCACTCTGACACCCGCATGGTGGATTGTTTGATGTGGACAGTGTAGAAGGGGAGTTACACTCTCTCTGACCCCCCGTAGGCTGGATTGTTAGATGGAGACAGTGTAGAGGGGGAGTTACTCTCTCTCTGACCCCGGCAGGTTGGAGTGTTTGATGGTGACATTGCAGAGTGAGAGTTACTCTCTCTCTGACCCCCCCCAGGGTGGAGTGTCTGATGGGCACAGTGTAGAGGGGGAGTTACTCTCTCTCTGATACCCCAGAGGGTGGAGTGTTTGATGGGCACAGCGTAGAGGGGGAGTTACTCTCTCTCTCTCTGACCAACGCAAGGTGGAGTGTTTGATGGGGACAGTGTAAAGGGCGAGTTACTCTCTCTCTCTGCCGCCCCGCAGAATGGAGTGTTTGATTTGGACGTGGTAGAGGGGGAGTTACTCTCTCTCTCTGACACCCGCAGGTTGGAGAGTTTGATGGTGACATTGCAGAGGGGGAGTTACTCTCTCTCTGACCCCCAAAGGGTGTACTCTTTGATTTGAACAGTGCAGAGGGGCAGTTACTCTCTCTCTGAACCCCGCAGGGTGGATTGTCTGATGGGGACAGTGTAGAGGGTGAGTTACTCTCTCTCTGGCCCCCACAGAGTGGAGTCTTTGATTGCAACAGTGTAGAGGGGGTGTTACTCTCTCTCTGACACCCGCAGGGTGGAGTGTTTGATGGGGGGAGTGTAGAGGGGGAGTTACTCTCTATCTTTGACCACCGTAGGGTGGAATGTTTGATTTGGACAGCGTAGAGGGGGAGTTACTCTCTCTCTGACACCCGCATGGTGGAGTGTTTGATGTGGACAGTGTAGAGGGGGAGTTACACTCTCTCTGACCCCCCGTAGGCTGGATTGTTTGATGGAGACAGTGTAGAGGGGGAGTTACTCTCTCTCTGACCCCGGCAGGTTGGAGTGTTTGATGGTGACATTGCAGAGGGGGAGTTACTCTCTCTCTGACCCCCCCCAGGGTGGAGTGTCTGATGGGCACAGTGTAGAGGGGGATTAATCTCTCTCTGATACCCCGGAGAGTGGAGTGTTTGATGGGGACAGCGTAGAGGGGGAGTTACTCTCTCTTTGACCCCCGCAGGGTGGAGTGTTTGATTTGGACAGTGTAGAGGGGGAGTTACTCTCTCTCTGATCCCCGCAGGGTGGAGTGTTTGATGGGGAGAGTGTAGAGGGGGAGTTTGTCTCGCTCTCTAACCCCCGCAGGGTGGAGTGTTTGATGGGGACAGTGTAGATGGAGAGTAACTCTCTCTGACACCCGCATTGTGGAATGTTTGATGTGGACAGTTTCGAGGAGGAGGGTTACTCTCTCTCTCTCTCACCCCCGCAGTTTGGAGTGCTGATTTGGACAGTGTAGAGAGGGAGTTACTCTCTCTCTGATACCCCGTAGGGTGGAGTGTTTGATGGAGACAGTGTAGAGGGGGAGTTACTCTCTCTCTGATACACCATAGGGTGGAGTGATTGATGTGGACAGTGTAAAGGGGGAGTTACCTTCTCTCTGACCCCCCGCAGGGTGCAGTGTTTGATGGGGACAGTGTAGAGGGGGAATTACTCTCTCTCTGACCCCCGCAGGTTGGAGTGTTTGATCTGGACAGTGTAGAGGGGGAGTTACTCTCTCTCTGACCCCCGCAGGGTGGAGTGTTTGATGGGGAGAGTGTAGAGGGGGAGTTACTCTCTATCTCTGAAACCTGTAGGGTGGTGCCTTTGATGGGGACAGTGTAGAGGGGGAGTTAGTCTCGCTCTCTAACCCCCGCAGGGTGGAGTGTTTGATTGGGACAGTGTAGAGAGGGAGTTACTCTCTCTCTCTGACCCCCGCAGGGAGGAGAGTTTGATGGGGACAGTGTAGAGGGGGAGTTACTCCCTCTCTCTGAACCCCCGCAAGGTGGAGTGTCTGATGGGGACAGTATAGAGGGGGAGGGGGGGTACTCTCTCTCTCTCTCACCACCGCAGGATGGAGTGTTTGATGGGGACAGTGTAGAGGGGGAGTTACCCTCTCTCTGACCCCAGCAGGGTGGAGTGTTTGATGGGCACAGTGTAAAGGGGGAGTTACTCTCTCTCTGACCCCCCGCAGGGTGGAGTGTCTGATGGGCACAGTGTAGAGGGGGAGTTACTCTCCCTCTGACCCCCGCAGGGTGGTGTGTTTGATGGGGACAGTGTAGAGGGGGAATTACTCTCTCTCTGAACCCCGCAGGGTGGAGTGTTTGATGTTGACAGTGTAGAGGGGGAGTTACTCTCTCTCTGACCCCGGCAGGTTGGAGTGTTTGATGGTGACATTGCAGAGTGGGAGTTACTCTGTCTCTGACCCCCCCCAGGGTGGAGTGTCTGATGGGCACAGTGTAGAGGGGGAGTTACTCTCTCTCTGATACCCCGGAGGGTGGAGTGTTTGATGGGGACAGCGTAGAGGGGGAGTTACTCTCTCTCTCTGACACCCGCAGGGTGGAGTGTTTGATGGGGACAGTATAGAGGGGGAGTTACTCTCTCTCTGCCGCCCCGCAGGGTGGAGTGTTTGATTTGGACAGTGTAGAGGGGGAGTTACTCTCTCTCTGACCCCCGCAGGGTGGAGTGTTTGATGGGGAGAGTGTAGAGGGGGAGTTAGTCTCGCTCTCTAACCCCCGCAGGGTGGTGTATTTGATGGGGGCAGTGTAGAGGGGGAGTTACTCTCTCTCTGACCCCCAACAGAGTGGAGTCTTTGATTGCGACAGTGTAGAGGGGGAGTTACTCTCTCTCCGACCCCGGCAGGTTGGCGTGTTTGTTGGGGTCAGAGAACAGGGTGTGTTACTCTCTCTCTGACCCCGGCAGGGTGGAGTGTTTGATGGGAACAGTGTAGATGGAGAGTAACTCTCTCTCTCTGACCCCGGCAGGGTGGAGTGTTTGATGGGAACAGTGTAGATTGAGTGTAACTCTCTCTCTCTGACACCCACATGGTGGAGTGTTTGATGTGGACAGTGTAGAGGGGGAGTTACACTCTCTCTGACCCCCAGTAGGCTGGATTGTTTGATGGGGACATTGCAGAGGAGGAGTTACTCTCTCTCTGACCCCCGCAATGTTGGATTGTTTGATGGTGACATTGCAGAGGGGGAGTTACTCTCTCTCTGACCCCCCGCAGGGTGGAGTGTCTGATGGGCACAGTGTAGAGGGGGAGTTACTCTCTCTCTGACCCCCGCAGAGTGGTGTGTTTGATGGGGACAGTGTAGAGGGGGAGTTACACTCTCTCTGACCCCCCGTAGGCTGGATTGTTTGATGGAGACAGTGTAGAGGGGGAGTTACTCTCTCTATGAACCCCGCAGGGTGGAGTGTTTGATGTTGACAGCGTAGAGGGGGAGTTACTCTCTCTCTCTCTGACCAACGCAAGGTGGAGTGTTTGATGGGGACAGTGTAAAGGGGGAGTTACTCTCTCTCTCTGCCACCCCGCAGAGTGGAGTGTTTGATTTGGACAGTGTAGAGGGGGAGTTACTCTCTCTCTGACCCCCGCAGGGTGGAGTGTTTGATGCAGGGAGTGTAGAGGGGGAGTTACTCTCTATCTCTGACTACCGTAGGGTGGTGTTTTTGATGGGAACAGTGTAGAGGGGGAGTTACTCTCTCTCTGACCCCCGCAGGTTGGAGTGTTTGATGGGGACAGTGTAGAGGGGGTGTTACTCTCTCTCTCTCTGAATCCCGCAAGGTGAAGTTTCAGATGGGGACAGTGTAGAGGGGGAGTTACTCACTCTCTGACCCCCGTAGCATGGAGTGTCTGATGGGGACAGTATAGAGGGGAGGGGGAGTTACTCTCTCTCTCTGACCCCCCGCAAGGTGGAGTGTTTGATTTGGACAGTGTAGAGGGGCAGTTACTCTCTCTCTGACACCGGCAGGTTGGCGTGATTGTTGGGGTCAGAGAACAGGGTGTGTTACTCTCTCTCTGACCCCGGCAGGGTGGAGTGTTTGATGGGGACAGTGTAGATTGAGAGTAACTCTCTCACTCTGACACCCGCATGGTGGATTGTTTGATGTGGACAGTGTAGAAGGGGAGTTACACTCTCTCTGACCCCCCGTAGGCTGGATTGTTAGATGGAGACAGTGTAGAGGGGGAGTTACTCTCTCTCTGACCCCGGCAGGTTGGAGTGTTTGATGGTGACATTGCAGAGTGAGAGTTACTCTCTCTCTGACCCCCCCCAGGGTGGAGTGTCTGATGGGCACAGTGTAGAGGGGGAGTTACTCTCTCTCTGATACCCCAGAGGGTGGAGTGTTTGATGGGCACAGCGTAGAGGGGGAGTTACTCTCTCTCTCTCTGACCAACGCAAGGTGGAGTGTTTGATGGGGACAGTGTAAAGGGCGAGTTACTCTCTCTCTCTGCCGCCCCGCAGAATGGAGTGTTTGATTTGGACGTGGTAGAGGGGGAGTTACTCTCTCTCTCTGACACCCGCAGGTTGGAGAGTTTGATGGTGACATTGCAGAGGGGGAGTTACTCTCTCTCTGACCCCCAAAGGGTGTACTCTTTGATTTGAACAGTGCAGAGGGGCAGTTACTCTCTCTCTGAACCCCGCAGGGTGGATTGTCTGATGGGGACAGTGTAGAGGGTGAGTTACTCTCTCTCTGGCCCCCACAGAGTGGAGTCTTTGATTGCAACAGTGTAGAGGGGGTGTTACTCTCTCTCTGACACCCGCAGGGTGGAGTGTTTGATGGGGGGAGTGTAGAGGGGGAGTTACTCTCTATCTTTGACCACCGTAGGGTGGAATGTTTGATTTGGACAGCGTAGAGGGGGAGTTACTCTCTCTCTGACACCCGCATGGTGGAGTGTTTGATGTGGACAGTGTAGAGGGGGAGTTACACTCTCTCTGACCCCCCGTAGGCTGGATTGTTTGATGGAGACAGTGTAGAGGGGGAGTTACTCTCTCTCTGACCCCGGCAGGTTGGAGTGTTTGATGGTGACATTGCAGAGGGGGAGTTACTCTCTCTCTGACCCCCCCCAGGGTGGAGTGTCTGATGGGCACAGTGTAGAGGGGGATTAATCTCTCTCTGATACCCCGGAGAGTGGAGTGTTTGATGGGGACAGCGTAGAGGGGGAGTTACTCTCTCTTTGACCCCCGCAGGGTGGAGTGTTTGATTTGGACAGTGTAGAGGGGGAGTTACTCTCTCTCTGATCCCCGCAGGGTGGAGTGTTTGATGGGGAGAGTGTAGAGGGGGAGTTTGTCTCGCTCTCTAACCCCCGCAGGGTGGAGTGTTTGATGGGGACAGTGTAGATGGAGAGTAACTCTCTCTGACACCCGCATTGTGGAATGTTTGATGTGGACAGTTTCGAGGAGGAGGGTTACTCTCTCTCTCTCTCACCCCCGCAGTTTGGAGTGCTGATTTGGACAGTGTAGAGAGGGAGTTACTCTCTCTCTGATACCCCGTAGGGTGGAGTGTTTGATGGAGACAGTGTAGAGGGGGAGTTACTCTCTCTCTGATACACCATAGGGTGGAGTGATTGATGTGGACAGTGTAAAGGGGGAGTTACCTTCTCTCTGACCCCCCGCAGGGTGCAGTGTTTGATGGGGACAGTGTAGAGGGGGAATTACTCTCTCTCTGACCCCCGCAGGTTGGAGTGTTTGATCTGGACAGTGTAGAGGGGGAGTTACTCTCTCTCTGACCCCCGCAGGGTGGAGTGTTTGATGGGGAGAGTGTAGAGGGGGAGTTACTCTCTATCTCTGAAACCTGTAGGGTGGTGCCTTTGATGGGGACAGTGTAGAGGGGGAGTTAGTCTCGCTCTCTAACCCCCGCAGGGTGGAGTGTTTGATTGGGACAGTGTAGAGAGGGAGTTACTCTCTCTCTCTGACCCCCGCAGGGAGGAGAGTTTGATGGGGACAGTGTAGAGGGGGAGTTACTCCCTCTCTCTGAACCCCCGCAAGGTGGAGTGTCTGATGGGGACAGTATAGAGGGGGAGGGGGGTACTCTCTCTCTCTCTCACCACCGCAGGATGGAGTGTTTGATGGGGACAGTGTAGAGGGGGAGTTACCCTCTCTCTGACCCCAGCAGGGTGGAGTGTTTGATGGGGACAGTGTAGAGGGGGTGTTACTCTCTCTCTGACACCCCGCAGGGTGGAGTGTTTGATGGGGACAGTGTAGAGGGGGAGTTATTCTCTCTCTGACCCCCGCAGGGTGGAGTGTTTGATGGGGACAGTGTAGAGCGGGAATTAATCTCTGTCTCTGACCCCTGCAGTGTGGAGTGCCTGATAGGGACAGCGTAGAGGGGGAGTTACTCTCTCTCTCTCTCTCTCTGACACCCGCAAGGTGGAGTGTTTGATGGAGACAGTGTAGAGGGGGAGTTACTCTCTCTCTCTGACCCCCCGCAAGGTGGAGTGTTTGATTTGGACAGTGTAGAGGGGGAGCTACTCTCTCTCTCTGACACCCGCAGGGTGGAGTGTTTGATGGGGACAGCATAGAGGGGGAGTTACTCTCTCTCTCTGACCCCCGCAGCGTGGAGTGCCTGATGGCGACAGTGTAGATGCGAAGTTACTCTTTCTCTCACAACCCCAGGGTGGAGTGTTTGATGGGGACAGTGTAGAGGGGGAGTTATTCTCTCTCTGACCCCCGCAGGGTGGAGTGTTTGATGGGGACAGTGTAGAGCAGAATTAATCTCTGTCTCTGACCCCTGCAGTGTGGAGTGTCTGATAGGGACAGCGTAGAGGGGGAGTTACTCTCTCTCTCTCTCTGACACCCGCAAGGTGGAGTGTTGGATGGAGACAGTGTAGAGGGGGAGTTACTCTCTCTCTGACCCCGGCAGGGTTGAGTGTTTGATGAGGACAGTGTAGATGGAGAGTAACTCTCTCTCTCTGACACCCGCATGGAAGAGTGTTTGATGGGGACAGTGTAGATGGAGAGTAACTCTCTCTCTCTGACACCCGCATGGTGGAGTGTTTGATGTGGACAGTGTAGAGGGGGAGTTACTCTCTCTCTGACCCCCCGTAGGCTGGATTGTTTGATGGAGACAGTGTAGAGGGGGAGTTACTCTCTCTCTGACCCCGGCAGGTTGGAGTGTTTGATGGTGACATTGCAGAGGGGGAGTTACTCTCTCTCTGACCCCCCCCAGGGTGGAGTGTCTGATGGGCACAGTGTAGAGGGGGAGTTACTCTCTCTCTGATACCCTGGAGGGTGGAGTGTTTGATGGGGACAGCGTAGAGGGGGAGTTACTCTCTCTCTGACCCCCGCAGGGTGGAGTCTTTGATTGCGACAGTGTAGACAGGAAGTTACTCTCTCTCTGACACCCGCAGGGTGGAGTGTTTGATGGGGACAGTGTAGAGGGGGAGTTACTCTCTCTCTGCCGCCCCGCAGGGTCGGGTGTTTGATTTGGACAGTGTAGAGGGGGAGTTACTCTCTCTCTGACCCCCGCAGGGTGGAGTGTGTGATGGGCTCAGTGTAGAGGGGCAGTTACTCTCTCTCTGACCCCCGCAGTGTGGAGTGTTTGATGGGGAGAGTGGAGAGGGGGAGTTAGTCTTGCTCTCTAACCCCCGCAGGGTGGAGTGTTTGATGGGGACAGTGTAGAGGGGGAGTTACTCTCTCTCTGATACCCCTTAGGGTGGAGTGTTTGATGGGGGCAGTGTAGAGGAGGAGTTACACTCTCTCTGGCCCTCCGTAGGCTGGATAGTTTGATGGAGACAATGTAGAGGGGGAGTTATTCTCTCTCTGACCCCCAACAGAGTGGAGTCTTTGATTGCGACAGTGTAGAGGGGGAGTTACTTTCTCTCGGACACCCGCAGGGTGGAGTGCTTGATGTTGACAGCGTAGAGGGGGAGTTACTCTCTCTCTCTCTGACCAACGAAAGGTGGAGTGTTTGATGGGGACAGTGTAAATGGGGAGTTACTCTCTCTCCCTGCCGCCCCGCAGAATGGAGTGTTTGATTTGGACATTGTAGAGGGGGAGTTACTCTCTCTCTCTCTGACACCCGCAGGTTGGTGTGTTTGATGGTGACATTGCAGAGGGAGAGTTACTCTCTCTCTGACCCCCACAGGGTGTACTCTTTGATTTGAACAGTGCAGAGGGGCAGTTACTCTCTCTCTGAACCCCGCAGGGTGGATTGTCTGATGGGGACAGTGTGGAGGGTGAGTTACTCTCTCTCTGGCCCCCACAGAGTGGAGTCTTTGATTGCAACAGTGTAGAGGGGGAGTTGCTCTCTGACACCCGCAGGGTGGAGTGTTTGATGGGGGGAGTGTAGAGGGGGAGTTACTCTCTATCTTTGACCACCGTAGGGTGGTGTTTTTGATGGGAACAGTGTAGAGGGGGAGTTACTCTCTCTCTGACCCCGCAGGGTGGAGTGTTTGATGGGGACAGTGTAGAGGGGGTGTTACTCTCTCTCTCTCTGAACCCCGCAAGGTGAAGTTTCAGATGGGGACAGTGGAGAGGGGGAGTTACTCACTCTCTGACCCCCGTAGCGTGGAGTGTCTGATGGGGACAGTATAGAGGGGAGGGGGAGTTACTCTCTCTCTGACCCCCCGCAAGGTGGAGTGTTTGATTTGGACAGAGTAGAGGGGGAGTTACTCTCTCTCTGACCTCGGCAGGGTGGAGTGTTTGATGGGGACAGTGTAGAGGGGGAGTTACTCCCTCTCTCTGAACCCCCGCAGGGTGGAGTGTCTGATGGGGACAGTATAGAGGGGGAGGGGGGTACTCTCTCTCTCTCTCACCACCGCAGGATGGAGTGTTTGATGGGGACAGTGTAGAGGGGGAGTTACCCTCTCTCTGACCCCAGCAGGGTGGAGTGTTGGATAGGGACAGTGTAGAGGGGGAGTTACCCTCTCTCTGACACCCCGCAGGGTGGAGTGTTTGATGGGGACAGTGTAGAGGGGGAGTTATTCTCTCTCTGACCCCCGCAGGGTGGAGTGTTTGATGGGGACAGTGTAGAGCGGAATTAATCTCTGTCTCTGACCCCTGCAGTGTGGAGTGTCTGATAGGGACAGCGTAGAGGGGGAGTTACTCTCTCTCTCTCTCTGACACCCGCAAGGTGGAGTGTTTGATGGAGACAGTGTAGAGGGGGAGTTACTCTCTCTCTCTGACCCCCCGTAAGGTGGAGTGTTTGATTTGGACAGTGTAGAGGGGGAGCTACTCTCTCTCTCTGACACCCGCAGGGTGGAGTGTTTGATGGGGACAGCATAGAGGGGGAGTTACTCTCTCTCTCTGACCCCCGCAGCGTGGAGTGCCTGATGGCAACAGTGTAGATGCGAAGTTACTCTCTCTCTCACAACCCCAGGGTGGAGTGTTTGATGGGGACAGTGTAGAGGGGGAGTTATTCTCTCTCTGACCCCCACAGGGTGGAGTGTTTGATGGGGACAGTGTAGAGCGGAATTAATCTCTGTCTCTGACCCCTGCAGTGTGGAGTGCCTGATAGGGACAGCGTAGAGGGGGAGTTACTCTCTCTCTCTCTCTCTCTCTGACACCCGCAAGGTGGAGTGTTTGATGGAGACAGTGTAGAGGTGGAGTTACTCTCTCTCTCTGACCCCCCGCAAGGTGGAGTGTTTGATTTGGACAGTGTAGAGGGGGAGCTACTCTCTCTCTCTGACACCCGCAGGGTGGAGTGTTTGATGGGGACAGCATAGAGGGGGAGTTACTCTCTCTCTCTGACCCCCGCAGTGTGGAGTGCCTGATGGCGACAGTGTAGATGCGAAGTTACTCTTTCTCTCACAACCCCAGGGTGGAGTGTTTGATGGGGACAGTGTAGAGGGGGAGTTATTCTCTCTCTGACCCCCGCAGGGTGGAGTGTTTGATGGGGACAGTGTAGAGCAGAATTAATCTCTGTCTCTGACCCCTGCAGTGTGGAGTGTCTGATAGGGACAGCGTAGAGGGGGAGTTACTCTCTCTCTCTCTCTGACACCCGCAAGGTGGAGTGTTGGATGGAGACAGTGTAGAGGGGGAGTTACTCTCTCTCTGACCCCGGCAGGGTTGAGTGTTTGATGAGGACAGTGTAGATGGAGAGTAACTCTCTCTCTCTGACACCTGCATGGAAGAGTGTTTGATGGGGACAGTGTAGATGGAGAGTAACTCTCTCTCTCTGACACCCGCATGGTGGAGTGTTTGATGTGGACAGTGTAGAGGGGGAGTTACTCTCTCTCTGACCCCCCGTAGGCTGGATTGTTTGATGGAGACAGTGTAGAGGGGGAGTTACTCTCTCTCTGACCCCGGCAGGTTGGAGTGTTTGATGGTGACATTGCAGAGGGGGAGTTACTCTCTCTCTGACCCCCCCCAGGGTGGAGTGTCTGATGGGCACAGTGTAGAGGGGGAGTTACTCTCTCTCTGATACCCTGGAGGGTGGAGTGTTTGATGGGGACAGCGTAGAGGGGGAGTTACTCTCTCTCTGACCCCCGCAGGGTGGAGTCTTTGATTGCGACAGTGTAGACAGGAAGTTACTCTCTCTCTGACACCCGCAGGGTGGAGTGTTTGATGGGGACAGTGTAGAGGGGGAGTTACTCTCTCTCTGCCGCCCCGCAGGGTCGGGTGTTTGATTTGGACAGTGTAGAGGGGGAGTTACTCTCTCTCTGACCCCCGCAGGGTGGAGTGTGTGATGGGCTCAGTGTAGAGGGGCAGTTACTCTCTCTCTGACCCCCGCAGTGTGGAGTGTTTGATGGGGAGAGTGGAGAGGGGGAGTTAGTCTTGCTCTCTAACCCCCGCAGGGTGGAGTGTTTGATGGGGACAGTGTAGAGGGGGAGTTACTCTCTCTCTGATACCCCTTAGGGTGGAGTGTTTGATGGGGGCAGTGTAGAGGAGGAGTTACACTCTCTCTGGCCCTCCGTAGGCTGGATAGTTTGATGGAGACAATGTAGAGGGGGAGTTATTCTCTCTCTGACCCCCAACAGAGTGGAGTCTTTGATTGCGACAGTGTAGAGGGGGAGTTACTTTCTCTCGGACACCCGCAGGGTGGAGTGCTTGATGTTGACAGCGTAGAGGGGGAGTTACTCTCTCTCTCTCTGACCAACGAAAGGTGGAGTGTTTGATGGGGACAGTGTAAATGGGGAGTTACTCTCTCTCCCTGCCGCCCCGCAGAATGGAGTGTTTGATTTGGACATTGTAGAGCGGGAGTTACTCTCTCTCTCTCTGACACCCGCAGGTTGGTGTGTTTGATGGTGACATTGCAGAGGGCGAGTTACTCTCTCTCTGACCCCCACAGGGTGTACTCTTTGATTTGAACAGTGCAGAGGGGCAGTTACTCTCTCTCTGAACCCCGCAGGGTGGATTGTCTGATGGGGACAGTGTGGAGGGTGAGTTACTCTCTCTCTGGCCCCCACAGAGTGGAGTCTTTGATTGCAACAGTGTAGAGGGGGAGTTGCTCTCTGACACCCGCAGGGTGGAGTGTTTGATGGGGGGAGTGTAGAGGGGGAGTTACTCTCTATCTTTGACCACCGTAGGGTGGTGTTTTTGATGGGAACAGTGTAGAGGGGGAGTTACTCTCTCTCTGACCCCGCAGGGTGGAGTGTTTGATGGGGACAGTGTAGAGGGGGTGTTACTCTCTCTCTCTCTGAACCCCGCAAGGTGAAGTTTCAGATGGGGACAGTGGAGAGGGGGAGTTACTCACTCTCTGACCCCCGTAGCGTGGAGTGTCTGATGGGGACAGTATAGAGGGGAGGGGGAGTTACTCTCTCTCTGACCCCCCGCAAGGTGGAGTGTTTGATTTGGACAGAGTAGAGGGGGAGTTACACTCTCTGACCTCGGCAGGGTGGAGTGTTTGATGGGGACAGTGTAGAGGGGGAGTTACTCTCTCTCTGACCCCGGCAGGTTGGCGTGTTTGTTGGGGTCAGAGAACAGGGTGTGTTACTCACTCTCTGACCCCGGCAGGGTGGAGTGTTTGATGGGAACAGTGTAGATTGAGAGTAACTCTCTCTCTCTCTGAACCCGCATGGTGGAGTGTTTGATGTGGACAGTGTAGAGGGGGAGTTACACTCTCTCTGACCCCCCGTAGGCTGGATTGTTTGATGGGGACATTGCAGAGGGGGAGTTACTCTCTCTCTGACCCCCGCAATGTTGGATTGTTTGATGGTGACATTGCAGAGGGGGAGTTACTCTCTCTCTGACCCCCCGCAGGGTGGAGTGTCTGATGGGCACAGTGTAAAGGGGGAGTTACTCTCTCTCTGACCCCCCGCAGGGTGGAGTGTCTGATGGGCACAGTGTAGAGGGGGAGTTACTCTCCCTCTGACCCCCGCAGGGTGGTGTGTTTGATGGGGACAGTGTAGAGGGGGAATTACTCTCTCTCTGAACCCCGCAGGGTGGAGTGTTTGATGTTGACAGTGTAGAGGGGGAGTTACTCTCTCTCTGACCCCGGCAGGTTGGAGTGTTTGATGGTGACATTGCAGAGTGGGAGTTACTCTGTCTCTGACCCCCCCCAGGGTGGAGTGTCTGATGGGCACAGTGTAGAGGGGGAGTTACTCTCTCTCTGATACCCCGGAGGGTGGAGTGTTTGATGGGGACAGCGTAGAGGGGGAGTTACTCTCTCTCTCTGACACCCGCAGGGTGGAGTGTTTGATGGGGACAGTATAGAGGGGGAGTTACTCTCTCTCTGCCGCCCCGCAGGGTGGAGTGTTTGATTTGGACAGTGTAGAGGGGGAGTTACTCTCTCTCTGACCCCCGCAGGGTGGAGTGTTTGATGGGGAGAGTGTAGAGGGGGAGTTAGTCTCGCTCTCTAACCCCCGCAGGGTGGTGTATTTGATGGGGGCAGTGTAGAGGGGGAGTTACTCTCTCTCTGACCCCCAACAGAGTGGAGTCTTTGATTGCGACAGTGTAGAGGGGGAGTTACTCTCTCTCCGACCCCGGCAGGTTGGCGTGTTTGTTGGGGTCAGAGAACAGGGTGTGTTACTCTCTCTCTGACCCCGGCAGGGTGGAGTGTTTGATGGGAACAGTGTAGATGGAGAGTAACTCTCTCTCTCTGACCCCGGCAGGGTGGAGTGTTTGATGGGAACAGTGTAGAGGGGGAGTTACACTCTCTCTGACCCCCAGTAGGCTGGATTGTTTGATGGGGACATTGCAGAGGAGGAGTTACTCTCTCTCTGACCCCCGCAATGTTGGATTGTTTGATGGTGACATTGCAGAGGAGGAGTTACTCTCTCTCTGACCCCCGCAATGTTGGATTGTTTGATGGTGACATTGCAGAGGGGGAGTTACTCTCTCTCTGACCCCCCGCAGGGTGGAGTGTCTGATGGGCACAGTGTAGAGGGGGAGTTACTCTCTCTCTGACCCCCGCAGAGTGGTGTGTTTGATGGGGACAGTGTAGAGGGGGAGTTACACTCTCTCTGACCCCCCGTAGGCTGGATTGTTTGATGGAGACAGTGTAGAGGGGGAGTTACTCTCTCTATGAACCCCGCAGGGTGGAGTGTTTGATGTTGACAGCGTAGAGGGGGAGTTACTCTCTCTCTCTCTGACCAACGCAAGGTGGAGTGTTTGATGGGGACAGTGTAAAGGGGGAGTTACTCTCTCTCTCTGCCACCCCGCAGAGTGGAGTGTTTGATTTGGACAGTGTAGAGGGGGAGTTACTCTCTCTCTGACCCCCGCAGGGTGGAGTGTTTGATGCAGGGAGTGTAGAGGGGGAGTTACTCTCTATCTCTGACTACCGTAGGGTGGTGTTTTTGATGGGAACAGTGTAGAGGGGGAGTTACTCTCTCTCTGACCCCCGCAGGTTGGAGTGTTTGATGGGGACAGTGTAGAGGGGGTGTTACTCTCTCTCTCTCTGAATCCCGCAAGGTGAAGTTTCAGATGGGGACAGTGTAGAGGGGGAGTTACTCACTCTCTGACCCCCGTAGCATGGAGTGTCTGATGGGGACAGTATAGAGGGGAGGGGGAGTTACTCTCTCTCTCTGACCCCCCGCAAGGTGGAGTGTTTGATTTGGACAGTGTAGAGGGGCAGTTACTCTCTCTCTGACACCGGCAGGTTGGCGTGATTGTTGGGGTCAGAGAACAGGGTGTGTTACTCTCTCTCTGACCCCGGCAGGGTGGAGTGTTTGATGGGGACAGTGTAGATTGAGAGTAACTCTCTCACTCTGACACCCGCATGGTGGATTGTTTGATGTGGACAGTGTAGAAGGGGAGTTACACTCTCTCTGACCCCCCGTAGGCTGGATTGTTAGATGGAGACAGTGTAGAGGGGGAGTTACTCTCTCTCTGACCCCGGCAGGTTGGAGTGTTTGATGGTGACATTGCAGAGTGAGAGTTACTCTCTCTCTGACCCCCCCCAGGGTGGAGTGTCTGATGGGCACAGTGTAGAGGGGGAGTTACTCTCTCTCTGATACCCCAGAGGGTGGAGTGTTTGATGGGCACAGCGTAGAGGGGGAGTTACTCTCTCTCTCTCTGACCAACGCAAGGTGGAGTGTTTGATGGGGACAGTGTAAAGGGCGAGTTACTCTCTCTCTCTGCCGCCCCGCAGAATGGAGTGTTTGATTTGGACGTGGTAGAGGGGGAGTTACTCTCTCTCTCTGACACCCGCAGGTTGGAGAGTTTGATGGTGACATTGCAGAGGGGGAGTTACTCTCTCTCTGACCCCCAAAGGGTGTACTCTTTGATTTGAACAGTGCAGAGGGGCAGTTACTCTCTCTCTGAACCCCGCAGGGTGGATTGTCTGATGGGGACAGTGTAGAGGGTGAGTTACTCTCTCTCTGGCCCCCACAGAGTGGAGTCTTTGATTGCAACAGTGTAGAGGGGGTGTTACTCTCTCTCTGACACCCGCAGGGTGGAGTGTTTGATGGGGGGAGTGTAGAGGGGGAGTTACTCTCTATCTTTGACCACCGTAGGGTGGAATGTTTGATTTGGACAGCGTAGAGGGGGAGTTACTCTCTCTCTGACACCCGCATGGTGGAGTGTTTGATGTGGACAGTGTAGAGGGGGAGTTACACTCTCTCTGACCCCCCGTAGGCTGGATTGTTTGATGGAGACAGTGTAGAGGGGGAGTTACTCTCTCTCTGACCCCGGCAGGTTGGAGTGTTTGATGGTGACATTGCAGAGGGGGAGTTACTCTCTCTCTGACCCCCCCCAGGGTGGAGTGTCTGATGGGCACAGTGTAGAGGGGGATTAATCTCTCTCTGATACCCCGGAGAGTGGAGTGTTTGATGGGGACAGCGTAGAGGGGGAGTTACTCTCTCTTTGACCCCCGCAGGGTGGAGTGTTTGATTTGGACAGTGTAGAGGGGGAGTTACTCTCTCTCTGATCCCCGCAGGGTGGAGTGTTTGATGGGGAGAGTGTAGAGGGGGAGTTTGTCTCGCTCTCTAACCCCCGCAGGGTGGAGTGTTTGATGGGGACAGTGTAGATGGAGAGTAACTCTCTCTGACACCCGCATTGTGGAATGTTTGATGTGGACAGTTTCGAGGAGGAGGGTTACTCTCTCTCTCTCTCACCCCCGCAGTTTGGAGTGCTGATTTGGACAGTGTAGAGAGGGAGTTACTCTCTCTCTGATACCCCGTAGGGTGGAGTGTTTGATGGAGACAGTGTAGAGGGGGAGTTACTCTCTCTCTGATACACCATAGGGTGGAGTGATTGATGTGGACAGTGTAAAGGGGGAGTTACCTTCTCTCTGACCCCCCGCAGGGTGCAGTGTTTGATGGGGACAGTGTAGAGGGGGAATTACTCTCTCTCTGACCCCCGCAGGTTGGAGTGTTTGATCTGGACAGTGTAGAGGGGGAGTTACTCTCTCTCTGACCCCCGCAGGGTGGAGTGTTTGATGGGGAGAGTGTAGAGGGGGAGTTACTCTCTATCTCTGAAACCTGTAGGGTGGTGCCTTTGATGGGGACAGTGTAGAGGGGGAGTTAGTCTCGCTCTCTAACCCCCGCAGGGTGGAGTGTTTGATTGGGACAGTGTAGAGAGGGAGTTACTCTCTCTCTCTGACCCCCGCAGGGAGGAGAGTTTGATGGGGACAGTGTAGAGGGGGAGTTACTCCCTCTCTCTGAACCCCCGCAAGGTGGAGTGTCTGATGGGGACAGTATAGAGGGGGAGGGGGGGTACTCTCTCTCTCTCTCACCACCGCAGGATGGAGTGTTTGATGGGGACAGTGTAGAGGGGGAGTTACCCTCTCTCTGACCCCAGCAGGGTGGAGTGTTTGATGGGGACAGTGTAGAGGGGGTGTTACTCTCTCTCTGACACCCCGCAGGGTGGAGTGTTTGATGGGGACAGTGTAGAGGGGGAGTTATTCTCTCTCTGACCCCCGCAGGGTGGAGTGTTTGATGGGGACAGTGTAGAGCGGGAATTAATCTCTGTCTCTGACCCCTGCAGTGTGGAGTGCCTGATAGGGACAGCGTAGAGGGGGAGTTACTCTCTCTCTCTCTCTCTCTGACACCCGCAAGGTGGAGTGTTTGATGGAGACAGTGTAGAGGGGGAGTTACTCTCTCTCTCTGACCCCCCGCAAGGTGGAGTGTTTGATTTGGACAGTGTAGAGGGGGAGCTACTCTCTCTCTCTGACACCCGCAGGGTGGAGTGTTTGATGGGGACAGCATAGAGGGGGAGTTACTCTCTCTCTCTGACCCCCGCAGCGTGGAGTGCCTGATGGCGACAGTGTAGATGCGAAGTTACTCTTTCTCTCACAACCCCAGGGTGGAGTGTTTGATGGGGACAGTGTAGAGGGGGAGTTATTCTCTCTCTGACCCCCGCAGGGTGGAGTGTTTGATGGGGACAGTGTAGAGCAGAATTAATCTCTGTCTCTGACCCCTGCAGTGTGGAGTGTCTGATAGGGACAGCGTAGAGGGGGAGTTACTCTCTCTCTCTCTCTGACACCCGCAAGGTGGAGTGTTGGATGGAGACAGTGTAGAGGGGGAGTTACTCTCTCTCTGACCCCGGCAGGGTTGAGTGTTTGATGAGGACAGTGTAGATGGAGAGTAACTCTCTCTCTCTGACACCCGCATGGAAGAGTGTTTGATGGGGACAGTGTAGATGGAGAGTAACTCTCTCTCTCTGACACCCGCATGGTGGAGTGTTTGATGTGGACAGTGTAGAGGGGGAGTTACTCTCTCTCTGACCCCCCGTAGGCTGGATTGTTTGATGGAGACAGTGTAGAGGGGGAGTTACTCTCTCTCTGACCCCGGCAGGTTGGAGTGTTTGATGGTGACATTGCAGAGGGGGAGTTACTCTCTCTCTGACCCCCCCCAGGGTGGAGTGTCTGATGGGCACAGTGTAGAGGGGGAGTTACTCTCTCTCTGATACCCTGGAGGGTGGAGTGTTTGATGGGGACAGCGTAGAGGGGGAGTTACTCTCTCTCTGACCCCCGCAGGGTGGAGTCTTTGATTGCGACAGTGTAGACAGGAAGTTACTCTCTCTCTGACACCCGCAGGGTGGAGTGTTTGATGGGGACAGTGTAGAGGGGGAGTTACTCTCTCTCTGCCGCCCCGCAGGGTCGGGTGTTTGATTTGGACAGTGTAGAGGGGGAGTTACTCTCTCTCTGACCCCCGCAGGGTGGAGTGTTTGATGGGGACAGTGTAGAGGGGGAGTTACTCTCTCTCTGATACCCCTTAGGGTGGAGTGTTTGATGGGGGCAGTGTAGAGGAGGAGTTACACTCTCTCTGGCCCTCCGTAGGCTGGATAGTTTGATGGAGACAATGTAGAGGGGGAGTTATTCTCTCTCTGACCCCCAACAGAGTGGAGTCTTTGATTGCGACAGTGTAGAGGGGGAGTTACTTTCTCTCGGACACCCGCAGGGTGGAGTGCTTGATGTTGACAGCGTAGAGGGGGAGTTACTCTCTCTCTCTCTGACCAACGAAAGGTGGAGTGTTTGATGGGGACAGTGTAAATGGGGAGTTACTCTCTCTCCCTGCCGCCCCGCAGAATGGAGTGTTTGATTTGGACATTGTAGAGGGGGAGTTACTCTCTCTCTCTCTGACACCCGCAGGTTGGTGTGTTTGATGGTGACATTGCAGAGGGAGAGTTACTCTCTCTCTGACCCCCACAGGGTGTACTCTTTGATTTGAACAGTGCAGAGGGGCAGTTACTCTCTCTCTGAACCCCGCAGGGTGGATTGTCTGATGGGGACAGTGTGGAGGGTGAGTTACTCTCTCTCTGGCCCCCACAGAGTGGAGTCTTTGATTGCAACAGTGTAGAGGGGGAGTTGCTCTCTGACACCCGCAGGGTGGAGTGTTTGATGGGGGGAGTGTAGAGGGGGAGTTACTCTCTATCTTTGACCACCGTAGGGTGGTGTTTTTGATGGGAACAGTGTAGAGGGGGAGTTACTCTCTCTCTGACCCCGCAGGGTGGAGTGTTTGATGGGGACAGTGTAGAGGGGGTGTTACTCTCTCTCTCTCTGAACCCCGCAAGGTGAAGTTTCAGATGGGGACAGTGGAGAGGGGGAGTTACTCACTCTCTGACCCCCGTAGCGTGGAGTGTCTGATGGGGACAGTATAGAGGGGAGGGGGAGTTACTCTCTCTCTGACCCCCCGCAAGGTGGAGTGTTTGATTTGGACAGAGTAGAGGGGGAGTTACTCTCTCTCTGACCTCGGCAGGGTGGAGTGTTTGATGGGGACAGTGTAGAGGGGGAGTTACTCCCTCTCTCTGAACCCCCGCAGGGTGGAGTGTCTGATGGGGACAGTATAGAGGGGGAGGGGGGTACTCTCTCTCTCTCTCACCACCGCAGGATGGAGTGTTTGATGGGGACAGTGTAGAGGGGGAGTTACCCTCTCTCTGACCCCAGCAGGGTGGAGTGTTGGATAGGGACAGTGTAGAGGGGGAGTTACCCTCTCTCTGACACCCCGCAGGGTGGAGTGTTTGATGGGGACAGTGTAGAGGGGGAGTTATTCTCTCTCTGACCCCCGCAGGGTGGAGTGTTTGATGGGGACAGTGTAGAGCGGAATTAATCTCTGTCTCTGACCCCTGCAGTGTGGAGTGTCTGATAGGGACAGCGTAGAGGGGGAGTTACTCTCTCTCTCTCTCTGACACCCGCAAGGTGGAGTGTTTGATGGAGACAGTGTAGAGGGGGAGTTACTCTCTCTCTCTGACCCCCCGTAAGGTGGAGTGTTTGATTTGGACAGTGTAGAGGGGGAGCTACTCTCTCTCTCTGACACCCGCAGGGTGGAGTGTTTGATGGGGACAGCATAGAGGGGGAGTTACTCTCTCTCTCTGACCCCCGCAGCGTGGAGTGCCTGATGGCAACAGTGTAGATGCGAAGTTACTCTCTCTCTCACAACCCCAGGGTGGAGTGTTTGATGGGGACAGTGTAGAGGGGGAGTTATTCTCTCTCTGACCCCCACAGGGTGGAGTGTTTGATGGGGACAGTGTAGAGCGGAATTAATCTCTGTCTCTGACCCCTGCAGTGTGGAGTGCCTGATAGGGACAGCGTAGAGGGGGAGTTACTCTCTCTCTCTCTCTCTCTCTGACACCCGCAAGGTGGAGTGTTTGATGGAGACAGTGTAGAGGTGGAGTTACTCTCTCTCTCTGACCCCCCGCAAGGTGGAGTGTTTGATTTGGACAGTGTAGAGGGGGAGCTACTCTCTCTCTCTGACACCCGCAGGGTGGAGTGTTTGATGGGGACAGCATAGAGGGGGAGTTACTCTCTCTCTCTGACCCCCGCAGTGTGGAGTGCCTGATGGCGACAGTGTAGATGCGAAGTTACTCTTTCTCTCACAACCCCAGGGTGGAGTGTTTGATGGGGACAGTGTAGAGGGGGAGTTATTCTCTCTCTGACCCCCGCAGGGTGGAGTGTTTGATGGGGACAGTGTAGAGCAGAATTAATCTCTGTCTCTGACCCCTGCAGTGTGGAGTGTCTGATAGGGACAGCGTAGAGGGGGAGTTACTCTCTCTCTCTCTCTGACACCCGCAAGGTGGAGTGTTGGATGGAGACAGTGTAGAGGGGGAGTTACTCTCTCTCTGACCCCGGCAGGGTTGAGTGTTTGATGAGGACAGTGTAGATGGAGAGTAACTCTCTCTCTCTGACACCTGCATGGAAGAGTGTTTGATGGGGACAGTGTAGATGGAGAGTAACTCTCTCTCTCTGACACCCGCATGGTGGAGTGTTTGATGTGGACAGTGTAGAGGGGGAGTTACTCTCTCTCTGACCCCCCGTAGGCTGGATTGTTTGATGGAGACAGTGTAGAGGGGGAGTTACTCTCTCTCTGACCCCGGCAGGTTGGAGTGTTTGATGGTGACATTGCAGAGGGGGAGTTACTCTCTCTCTGACCCCCCCCAGGGTGGAGTGTCTGATGGGCACAGTGTAGAGGGGGAGTTACTCTCTCTCTGATACCCTGGAGGGTGGAGTGTTTGATGGGGACAGCGTAGAGGGGGAGTTACTCTCTCTCTGACCCCCGCAGGGTGGAGTCTTTGATTGCGACAGTGTAGACAGGAAGTTACTCTCTCTCTGACACCCGCAGGGTGGAGTGTTTGATGGGGACAGTGTAGAGGGGGAGTTACTCTCTCTCTGCCGCCCCGCAGGGTCGGGTGTTTGATTTGGACAGTGTAGAGGGGGAGTTACTCTCTCTCTGACCCCCGCAGGGTGGAGTGTGTGATGGGCTCAGTGTAGAGGGGCAGTTACTCTCTCTCTGACCCCCGCAGTGTGGAGTGTTTGATGGGGAGAGTGGAGAGGGGGAGTTAGTCTTGCTCTCTAACCCCCGCAGGGTGGAGTGTTTGATGGGGACAGTGTAGAGGGGGAGTTACTCTCTCTCTGATACCCCTTAGGGTGGAGTGTTTGATGGGGGCAGTGTAGAGGAGGAGTTACACTCTCTCTGGCCCTCCGTAGGCTGGATAGTTTGATGGAGACAATGTAGAGGGGGAGTTATTCTCTCTCTGACCCCCAACAGAGTGGAGTCTTTGATTGCGACAGTGTAGAGGGGGAGTTACTTTCTCTCGGACACCCGCAGGGTGGAGTGCTTGATGTTGACAGCGTAGAGGGGGAGTTACTCTCTCTCTCTCTGACCAACGAAAGGTGGAGTGTTTGATGGGGACAGTGTAAATGGGGAGTTACTCTCTCTCCCTGCCGCCCCGCAGAATGGAGTGTTTGATTTGGACATTGTAGAGCGGGAGTTACTCTCTCTCTCTCTGACACCCGCAGGTTGGTGTGTTTGATGGTGACATTGCAGAGGGCGAGTTACTCTCTCTCTGACCCCCACAGGGTGTACTCTTTGATTTGAACAGTGCAGAGGGGCAGTTACTCTCTCTCTGAACCCCGCAGGGTGGATTGTCTGATGGGGACAGTGTGGAGGGTGAGTTACTCTCTCTCTGGCCCCCACAGAGTGGAGTCTTTGATTGCAACAGTGTAGAGGGGGAGTTGCTCTCTGACACCCGCAGGGTGGAGTGTTTGATGGGGGGAGTGTAGAGGGGGAGTTACTCTCTATCTTTGACCACCGTAGGGTGGTGTTTTTGATGGGAACAGTGTAGAGGGGGAGTTACTCTCTCTCTGACCCCGCAGGGTGGAGTGTTTGATGGGGACAGTGTAGAGGGGGTGTTACTCTCTCTCTCTCTGAACCCCGCAAGGTGAAGTTTCAGATGGGGACAGTGGAGAGGGGGAGTTACTCACTCTCTGACCCCCGTAGCGTGGAGTGTCTGATGGGGACAGTATAGAGGGGAGGGGGAGTTACTCTCTCTCTGACCCCCCGCAAGGTGGAGTGTTTGATTTGGACAGAGTAGAGGGGGAGTTACTCTCTCTCTGACCTCGGCAGGGTGGAGTGTTTGATGGGGACAGTGTAGAGGGGGAGTTACTCCCTCTCTCTGAACCCCCGCAGGGTGGAGTGTCTGATGGGGACAGTATAGAGGGGGAGGGGGGTACTCTCTCTCTCTCTCACCACCGCAGGATGGAGTGTTTGATGGGGACAGTGTAGAGGGGGAGTTACCCTCTCTCTGACCCCAGCAGGGTGGAGTGTTGGATAGGGACAGTGTAGAGGGGGAGTTACCCTCTCTCTGACACCCCGCAGGGTGGAGTGTTTGATGGGGACAGTGTAGAGGGGGAGTTATTCTCTCTCTGACCCCCGCAGGGTGGAGTGTTTGATGGGGACAGTGTAGAGCGGAATTAATCTCTGTCTCTGACCCCTGCAGTGTGGAGTGTCTGATAGGGACAGCGTAGAGGGGGAGTTACTCTCTCTCTCTCTCTCTGACACCCGCAAGGTGGAGTGTTTGATGGAGACAGTGTAGAGGGGGAGTTACTCTCTCTCTCTGACCCCCCGTAAGGTGGAGTGTTTGATTTGGACAGTGTAGAGGGGGAGCTACTCTCTCTCTCTGACACCCGCAGGGTGGAGTGTTTGATGGGGACAGCATAGAGGGGGAGTTACTCTCTCTCTCTGACCCCCGCAGCGTGGAGTGCCTGATGGCAACAGTGTAGATGCGAAGTTACTCTCTCTCTCACAACCCCAGGGTGGAGTGTTTGATGGGGACAGTGTAGAGGGGGAGTTATTCTCTCTCTGACCCCCACAGGGTGGAGTGTTTGATGGGGACAGTGTAGAGCGGAATTAATCTCTGTCTCTGACCCCTGCAGTGTGGAGTGTCTGATAGGGACAGCGTAGAGGGGGAGTTACTCTCTCTCTCTCTCTGACACCCGCAAGGTGGAGTGTTTGATGGAGACAGTGTAGAGGGGGAGTTACTCTCTCTCTCTGACCCCCCGCAAGGTGGAGTGTTTGATTTGGACAGTGTAGAGGGGGAGTTACTCTCTCTCTGACCCCGGCAGGGTTGAGTGTTTGATGAGGACAGTGTAGATGGAGAGTAACTCTCTCTCTCTGACACCCGCATGGAAGAGTGTTTGATGGAGACAGTGTAGATGGAGAGTAACTCTCTCTCTCTGACACCCGCATGGTGGAGTGTTTGATGTGGACAGTGTAGAGGGGGAGTTACTCTCTCTCTGACCCCCCGTAGGCTGGATTGTTTGATGGAGACAGTGTAGAGGGGGAGTTACTCTCTCTCTGACCCCCGCAAGTTGGATTGTTTGATGGGGACAGTGTACAGGGGGAGTTACTCTCTCTCTGCCGCCCCGCAGGGTCGAGTGTTTGATTTGGACAGTGTAGAGGGGGAGTTACTCTCTCTCTGACTCCCGCAGGGTGGAGTGTGTGATGGGCTCAGTGTAGAGGGGCAGTTACTCTCTCTCTGACCCCCGCAGTGGGGAGTGTTTGATGGGGAGAGTGGAGAGGGGGAGTTAGTCTTGCTCTCTAACCCCCGCAGGGTGGAGTGTTTGATGGGGACAATGTAGAGGGGGAGTTACTCTCTCTCTGATACCCCTTAGGGTGGAGTGTTTGATGGGGACAGTGTAGAGGAGGAGTTACACTCTCTCTGACCCTCCGTAGGCTGGATAGTTTGATGGAGACAGTGTAGAGGGGGAGTTATTCTCTCTCTGAACCCCCAACAGAGTGGAGTCTTTGATTGCGACAGTGTAGAGGGGGAGTTACTCTCTCTCGGACACCCGCAGGGTGGAGTGCTTGATGTTGACAGCGTAGAGGGGGAGTTACTCTCTCTCTCTCTGACCAACGAAAGGTGGAGTGTTTGATGGGGACAGTGTAAAGGGGGAGTTACTCTCTCTCCCTGCCGCCCCGCAGAATGGAGTGTTTGATTTGGACATTGTAGAGGGGGAGTTACTCTCTCTCTCTGACACCCGCAGGTTGGAGTGTTTGATGGTGACATTGCAGAGGGGGAGTTACTCTCTCTCTGACCCCCACAGGGTGTACTCTTTGATTTGAACAGTGCAGAGGGGCAGTTACTCTCTCTCTGAACCCCGCAGGGTGGATTGTCTGATGGGGACAGTGTGGAGGGTGAGTTACTCTCTCTCTGGCCCCCACAGAGTGGAGTCTTTGATTGCAACAGTGTAGAGGGGGAGTTACTCTCTCTCTGACACCCGCAGGGTGGAGTGTTTGATGGGGGGAGTGTAGAGGGGGAGTTACTCTCTATCTTTGACCACCGTAGGGTGGTGTTTTTGTAGAAAACAGTGTAGAGGGGGAGTTACTCTCTATCTTTGACCACCGTAGGGTGGTGTTTTTGATGGGAACAATGTAGAGGGGGAGTTACTCTCTCTCTGACCCCGCAGGGTGGAGTGTTTGACGGGGACAGTGTAGAGGGGGTGTTACTCTCTCTCTCTGAACCCCGCAAGGTGAAGTTTCAGATGGGGACAGTGGAGAGGGGGAGTTACTCACTCTCTGACCCCCGTAGCGTGGAGTGTCTGATGGGGACAGTATAGAGGGGAGGGGGAGTTACTCTCTCTCTCTGACCCCCCGCAAGGTGGAGTGTTTGATTTGGACAGTGTAGAGGGGGAGTTACTCTCTCTCTGACCTCGGCAGGGTGGAGTGTTTGATGGGGACAGTGTAGAGAGGGAGTTACTCTCTCTCTCTGACACCCGCAGGGTGGAGTGTTTGATGTGGACAGTGTAGAGGGGGAGTTACACTCTCTCTGACCCCCCGTAGGCTGGATTGTTTCATGGAGACAGTGTAGAGGGGGAGTTACTCTCTCTCTGACCCCCCGTAGGCTGGATTGTTTGATGGAGACAGTGTAGAGGGGGAGTTACTCTCTCTCTGACCCCGGCAGGTTGGAGTGTTTGATGGTGACATTGCAGAGGGGGAGTTACTCTCTCTCTGACCCTCCCCAGGGTGGAGTGTCTGATGGGCACAGTGTAGAGGGGGAGTTACTCTCTCTCTGACCCCCGCAGGTTGGAGTGTCTGATAGGGACAGCGTAGAGGGGGAGTTACTCTCTCTCTCTCTCTCTGACACCCGCAAGAGGGAGTGTTTGATGGAGACAGTGTCGAGGGGGAGTTACTCTCTCTCTCTGACCCCCCGCAAGGTGGAGTGTTTGATTTGGACAGTGTAGAGGGGGAGCTACTCTCTCTCTCTGACACCCGCAGGGTGGAGTGTTTGATGGGGGCAGCATAGAGGGGGAGTTACTCTCTCTCTCTGACCCCCGCAGGGTGGAGTGCCTGATGGCAACAGTGTAGATGCGAAGTTACTCTCTCACAACCCCAGGGTGGAGTGTTTGATGGGGACAGTGTAGAGGAGGAGTTACTCTCTCTCTGACCCCCGCAGGGTGGAGTGTTTGATGGGGACAGTGTAGAGCGGAATTAATCTCTGTCTCTGACCCCTGCAGTGTGGAGTGTCTGATAGGGACAGCATAGAAGGGGAGTTACACTCTCTCTCTCTCTCTCTCTCTCTCTGACCCCCCGCAAGGTGGAGTGTTTGATTTGGACAGTGTAGAGGGGGAGCTACTCTCTCTCTCTGACACCCGCAGGGTGGAGTGTTTGATGGGGGCAGCATAGAGGGGGAGTTACTCTCTCTCTCTGACCCCCGCAGGGTGGAGTGCCTGATGGCAACAGTGTAGATGCGAAGTTACTCTCTCACAACCCCAGGGTGGAGTGTTTGATGGGGACAGTGTAGAGGAGGAGTTACTCTCTCTCTGACCCCCGCAGGGTGGAGTGTTTGATGGGGACAGTGTAGAGCGGAATTAATCTCTGTCTCTGACCCCTGCAGTGTGGAGTGTCTGATAGGGACAGCATAGAAGGGGAGTTACACTCTCTCTCTCTCTCTCTCTCTCTCTCTGACACCCGCAAGGCGGAGTGTTTGATGGAGACAGTGTAGAGGGGGAGTTACTCTCTCTCTCTGACCCCCGCAGGTTGGAGTGTTTGATGGAGAGAGTGTAGAGGGGGAGTTACTCTCTCTCTGACCCCCGCAGGGTGGAGTGTTTGATGGAGAGAGTGTAGAGGGGGAGTTACTCTCTCTCTGACACCCTGCAGGGTGGAGTGTTTGATGGGGACAGTGTAGAGGGGGAGTTATTCTCTCTCTGACCCCCGCAGGGTGGAGTGTTTGATGGGGACAGTGCAGAGCGGGGATTAATCTCTGTCTCTGACCCCTGCAGTGTGGAGTGTCTGATAGGGACAGCGTAGAGGGGGAGTTACTCTCTCTCTCTCTCTGACACCCGCAAAGTGGAGTGTTTGATGGAGACAGTGTAGAGGGGGAGTTACTCTCTCTCTCTGACCCCCCGCAAGGTGGAGTGTTTGATTTGAACAGTGTAGAGGGGGAGCTACTCTCTCTCTCTGACACCCGCAGGGTGGAGTGTTTGATGGGGACAGCATAAAGGGGGAGTTACTCTCTCTCTCTGACCCCCGCAGGGTGGAGTGCCTGATGGCGACAGTGTAGATGCGAAGTTACTCTCTCTCTCACAACCCCAGGGTGGAGTGTTTGATGGGGACAGTGTAGAGGGGGAGTAACTCTCTCTCTCTCTGACACGCGCAAGGTGGAGTGTTTGATGGAGACAGTGTAGAGGGGGAGTTACTCTCTCTCTCTGACCCCCCGCAAGGCGGAGTGTTTGATTTGGACAGTGTAGAGGGGGAGTTACTCTCTCTCTGACCCCGGCAGGGTTGAGTGTTTGATGAGGACAGTGTAGATGGAGAGTAACTCTCTCTCTTTGACACCCGCATGGAAGAGTGTTTGATGGGGACAGTGTAGAGGGGCAGTTACTCTCTCTCTGACCCCCGCAGTGTGGAGTGTTTGATGGGGAGAGTGGAGAGGGGGAGTTAGTCTCGCTCTCTAACCCCTGCAGGGTGGAGTGTTTGATGGGGACAGTGTAGAGGGGGAGTTACTCTCTCTCCGATACCCCGTAGGGTGGAGTGTTTGATGGGGACAGTGTAGAGGAGGAGTTACGCTCTCTCTGACCCTCCGTAGGCTGGATAGTTTGATGGAGACAGTGTAGAGGGGGAGTTACTCTCTCTCTGACCCCCAACAGAGTGGAGTCTTTGATTGCGACAGTGTAGAGGGGGAGTTACTCTCTCTCGGACACCCGCAGGGTGGAGTGCTTGATGTTGACAGCGTAGAGGGGGAGTTACTCTCCCTCTCTCTGACCAACGCAAGGTGGAGTGTTTGATGGGGACAGTGTAAAGGGCGAGTTACTCTCTCTCTCTGCCGCCCCACAGAATGGAGTGTTTGATTTGGACATTGTAGAGGGGGAGTTACTCTCTCTCTGACCCCCACAGGGTGTACTCTTTGATTTGAACAGTGCAGAAGGGCAGTTACTCTCTCTCTGAACCCCGCAGGGTGGATTGTCTGATGGGGACAGTGTAGAGGGTGAGTTACTCTCTCTCTGGCCCCCACAGAGTGGAGTCTTTGATTGCAACAGTGTAGAGGGGGAGTTACTCTCTCTCTGACACCCGCAGGGTGGAGTGTTTGATGGGGGGAGTGTAGAGGGGGAGTTACTCTCTATCTTTGACCACCGTAGGGTGGTGTTTTTGATGGGAACAGTGTAGAGGGGGAGTTACTCTCTCTCTGACCCCCGCAGGGTGGAGTGTTTGATGGGGACAGTGTAGAGGGGGTGTTACTCTCTCTCCCTGAACCCCGCAAGGTGAAGTTTCAGATGGGGACAGTGGAGAGGGGGAAATACTCACTCTCTGACCCCCGTAGCGTGGAGTGTCTGATGGGGACAGTATAGAGGGGAGGGGGAGTTACTCTCTCCCTCTGACCCCCCACAAGGTGGAGTGTTTGATTTGGACAGTGTAGAGGGGGAGTTACTCTCTCTCTGACCCCGGCAGGTTGGCGTGTTTGTTGGGATCAGAGAACAGGGTGTGTTACTCTCTCTCTGACCCCGGCAGGGTGGAGTGTTTGATGGGGACAGTGTAGATTGAGAGTAACATTCTCTCTCTGAAACCCACATGGTGGAGTGTTTGATGTGGACAGTGTGGAGGGGGAGTTACACTCTCTCTGACCCCCCGTAGGCTGGATTGTTTGATGGAGACATTGCAGAGGGGGAGTTACTCTCTCTCTGACGCCCACAGAGTGGAGTCTTTGATTGCGACAGGGTAGAGGGGGAGTTACTCTCTCTCTGACGCCCACATAGTGGAGAGTTTGATGGGGACAGTGTAGAGGGGGTGTTACTCTCTCTCTGACGCCCACATGGTGGAGTCTTTGATGGGGACAGTGTAGAGGGGGAGTTATACTCTCTCTGACCCCCCGTAGGCTGGATTGTTTGATGGAGACAGTGTAGAGGGGGAGTTAATCTCTCTCTGACCCCCGCAGGTTTGAGTGTTTGATTTGGACAGTGTAGAGGGGGAGTTACTCTCTCTCTGACACCCACAGAGTGGAGTCTTTGACGGGGTCAGTGTAGAGGGGGAGTTACTCTCTATCTCTGACACCCGTAGGGTGGTGTTTTTGATGGGGACAGTGTAGAGGGGGAGTTAGTCTCTCTCTGACCCCCACAGGGTGTACTCTTTGATTTGGACAGTGCAGAGGGGCAGTGACTCTCTCTCTGAAACCCGCAGGATGGATTGTCTGATGGGGACAGTGCAGAGAGTGAGTTACTCTCTCTCTGACCCCCACAGAGTGGAGTCTTTGATTGCGACAGTGTGCAGGGACAGTTACTCTCTCTCTGAACCCGGCAGGTTGGCGTGATTGTTGGGGTCATAGAACAGGGTGTGTTACTCTCTCTCTGACCCCGGCAGGGTGGAGTGTTTGAATGGGACAGTGTAGATTGAGAGTAACTCTCTCTCTCTGACACCCGCATGGTGGAGTGTTTGATGTGGACAGTGTAGAAGGAGTGTTACACTCTTTCTGACCCCCCATAGGCTGGATTGTTTGATGGAGACAGTGTAGAGGGGGAGTTACTCTCTCTCTGACCCCGGCAGGTTGGAGTGTTTGATGGTGACATTGCAGAGGGTGAGTTACTCTCTCTCTGACCCCCCCCCCCCCAGGGTAGAGTGTCTGATGGGCACAGTGTAGAGGGGGAGTTACTCTCTCTCTGATACCCCGGAGGGTGGAGTGTTTGATGGGGACAGCGTAGAGGGGGAGTTACTCTCTCTCTAACTCCCGCAGGGTGGAGTGTTTGATGGGGACAGTGTAGAGGGGGAGTTAGTCTCACTGTCTAACCCCCGCAGGGTGGTGTGTTTGATGGGGACAGGGTAGAGGGGGAGTTACTCTCTCTCTGATACCCCATAGGGTGGAGTGTTTGATGGGGACAGTGTAGAGGGGGAGTTACACTCTCTCTGAACCCCCGTAGGCTGGATTGTTTGATGGAGACAGTGTAGAGGGGGAGTTACACTCTCTCTGAACCCCACAGGGTGCATTGTCTGATGGGGCAGTGTAGAGGGGGAGTTACTCTCTCTCTGACCCACGCAGGTTTGAGTGTTTGATTTGGACAGTGTAGAGGGGGAGTTACTCTCTCTCTGACACCCACAGAGTGGAGTCTTTGACGGGGTCAGTGTAGAGGGGGAGTTACTCTCTATCTCTGACACCCGTAGGGTGGTGTTTTTGATGGGGACAGTGTAGAGGGGGAGTTAGTCTCACTCTCTAACCCCCGCAGGGTGATGTGTTTGATGGGGACAGTGTAGAGGGGGAGTTACTCTCTCTCTGCCGCCCCGCAGGGTGGAGTGTTTGATTTGGACAGTGTGGAGGGGGAGATACTCTCTCTCTGACCCCCGCAGGGTGGAATGTTTGATGGGGAGAGTGTAGAGGGGGAGTTAGTCTCACTCTCTAACCCCCGCAGGGTGGTGTGTTTGATGGGGACAGTGTAGAGGGGGAGTTACTCTCTATCTCTGACACCCGTAGGGTGGTGTTTTTGATGGGGACAGTGTAGAGGGGGAGTTAGTCTCACTCTCTAACCCCCGCAGGGTGATGTGTTTGATGGGGACAGTGTAGAGGGGGAGTTACTCTCTCTCTGCCGCCCCGCAGGGTGGAGTGTTTGATTTGGACAGTGTGGAGGGGGAGATACTCTCTCTCTGACCCCCGCAGGGTGGAATGTTTGATGGGGAGAGTGTAGAGGGGGAGTTAGTCTCACTCTCTAACCCCCGCAGGGTGGTGTGTTTGATGGGGACAGTGTAGAGGGGGAGTTACTCTCTCTCTGATACCCCATAGGGTGGAGTGTTTGATGGGGACTGTGTAGAGGGGGAGTTACACTCTCTCTGACCCCCCGTAGGCTGGATTGTTTGATGGAGACAGTGTAGAGGGGGAGTTACTCTCTCTCTGAACCCCGCAGGGTGCATTGTCTGATGGGGCAGTGCAGACGGGGAGTTACTCTCTGACCCCCAACAGAGTGGAGTCTTTGATTGCGACAGTGTAGAGGGGGTGTTACTCTCTCTCGGACACCAGCAGGGTGCAGTGCTTGACGTTGACAGCGTAGAGGGGGAATTACACTCTCTCTGACCCACCGTAGGCTGGATTGTTTGATGGAGACAGTGTGGAGGGGGAGTTACTCTCTCTCTGACCCCCGCAGGTTTGAGTGTTTGATTTGGACAGTGTAGAGGGGGGGTTACTCTCTCTCTGACCCCCACAGAGTGCAGTCTTTGACGGGGTCAGTGTAGAGGGGCAGTTACTCTCTCTCTGACCCCCACAGGGTGGAGTGTTTGATGGGGAGAGTGTAGAGGGGGAGTTACTCTCTATCTCTGACACCCCTAGGGTGGTGTTTTTGATGGGGACAGTGTAGAGGGGGAGTAGGTCTCGCTCTCTAACCCCCGCAGGGTGGAGTGTTTGATTGGGACAGTGTAGAGAGGGAGTTACTCTCTCTCTGACCCCCGCAGAGTGGAGTGTTTGACGGGGACAGTGTAGAGGGGGGGTTACTCTCTCTCTCTGACCTCCGCAGGTTGGAGTTTCTGATGGGGCAGTGTAGATGGGGAGTTAGTCTCTCTCTAATCCCCGCTAGGTGAAGTTTCAGATGGGGATTGTGTAGAGAGGGAGTTATTAACTCTCTGACCCCCGTAGGGTGGAGTTTCTGATGGGGACAGCGTTGAGCGGGAGTTACTCTCTCTCTCTGACACCCGCAGGGTGGAGTGTTTGATGGGGAGAGTGTAGAGGGGGAGTTACACTCTCTCTCTGACACCTGCATGGTGGAGTGTTTGATGTGGACAGTGTAGAGGGGGAGTTACACACTCTCTGACCCCCCGTAGGCTGGATTGTTTGATGGAGACAGTGTAGAGGGGGAGTTACTCTCTCTCTGACCCCGGCAGGTTGGAGTGTTTGATGGTGACATTGCAGAGGGGGAGTTACGCTCTCTCTGACCCCCGCAGGGTGGAGTGTTTGATGGGGACAGTGTAGAGGGGGAGTTACGCTCTCTCTGACCCCCGCAGGGTGGAGTGTTTGATGGGGACAGTGTAGAGGGGGAGTTATTCTCTCTCTGACACCCGCAGGGTGGAGTGTTTGATGGGGACAGTGTAGAGGGGGAGTCATTCTCTCTCTGACCCCCATAGGGTCGAGTTTCTGATGGGGACAGCGTTGAGGGGGAGTTACTCTCTCTCTCTGACCCCCGCAGGGTAGAGTGTTTGATGGGGACAGTGTAGAGGGGGAGTTACTCCCTCTCTCTGAAACCCCGCAGGGTGGAGTGTATGATGGGGACAGTATAGAGAGGGGGGGGGTGGTTACTCTCTCTCTCTCACCACCGCAGGGTGGAGTGTTTGATGGGGACAGTGTAGAGGGGGAGTTACTCTCTCTCTGACCCCAGCAGGGTGGAGTGTTTGATGGGGCAGTGTAGAGGGGGAGTTACTCTCTCTCTGACCCCCCGCAGGGTGGAGTGTTTGATGAAGACAGTGTAGAGGGGGAGTTACTCTCTCTCTGACCCCCACAGGGTGGAGTGTTTGATGATGACAGTGTAGAGGGGGAGTTACTCTCTCTCTCTGAGCGCCGCAGGGTGGAGTGCCTGATGGCGACAGTGCAGATGCGGAGTTACTCTCTCTCTCATAACCCCAGGGTGCAGTGTTTGATGGGGACAGTGTAGAGGGGGAGTTATTCTCTCTCTGACCCCCGCAGGGTGGAGTGTTTGATGGGGACAGTGTAGTGGGGGGGTTACTATCTCTCTCTGACCTCCGCAGGTTGGAGTTTCTGATGGGGCAGTGTAGATGGGGAGTTAGTCTCTCTCTAACACCCGCAAGGTGAAGTTTCAGATGGGGTCTGTGTAGAGAGGGAGTTACTCCCTCTCTGACCCCCGTAGGGTCGAGTTTCTGATGGGGACAGCGTTGAGGGGGAGTTACTCTCTCTCTCTGAACCCCCGCAGGGTGGAGTGTCTGATGGGGACAGTATAGAGAGGGGGGGTGGGTTACTCTCTCTCTCTCACCACCGCAGGGTGGAGTGTTTGATGGGGACAGTGTAGAGGGGGAGTTATTCTCTCTCTGACCCCCGCAGGGTGGAGTGTTTGATGGGGACAGTGTAGTGGGGGGGTTACTATCTCTCTCTGACCCCCGCAGGGTGGAGTGCCTGATGGCGACAGTGTAGATGCGGAGTTACTCTCTCTCTCACAACCCCAGGGTGGAGTGTTTGATGGGGACAGTGTAGAGGGGGAGTTACTCTCTCTCTGAACCCCGCAGGGTGTAATGTTTGATGGGGACAGTGTAGAGGGGGAGTTACTCTCTCTCTGACCCCCGCAGGTTTGAGTGTTTGATTTGGACAGTGTAGAGGGGGGGTTACTCTCTCTCTGACCCCCACAGAGTGCAGTCTTTGACGGGGTCAGTGTAGAGGGGCAGTTACTCTCTCTCTGACCCCCACAGGGTGGAGTGTTTGATGGGGAGAGTGTAGAGGGGGAGTTACTCTCTATCTCTGACACCCCTAGGGTGGTGTTTTTGATGGGGACAGTGTAGAGGGGGAGTAGGTCTCGCTCTCTAACCCCCGCAGGGTGGAGTGTTTGATTGGGACAGTGTAGAGAGGGAGTTACTCTCTCTCTGACCCCCGCAGAGTGGAGTGTTTGACGGGGACAGTGTAGAGGGGGGGTTACTCTCTCTCTCTGACCTCCGCAGGTTGGAGTTTCTGATGGGGCAGTGTAGATGGGGAGTTAGTCTCTCTCTAATCCCCGCTAGGTGAAGTTTCAGATGGGGATTGTGTAGAGAGGGAGTTATTAACTCTCTGACCCCTGTAGGGTGGAGTTTCTGATGGGGACAGCGTTGAGCGGGAGTTACTCTCTCTCTCTGACACCCGCAGGGTGGAGTGTTTGATGGGGAGAGTGTAGAGGGGGAGTTACACTCTCTCTCTGACACCTGCATGGTGGAGTGTTTGATGTGGACAGTGTAGAGGGGGAGTTACACACTCTCTGACCCCCCGTAGGCTGGATTGTTTGATGGAGACAGTGTAGAGGGGGAGTTACTCTCTCTCTGACCCCGGCAGGTTGGAGTGTTTGATGGTGACATTGCAGAGGGGGAGTTACGCTCTCTCTGACCCCCCCCAGGGTGGAGTGTCTGATGGGCACAATGTAGAGGGGGAGTTACTCTCTCTCTGATACCCCGGAGGGTGGAGTGTTTGATGGGGACAGTGTGGAGGGGGAGTTACTCTCTCTCTCTGACCCCCCCAGTGAGGAGTGTTTTATGGGGACAGTGTGGAGGGGGAGTTACTCTCTCTCTCTGACCCCCGCAGGGTGGAGTGTTTGATGGGGACAGTGTAGAGGGGGAGTTATTCTCTCTCTGACCCCCGCAGGGTGGAGTGTTTGATGGGGACAGTGTAGAGGGGGAGTTATTCTCTCTCTGACCCCCGCAGGGTGGAGTGTTTGATGGGGACAGTGTAGAGGGGGAGTCATTCTCTCTCTGACCCCCATAGGGTCGAGTTTCTGATGGGGACAGCGTTGAGGGGGAGTTACTCTCTCTCTCTGACCCCCGCAGGGTAGAGTGTTTGATGGGGACAGTGTAGAGGGGGAGTTACTCCCTCTCTCTGAACCCCCGCAGGGTGGAGTGTATGATGGGGACAGTATAGAGAGGGGGGGGATGGTTACTCTCTCTCTCTCACCACCGCAGGGTGGAGTGTTTGATGGGGACAGTGTAGAGGGGGAGTTACTCTCTCTCTGACCCCAGCAGGGTGGAGTGTTTGATGGGGCAGTGTAGAGGGGGAGTTACTCTCTCTCTGACCCCCCGCAGGGTGGAGTGTTTGATGATGACAGTGTAGAGGGGGAGTTACTCTCTCTCTGACCCCCACAGGGTGGAGTGTTTGATGATGACAGTGTAGAGGGGGAGTTACTCTCTCTCTCTGAGCGCCGCAGGGTGGAGTGCCTGATGGCGACAGTGCAGATGCGGAGTTACTCTCTCTCTCATAACCCCAGGGTGCAGTGTTTGATGGGGACAGTGTAGAGGGGGAGTTATTCTCTCTCTGACCCCCGCAGGGTGGAGTGTTTGATGGGGACAGTGTAGTGGGGGGGGTTACTATCTCTCTCTGACCTCCGCAGGTTGGAGTTTCTGATGGGGCAGTGTAGATGGGGAGTTAGTCTCTCTCTAACACCCGCAAGGTGAAGTTTCAGATGGGGTCTGTGTAGAGAGGGAGTTACTCCCTCTCTGACCCCCGTAGGGTCGAGTTTCTGATGGGGACAGCGTTGAGGGGGAGTTACTTTCTCTCTCTGACCCCCGCAGGGTGGAGTGTCTGATGGGGACAGTATAGAGAGGGGGGGTGGGTTACTCTCTCTCTCTGACCCCCGCAGGGTGGAGTGTTTGATGGGGACAGTGTAGAGGGGGAGTTATTCTCTCTCTGACCCCCGCAGGGTGGAGTGTTTGATGGGGACAGTGTAGTGGGGGGGTTACTATCTCTCTCTGACCCCCGCAGGGTGGAGTGCCTGATGGCGACAGTGTAGATGCGGAGTTACTCTCTCTCTCACAACCCCAGGGTGGAGTGTTTGATGGGGACAGTGTAGAGGGGGAGTTACTCTCTCTCTGAACCCCGCAGGGTGTAATGTTTGATGGGGACAGTGTAGAGGGGGAGTTACGCTCTCTGTGACCCCTACAGAGTGGAGTCATTGATTGCGACAGTGTAGAGGGGGAGTTACTCTCTCTCTCTGCCAACCCGCAGAAGTGGAGTGTTTGATTTGGACAGTGCAGAGGGGGAGTTACTCTCTCTCTGACACCCGCAGGGTGGAGTGTTTGATGGGGGGAGTGTAGAGGGGGAGTTACTCTCTATCTTTGACCACCGTAGGGTGGTGTTTTTGATGGGAACAGTGTAGAGGGGGAGTTACTCTCTCTCTGACCCCCGCAGGGTGGAGTGTTTGATGGGGACAGTGTAGAGGGGGTGTTACTCTCTCTCTCTGAACCCCGCAAGGTGAAGTTTCAGATGGGGACAGTGGAGAGGGGGAAATACTCACTCTCTGACCCCCGTAGCGTGGAGTGTCTGATGGGGACAGTATAGAGGGGAGGGGGAGTTACTCTCTCCCTCTGACCCCCCACAAGGTGGAGTGTTTGATTTGGACAGTGTAGAGGGGGAGTTACTCTCTCTCTGACCCCGGCAGGTTGGCGTGTTTGTTGGGATCAGAGAACAGGGTGTGTTACTCTCTCTCTGACCCCGGCAGGGTGGAGTGTTTGATGGGGACAGTGTAGATTGAGAGTAACATTCTCTCTCTGAAACCCACATGGTGGAGTGTTTGATGTGGACAGTGTGGAGGGGGAGTTACACTCTCTCTGACCCCCCGTAGGCTGGATTGTTTGATGGAGACATTGCAGAGGGGGAGTTACTCTCTCTCTGATGCCCACATAGTGGAGAGTCTGATGGGGACAGTGTAGAGGGGGTGTTACTCTCTCTCTGACGCCCACATGGTGGAGTCTTTGATGGGGACAGTGTAGAGGGGGAGTTACACTCTCTCTGACCCCCCGTAGGCTGGATTGTTTGATGGAGACAGTGTAGAGGGGGAGTTAATCTCTCTCTGACCCCCGCAGGTTTGAGTGTTTGATTTGGACAGTGTAGAGGGGGAGTTACTCTCTATCTCTGACACCCGTAGGGTGGTGTTTTTGATGGGGACAGTGTAGAGGGGGAGTTAGTCTCTCTCTGACCCCCACAGGGTGTACTCTTTGATTTGGACAGTGCAGAGGGGCAGTGACTCTCTCTCTGAAACCCGCAGGATGGATTGTCTGATGGGGACAGTGCAGAGGGTGAGCTACTCTCTCTCTGACCCCCACAGAGTGGAGTCTTTGATTGCGACAGAATGCAGGGACAGTTACTCTCTCTCTGAACTCGGCAGGTTGGCGTGATTGTTGGGGTCATAGAACAGGGTGTGTTACTCTCTCTCTGACCCCGGCAGGGTGGAGTGTTTGAATGGGACAGTGTAGATTGAGAGTAACTCTCTCTCTCTGACACCCGCATGGTGGAGTGTTTGATGTGGACAGTGTAGAAGGAGTGTTACACTCTTTCTGACCCCCCATAGGCTGGATTGTTTGATGGAGACAGTGTAGAGGGGGAGTTACTCTCTCTCTGACCCCGGCAGGTTGGAGTGTTTGATGGTGACATTGCAGAGGGTGAGTTACTCTCTCTCTGACCCCCCCCAGGGTAAAGTGTCTGATGGGCACAGTGTAGAGGGGGAGTTACTCTCTCTCTGATACCCCGGAGGGTGGAGTGTTTGATGGGGACAGCGTAGAGGGGGAGTTACTCTCTCTCTGACCCCCGCAGGGTGGAGTGTTTGATGGGGAGAGTGTAGAGGGGGAGTTAGTCTCACTGTCTAACCCCCGCAGGGTGGTGTGTTTGATGGGGACAGGGTAGAGGGGGAGTTACTCTCTCTCTGATACCCCATAGGGTGGAGTGTTTGATGGGGACAGTGTAGAGGGGGAGTTACACTCTCTCTGAACCCCCGCAGGCTGGATTGTTTGATGGAGACAGTGTAGAGGGGGAGTTACACTCTCTCTGAACCCCACAGGGTGCATTGTCTGATGGGGCAGTGTAGAGGGGGAGTTACTCTCTCTCTGACCCACGCAGGTTTGAGTGTTTGATTTGGACAGTGTAGAGGGGGAGTTACTCTCTCTCTGACACCCACAGAGTGGAGTCTTTGACGGGGTCAGTGTAGAGGGGGAGTTACTCTCTATCTCTGACACCCGTAGGGTGGTGTTTTTGATGGGGACAGTGTAGAGGGGGAGTTAGTCTCACTCTCTAACCCCCGCAGGGTGATGTGTTTGATGGGGACAGTGTAGAGGGGGAGTTACTCTCTCTCTGCCGCCCCGCAGGGTGGAGTGTTTGATTTGGACAGTGTGGAGGGGGAGATACTCTCTCTCTGACCCCCGCAGGGTGGAATGTTTGATGGGGAGAGTGTAGAGGGGGAGTTAGTCTCACTCTCTAACCCCCGCAGGGTGGTGTGTTTGATGGGGACAGTGTAGAGGGGGAGTTACTCTCTCTCTGATACCCCATAGGGTGGAGTGTTTGATGGGGACTGTGTAGAGGGGGAGTTACACTCTCTCTGACCCCCCGTAGGCTGGATTGTTTGATGGAGACAGTGTAGAGGGGGAGTTACTCTCTCTCTGAACCCCGCAGGGTGCATTGTCTGATGGGGCAGTGCAGACGGGGAGTTACTCTCTGACCCCCAACAGAGTGGAGTCTTTGATTGCGACAGTGTAGAGGGGGTGTTACTCTCTCTCGGACACCAGCAGGGTGCAGTGCTTGACGTTGACAGCGTAGAGGGGGAATTACACTCTCTCTGACCCACCGTAGGCTGGATTGTTTGATGGAGACAGTGTGGAGGGGGAGTTACTCTCTCTCTGACCCCCGCAGGTTTGAGTGTTTGATTTGGACAGTGTAGAGGGGGGGTTACTCTCTCTCTGACCCCCACAGAGTGCAGTCTTTGACGGGGTCAGTGTAGAGGGGCAGTTACTCTCTCTCTGACCCCCACAGGGTGGAGTGTTTGATGGGGAGAGTGTAGAGGGGGAGTTACTCTCTATCTCTGACACCCCTAGGGCGGTGTTTTTGATGGGGACAGTGTAGAGGGGGAGTAGGTCTCGCTCTCTAACCCCCGCAGGGTGGAGTGTTTGATTGGGACAGTGTAGAGAGGGAGTTACTCTCTCTCTGACCCCCGCAGAGTGGAGTGTTTGACGGGGACAGTGTAGAGGGGGGGTTACTCTCTCTCTCTGACCTCCGCAGGTTGGAGTTTCTGATGGGGCAGTGTAGATGGGGAGTTAGTCTCTCTCTAATCCCCGCTAGGTGAAGTTTCAGATGGGGATTGTGTAGAGAGGGAGTTATTAACTCTCTGACCCCCGTAGGGTGGAGTTTCTGATGGGGACAGCGTTGAGCGGGAGTTACTCTCTCTCTCTGACACCCGCAGGGTGGAGTGTTTGATGGGGAGAGTGTAGAGGGGGAGTTACACTCTCTCTCTGACACCCGCATGGTGGAGTGTTTGATGTGGACAGTATAGAGGGGGAGTTACACACTATCTGACCCCCCGTAGGCTGGATTGTTTGATGGAGACAGTGTAGAGGGGGAGTTACTCTCTCTCTGACCCCGGCAGGTTGGAGTGTTTGATGGTGACATTGCAGAGGGGGAGTTACGCTCTCTCTGACCCCCCCCAGGGTAGAGTGTCTGATGGGCACAATGTAGAGGGGGAGTTACTCTCTCTCTGATACCCCGGAGGGTGGAGTGTTTGATGGGGACAGCGTAGAGGGGGAGTTACTCTCTCTCTGACCTCCGCAGGGTGGAGTCTTTGATTGCGACAGTGTAGAGAGGGAGTTACTCTCTCTCTCTGACACCCACAGGGTGGCGTGTTTGATGGGGAGAGTGTAGAGGGGGAGTTACACTCTCTCTCTGACATCCGCAGGGTGGGGAGTTTGATGGGGACAGTGTAGAGGGGCAGTTACCCTCTCGCTCAGCCCCACAGGGTGGAGAGTTTGATGGGGATAGTGTAGAGGGGGAGTTACTCTCTCTCTCTGACCCCCCCAGGGTGGAGTGTTTGATGGGGACAGTGTAGAGGGGGAGTTACTCTCTCTCTGACCCCGCTCAGGGTGGATTGTCTGATGGGCACAGTGTAGAGGGGGAGTTACTCTTTCTCTGACCCTCGCAGGATGGAGTGTTTTATGGGGACAGTGTGGAGGGGCAGTTTCTCTCTCTGACCCCCCCAGGGAGGAGTGTTTTATGGGGACAGTGTGGAGGGGGAGTTACTCTCTCTCTCTGACCCCCCCAGGGAGGAGTGTTTTATGGGGACAGTGTGGAGGGGGAGTTACTCTCTCTCTCTGACCCCCGCAGGGTGGAGTGTTTTATGGGGACAGTGTGGAGGGGGAGTTACTCTCTCTGACACCCGCAGGGTGGAGTGTTTGATGGGGACAGTGTAGAGGGGGAGTCATTCTCTCTCTGACCCCCATAGGGTCGGGTTTCTGATGGGGACAGCGTTGAGGGGGAGTTATTCTCTCTCTCTGACCCCCGCAGGGTAGAGTGTTTGATGGGGACAGTGTAGAGGGGGAGTTACTCCCTCTCTCTGAACCCCCGCAGGGTGGAGTGTATGATGGGGACAGTATAGAGAGGGGGGGGGTGGTTACTCTCTCTCTCTCACCACCGCAGGGTGGAGTGTTTGATGGGGACAGTGTAGAGGGGGAGTTACTCTCTCTCTGACCCCAGCAGGGTGGAGTGTTTGATGGGGCAGTGTAGAGGGGGAGTTACTCTCTCTCTGACCCCCCGCAGGGTGGAGTGTTTGATGAAGACAGTGTAGAGGGGGAGTTACTCTCTCTCTGACCCCCACAGGGTGGAGTGTTTGATGATGACAGTGTAGAGGGGGAGTTACTCTCTCTCTCTGAGCGCCGCAGGGTGGAGTGCCTGATGGCGACAGTGCAGATGCGGAGTTACTCTCTCTCTCATAACCCCAGGGTGCAGTGTTTGATGGGGACAGTGTAGAGGGGGAGTTATTCTCTCTCTGACCCCCGCAGGGTGGAGTGTTTGATGGGGACAGTGTAGTGGGGGGGTTACTATCTCTCTCTGACCTCCGCAGGTTGGAGTTTCTGATGGGGCTGTGTAGATGGGGAGTTAGTCTCTCTCTAACACCCGCAAGGTGAAGTTTCAGATGGGGTCTGTGTAGAGAGGGAGTTACTCCCTCTCTGACCCCCGTAGGGTCGAGTTTCTGATGGGGACAGCGTTGAGGGGGAGTTACTCTCTCTCTCTGAACCCCCGCAGGGTGGAGTGTCTGATGGGGACAGTATAGAGAGGGGGGGGTGGGTTACTCTCTCTCTCTCACCACCGCAGGGTGGAGTGTTTGATGGGGACAGTGTAGAGGGGGAGTTATTCTCTCTCTGACCCCCGCAGGGTGGAGTGTTTGATGGGGACAGTGTAGTGGGGGGGTTACTATCTCTCTCTGACCCCCGCAGGGTGGAGTGCCTGATGGCGACAGTGTAGATGCGGAGTTACTCTCTCTCTCACAACCCCAGGGTGGAGTGTTTGATGGGGACAGTGTAGAGGGGGAGTTACTCTCTCTCTGAACCCCGCAGGGTGTAATGTTTGATGGGGACAGTGTAGAGGGGGAGTTACTCTCTCTGTGACCCCTACAGAGTGGAGTCATTGATTGCGACAGTGTAGAGGGGGAGTTACTCTCTCTCTCTGCCAACCCGCAGAAGTGGAGTGTTTGATTTGGACAGTGCAGAGGGGGAGTTACTCTCTCTCTGACACCCGCAGGGTGGAGTGTTTGATGGGGGGAGTGTAGAGGGGGAGTTACTCTCTATCTTTGACCACCGTAGGGTGGTGTTTTTGATGGGAACAGTGTAGAGGGGGAGTTACTCTCTCTCTGACCCCCGCAGGGTGGATTGTTTGACGGGGACAGTGTAGAGGGGGTGTTACTCTCTCTCTCTGAACCCCGCAAGGTGAAGTTTCAGATGGGGACAGTGGAGAGGGGGAAATACTCACTCTCTGACCCCCGTAGCGTGGAGTGTCTGATGGGGACAGTATAGAGGGGAGGGGGAGTTACTCTCTCCCTCTGACCCCCCACAAGGTGGAGTGTTTGATTTGGACAGTGTAGAGGGGGAGTTACTCTCTCTCTGACCCCGGCAGGTTGGCGTGTTTGTTGGGATCAGAGAACAGGGTGTGTTACTCTCTCTCTGACCCCGGCAGGGTGGAGTGTTTGATGGGGACAGTGTAGATTGAGAGTAACATTCTCTCTCTGAAACCCACATGGTGGAGTGTTTGATGTGGACAGTGTGGAGGGGGAGTTACACTCTCTCTGACCCCCCGTAGGCTGGATTGTTTGATGGAGACATTGCAGAGGGGGAGTTACTCTCTCTCTGACGCCCACAGAGTGGAGTCTTTGATTGCGACAGGGTAGAGGGGGAGTTACTCTCTCTCTGATGCCCACATAGTGGAGAGTTTGATGGGGACAGTGTAGAGGGGGTGTTACTCTCTCTCTGACGCCCACATGGTGGAGTCTTTGATGGGGACAGTGTAGAGGGGGAGTTACACTCTCTCTGACCCCCCGTAGGCTGGATTGTTTGATGGAGACAGTGTAGAGGGGGAGTTAATCTCTCTCTGACCCCCGCAGGTTTGAGTGTTTGATTTGGACAGTGTAGAGGGGGAGTTACTCTCTCTCTGACACCCACAGAGTGGAGTCTTTGACGGGGTCAGTGTAGAGGGGGAGTTACTCTCTATCTCTGACACCCGTAGGGTGGTGTTTTTGATGGGGACAGTGTAGAGGGGGAGTTAGTCTCTCTCTGACCCCCACAGGGTGTACTCTTTGATTTGGACAGTGCAGAGGGGCAGTGACTCTCTCTCTGAAACCCGCAGGATGGATTGTCTGATGGGGACAGTGCAGAGGGTGAGTTACTCTCTCTCTGACCCCCACAGAGTGGAGTCTTTGATTGCGACAGAATGCAGGGACAGTTACTCTCTCTCTGAACTCGGCAGGTTGGCGTGATTGTTGGGGTCATAGAACAGGGTGTGTTACTCTCTCTCTGACCCCGGCAGGGTGGAGTGTTTGAATGGGACAGTGTAGATTGAGAGTAACTCTCTCTCTCTGACACCCGCATGGTGGAGTGTTTGATGTGGACAGTGTAGAAGGAGTGTTACACTCTTTCTGACCCCCCATAGGCTGGATTGTTTGATGGAGACAGTGTAGAGGGGGAGTTACTCTCTCTCTGACCCCGGCAGGTTGGAGTGTTTGATGGTGACATTGCAGAGGGTGAGTTACTCTCTCTCTGACCCCCCCCCCAGGGTAAAGTGTCTGATGGGCACAGTGTAGAGGGGGAGTTACTCTCTCTCTGATACCCCGGAGGGTGGAGTGTTTGATGGGGACAGCGTAGAGGGGGAGTTACTCTCTCTCTGACCCCCGCAGGGTGGAGTGTTTGATGGGGACAGTGTAGAGAGGGAGTTAGTCTCACTGTCTAACCCCCGCAGGGTGGTGTGTTTGATGGGGACAGGGTAGAGGGGGAGTTACTCTCTCTCTGATACCCCATAGGGTGGAGTGTTTGATGGGGACAGTGTAGAGGGGGAGTTACACTCTCTCTGAACCCCCGTAGGCTGGATTGTTTGATGGAGACAGTGTAGAGGGGGAGTTACACTCTCTCTGAACCCCACAGGGTGCATTGTCTGATGGGGCAGTGTAGAGGGGGAGTTACTCTCTCTCTGACCCACGCAGGTTTGAGTGTTTGATTTGGACAGTGTAGAGGGGGAGTTACTCTCTCTCTGACACCCACAGAGTGGAGTCTTTGACGGGGTCAGTGTAGAGGGGGAGTTACTCTCTATCTCTGACACCCGTAGGGTGGTGTTTTTGATGGGGACAGTGTAGAGGGGGAGTTAGTCTCACTCTCTAACCCCCGCAGGGTGATGTGTTTGATGGGGACAGTGTAGAGGGGGAGTTACTCTCTCTCTGCCGCCCCGCAGGGTGGAGTGTTTGATTTGGACAGTGTGGAGGGGGAGATACTCTCTCTCTGACCCCCGCAGGGTGGAATGTTTGATGGGGAGAGTGTAGAGGGGGAGTTAGTCTCACTCTCTAACCCCCGCAGGGTGGTGTGTTTGATGGGGACAGTGTAGAGGGGGAGTTACTCTCTCTCTGATACCCCATAGGGTGGAGTGTTTGATGGGGACTGTGTAGAGGGGGAGTTACACTCTCTCTGACCCCCCGTAGGCTGGATTGTTTGATGGAGACAGTGTAGAGGGGGAGTTACTCTCTCTCTGAACCCCGCAGGGTGCATTGTCTGATGGGGCAGTGCAGACGGGGAGTTACTCTCTGACCCCCAACAGAGTGGAGTCTTTGATTGCGACAGTGTAGAGGGGGTGTTACTCTCTCTCGGACACCAGCAGGGTGCAGTGCTTGACGTTGACAGCGTAGAGGGGGAATTACACTCTCTCTGACCCACCGTAGGCTGGATTGTTTGATGGAGACAGTGTGGAGGGGGAGTTACTCTCTCTCTGACCCCCGCAGGTTTGAGTGTTTGATTTGGACAGTGTAGAGGGGGGGTTACTCTCTCTCTGACCCCCACAGAGTGCAGTCTTTGACGGGGTCAGTGTAGAGGGGCAGTTACTCTCTCTCTGACCCCCACAGGGTGGAGTGTTTGATGGGGAGAGTGTAGAGGGGGAGTTACTCTCTATCTCTGACACCCCTAGGGTGGTGTTTTTGATGGGGACAGTGTAGAGGGGGAGTAGGTCTCGCTCTCTAACCCCCGCAGGGTGGAGTGTTTGATTGGGACAGTGTAGAGAGGGAGTTACTCTCTCTCTGACCCCCGCAGAGTGGAGTGTTTGACGGGGACAGTGTAGAGGGGGGGTTACTCTCTCTCTCTGACCTCCGCAGGTTGGAGTTTCTGATGGGGCAGTGTAGATGGGGAGTTAGTCTCTCTCTAATCCCCGCTAGGTGAAGTTTCAGATGGGGATTGTGTAGAGAGGGAGTTATTAACTCTCTGACCCCCGTAGGGTGGAGTTTCTGATGGGGACAGCGTTGAGCGGGAGTTACTCTCTCTCTCTGACACCCGCAGGGTGGAGTGTTTGATGGGAGAGTGTAGAGGGGGAGTTACACTCTCTCTCTGACACCTGCATGGTGGAGTGTTTGATGTGGACAGTGTAGAGGGGGAGTTACACACTCTCTGACCCCCGTAGGCTGGATTGTTTGATGGAGACAGTGTAGAGGGGGAGTTACTCTCTCTCTGACCCCGGCAGGTTGGAGTGTTTGATGGTGACATTGCAGAGGGGGAGTTACGCTCTCTCTGACCCCCCCCAGGGTGGAGTGTCTGATGGGCACAATGTAGAGGGGGAGTTACTCTCTCTCTGATACCCCGGAGGGTGGAGTGTTTGATGGGGACAGCGTAGAGGGGGAGTTACTCTCTCTCTGACCTCCGCAGGGTGGAGTCTTTGATTGCGACAGTGTAGAGAGGGAGTTACTCTCTCTCTCTGACACCCACAGGGTGGCGTGTTTGATGGGGACAGTGTAGAGGGGGAGTTACCCTCTCGCTGAGCCCCACAGGGTGGAGAGTTTGATGGGGATAGTGTAGAGGGTGAGTTACTCTCTCTCTCTGACCCCCCCAGGGTGGAGTGTTTGATGGGGACAGTGTAGAGGGGGAGTTACTCTCTCTCTGACCCCGCTCAGGGTGGATTGTCTGATGGGCACAGTGTAGAGGGGGAGTTACTCTTTCTCTGACCCTCGCAGGATGGAGTGTTTTATGGGGACAGTGTGGAGGGGCAGTTTCTCTCTCTGACCCCCCCAGGGAGGAGTGTTTTATGGGGACAGTGTGGAGGGGGAGTTACTCTCTCTCTCTGACCCCCCCAGGGAGGAGTGTTTTATGGGGACAGTGTGGAGGGGGAGTTACTCTCTCTCTCTGACCCCCCCAGTGAGGAGTGTTTTATGGGGACAGTGTGGAGGGGGAGTTACTCTCTCTCTCTGACCCCCGCAGGGTGGAGTGTTTGATGGGGACAGTGTAGAGGGGGAGTTATTCTCTCTCTGACACCCGCAGGGTGGAGTGTTTGATGGGGACAGTGTAGAGGGGGAGTCATTCTCTCTCTGACCCCCATAGGGTCGAGTTTCTGATGGGGACAGCGTTGAGGGGGAGTTACTCTCTCTCTCTGACCCCCGCAGGGTAGAGTGTTTGATGGGGACAGTGTAGAGGGGGAGTTACTCCCTCTCTCTGAACCCCCGCAGGGTGGAGTGTATGATGGGGACAGTATAGAGAGGGGGGGGGTGGTTACTCTCTCTCTCTCACCACCGCAGGGTAGAGTGTTTGATGGGGACAGTGTAGAGGGGGAGTTACTCTCTCTCTGACCCCAGCAGGGTGGAGTGTTTGATGGGGCAGTGTAGAGGGGGAGTTACTCTCTCTCTGACCCCCCGCAGGGTGGAGTGTTTGATGAAGACAGTGTAGAGGGGGAGTTACTCTCTCTCTCTGACCCCCACAGGGTGGAGTGTTTGATGATGACAGTGTAGAGGGGGAGTTACTCTCTCTCTCTGAGCGCCGCAGGGTGGAGTGCCTGATGGCGACAGTGCAGATGCGGAGTTACTCTCTCTCTCATAACCCCAGGGTGCAGTGTTTGATGGGGACAGTGTAGAGGGGGAGTTATTCTCTCTCTGACCCCCGCAGGGTGGAGTGTTTGATGGGGACAGTGTAGTGGGGGGGTTACTATCTCTCTCTGACCTCCGCAGGTTGGAGTTTCTGATGGGGCAGTGTAGATGGGGAGTTAGTCTCTCTCTAACACCCGCAAGGTGAAGTTTCAGATGGGGTCTGTGTAGAGAGGGAGTTACTCCCTCTCTGACCCCCGTAGGGTCGAGTTTCTGATGGGGACAGCGTTGAGGGGGAGTTACTCTCTCTCTCTGAACCCCCGCAGGGTGGAGTGTCTGATGGGGACAGTATAGAGAGGGGGGGGTGGGTTACTCTCTCTCTCTCACCACCGCAGGGTGGAGTGTTTGATGGGGACAGTGTAGAGGGGGAGTTATTCTCTCTCTGACCCCCGCAGAGTGGAGTGTTTGACGGGGACAGTGTAGTGGGGGGGTTACTCTCTCTCTCTGACCTCCGCAGGTTGGAGTTTCTGATGGGGCAGTGTAGATGGGGAGTTAGTCTCTCTCTAATCCCCGCTAGGTGAAGTTTCAGATGGGGATTGTGTAGAGAGGGAGTTATTAACTCTCTGACCCCCGTAGGGTGGAGTTTCTGATGGGGACAGCGTTGAGCGGGAGTTACTCTCTCTCTCTGACACCCGCAGGGTGGAGTGTTTGATGGGGAGAGTGTAGAAGGGGAGTTACACTCTCTCTCTGACACCCGCATGGTGGAGTGTTTGATGTGGACAGTATAGAGGGGGAGTTACACACTCTCTGACCCCCCGTAGGCTGGATTGTTTGATGGAGACAGTGTAGAGGGGGAATTACTCTCTCTCTGACCCGGCAGGTTGGAGTGTTTGATGGTGACATTGCAGAGGGGGAGTTACGCTCTCTCTGACCCCCCCCAGGGTGGAGTGTCTGATGGGCACAATGTAGAGGGGGAGTTACTCTCTCTCTGATACCCCGGAGGGTGGAGTGTTTGATGGGGACAGCGTAGAGGGGGAGTTACTCTCTCTCTGACACCCGCAGGATGGAGTGTTTTATGGGGACAGTGTGGAGGGGCAGTTTCTCTCTCTGACCCCCCCAGGGAGGAGTGTTTTATGGGGACAGTGTGGAGGGGGAGTTACTCTCTCTCTCTGACCCCCCCAGGGAGGAGTGTTTTATGGGGACAGTGTGGAGGGGCAGTTTCTCTCTCTGACCCCCCCAGGGAGGAGTGTTTTATGGGGACAGTGTGGAGGGGGAGTTACTCTCTCTCTCTGACCCCCCCAGGGAGGAGTGTTTTATGGGGACAGTGTGGAGGGGGAGTTACTCTCTCTCTCTGACCCCCCCAGTGAGGAGTGTTTTATGGGGACAGTGTGGAGGGGGAGTTACTCTCTCTCTCTGACCCCGCAGGGTGGAGTGTTTGATGGGGACAGTGTAGAGGGGGAGTTATTCTCTCTCTGACCCCCGCAGGGTGGAGTGTTTGATGGGGACAGTGTAGAGGGGGAGTTATTCTCTCTCTGACACCCGCAGGGTGGAGTGTTTGATGGGGACAGTGTAGAGGGGGAGTCATTCTCTCTCTGACCCCCATAGGGTCGAGTTTCTGATGGGGACAGCGTTGAGGGGGAGTTACTCTCTCTCTCTGACCCCCGCAGGGTAGAGTGTTTGATGGGGACAGTGTAGAGGGGGAGTTACTCCCTCTCTCTGAACCCCCGCAGGGTGGAGTGTATGATGGGGACAGTATAGAGAGGGGGGGGGTGGTTACTCTCTCTCTCTCACCACCGCAGGGTGGAGTGTTTGATGGGGACAGTGTAGAGGGGGAGTTACTCTCTCTCTGACCCAGCAGGGTGGAGTGTTTGATGGGGCAGTGTAGAGGGGGAGTTACTCTCTCTCTGACCCCCCGCAGGGTGGAGTGTTTGATGAAGACAGTGTAGAGGGGGAGTTACTCTCTCTCTCTGACCCCCACAGGGTGGAGTGTTTGATGATGACAGTGTAGAGGGGGAGTTACTCTCTCTCTCTGAGCGCCGCAGGGTGGAGTGCCTGATGGCGACAGTGCAGATGCGGAGTTACTCTCTCTCTCATAACCCCAGGGTGCAGTGTTTGATGGGGACAGTGTAGAGGGGGAGTTATTCTCTCTCTGACCCCCGCAGGGTGGAGTGTTTGATGGGGACAGTGTAGTGGGGGGGTTACTATCTCTCTCTGACCTCCGCAGGTTGGAGTTTCTGATGGGGCAGTGTAGATGGGGAGTTAGTCTCTCTCTAACACCCGCAAGGTGAAGTTTCAGATGGGGTCTGTGTAGAGAGGGAGTTACTCCTCTCTGACCCCCGTAGGGTCGAGTTTCTGATGGGGACAGCGTTGAGGGGGAGTTACTCTCTCTCTCTGAACCCCCGCAGGGTGGAGTGTCTGATGGGGACAGTATAGAGAGGGGGGGGTGGGTTACTCTCTCTCTCTCACCACCGCAGGGTGGAGTGTTTGATGGGGACAGTGTAGAGGGGGAGTTATTCTCTCTCTGACCCCCGCAGGGTGGAGTGTTTGATGGGGACAGTGTAGTGGGGGGGTTACTATCTCTCTCTGACCCCCGCAGGGTGGAGTGCCTGATGGCGACAGTGTAGATGCGGAGTTACTCTCTCTCTCACAACCCCAGGGTGGAGTGTTTGATGGGGACAGTGTAGAGGGGGAGTTACTCTCTCTCTGAACCCCCGCAGGGTGTAATGTTTGATGGGGACAGTGTAGAGGGGAGTTACTCTCTCTGTGACCCCTACAGAGTGGAGTCATTGATTGCGACAGTGTAGAGGGGGAGTTACTCTCTCTCTCTGCCAACCCGCAGAAGTGGAGTGTTTGATTTGGACAGTGCAGAGGGGGAGTTACTCTCTCTCTGACACCCGCAGGGTGGAGTGTTTGATGGGGGAGTGTAGAGGGGGAGTTACTCTCTATCTTTGACCACCGTAGGGTGGTGTTTTTTGATGGGAACAGTGTAGAGGGGGAGTTACTCTCTCTCTGACCCCCGCAGGGTGGATTGTTTGACGGGGACAGTGTAGAGGGGGTGTTACTCTCTCTCTCTGAACCCCGCAAGGTGAAGTTTCAGATGGGGACAGTGGAGAGGGGGAAATACTCACTCTCTGACCCCCGTAGGGTGGAGTGTCTGATGGGGACAGTATAGAGGGGAGGGGGAGTTACTCTCTCCCTCTGACCCCCCACAAGGTGGAGTGTTTGATTTGGACAGTGTAGAGGGGGAGTTACTCTCTCTCTGACCCCGGCAGGTTGGCGTGTTTTGTTGGGATCAGAGAACAGGGTGTGTTACTCTCTCTCTGACCCCGGCAGGGTGGAGTGTTTGATGGGGACAGTGTAGATTGAGAGTAACATTCTCTCTCTGAAACCCACATGGTGGAGTGTTTGATGTGGACAGTGTGGAGGGGGAGTTACACTCTCTCTGACCCCCCGTAGGCTGGATTGTTTGATGGAGACATTGCAGAGGGGGAGTTACTCTCTCTCTGACGCCCACAGAGTGGAGTCTTTGATTGCGACAGGGTAGAGGGGGAGTTACTCTCTCTCTGATGCCCACATAGTGGAGAGTTTGATGGGGACAGTGTAGAGGGGGTGTTACTCTCTCTCTGACGCCCACATGGTGGAGTCTTTGATGGGGACAGTGTAGAGGGGGAGTTACACTCTCTCTGACCCCCCGTAGGCTGGATTGTTTGATGGAGACAGTGTAGAGGGGGAGTTAATCTCTCTCTGACCCCCGCAGGTTTGAGTGTTTGATTTGGACAGTGTAGAGGGGGAGTTACTCTCTATCTCTGACACCCGTAGGGTGGTGTTTTTGATGGGGACAGTGTAGAGGGGGAGTTAGTCTCTCTCTGACCCCCACAGGGTGTACTCTTTGATTTGGACAGTGCAGAGGGGCAGTGACTCTCTCTCTGAAACCCGCAGGATGGATTGTCTGATGGGGACAGTGCAGAGGGTGAGTTACTCTCTCTCTGACCCCCACAGAGTGGAGTCTTTGATTGCGACAGAATGCAGGGACAGTTACTCTCTCTCTGAACTCGGCAGGTTGGCGTGATTGTTGGGGTCATAGAACAGGGTGTGTTACTCTCTCTCTGACCCCGGCAGGGTGGAGTGTTTGAATGGGACAGTGTAGATTGAGAGTAACTCTCTCTCTCTGACACCCGCATGGTGGAGTGTTTGATGTGGACAGTGTAGAAGGAGTGTTACACTCTTTCTGACCCCCCATAGGCTGGATTGTTTGATGGAGACAGTGTAGAGGGGGAGTTACTCTCTCTCTGACCCCGGCAGGTTGGAGTGTTTGATGGTGACATTGCAGAGGGTGAGTTACTCTCTCTCTGACCCCCCCCCAGGGTAAAGTGTCTGATGGGCACAGTGTAGAGGGGGAGTTACTCTCTCTCTGATACCCCGGAGGGTGGAGTGTTTGATGGGGACAGCGTAGAGGGGGAGTTACTCTCTCTCTGACCCCCGCAGGGTGGAGTGTTTGATGGGGAGAGTGTAGAGAGGGAGTTAGTCTCACTGTCTAACCCCCGCAGGGTGGTGTGTTTGATGGGGACAGGGTAGAGGGGGAGTTACTCTCTCTCTGATACCCCATAGGGTGGAGTGTTTGATGGGGACAGTGTAGAGGGGGAGTTACACTCTCTCTGAACCCCCGTAGGCTGGATTGTTTGATGGAGACAGTGTAGAGGGGGAGTTACACTCTCTCTGAACCCCACAGGGTGCATTGTCTGATGGGGCAGTGTAGAGGGGGAGTTACTCTCTCTCTGACCCACGCAGGTTTGAGTGTTTGATTTGGACAGTGTAGAGGGGAGTTACTCTCTCTCTGACACCCACA